>JAHWFO010006037.1:623555-658083 GCA_023313115.1 Rhysida immarginata | reverse complement strand
TTCTTAGTACTTAACAATTTCTTGAAAATCTTTAAAAATGATCAGTAACTGTAGATAATGGAGAGTGAGCAGAATATTGAGAAAGAGTGGAAAGACGACAGAGGAAGTAGTCCCTGAGCTCCGTGCTGTATTGACAAAATGATGAGCATGTCAATAGAAGAATCGGCGACGCTAGACTACACAAAGTGATGAATAGCAAAGTTTTGCTTCAAGATAGAAAAGGCTATACGGGAATTGGAAACATCTGGAGTGGGAATTGCAACAATATAAGAAGTATACATCATGAGGCAAAGAAGTCACACCTGTCTACCTTGAGCTCCCCAAGAAATGTCCAGGACTGGCAAGAATTTGTGTTTGGAAAGGAAAGAGAAAAAACGAGTATTGGTCAGACAAAAATAAGAAATTATTTAGATTACCAGTGGCACACTTGGAGAGGTCCATCCGTTTGAAGCTTTAAATATTTTTTTCTAATTTTCAGAAAGAATTTATACTGTATTAATTTTAAGCCATTTCGTCTGTTTATTTTTAAGATATTTTAAAATTTAATGAAAAAATGAACGGGTCAGGCTGGGGTTATCACCTAGCTTATTGGGTAGCACAGTAGATCCAAACATTTCATAAAAATACAATTTGACTATATTCTGTGTGAATGTTTATATTTTGGAACTAAGATGATGATAATGCGATGATTGAACGTTCATTTACAAGAATTATTAATAACTAGCTCATTACCCGCGGCTTCGACCGCTATGATTGAAAGAAAAAAAAATTATGATTGGCAGTTATTTACAAAAAATTAATAAATGTTTGTTATGCATAAAAGACCATTATTTTGACAAAGAATGTGGTATTCGAATATCTTTGGGTACAGTATTTTTTGTCTGGCCGTTAGGATTATAAAGAGATTGCCCTTCTGCTTTGTTAATCGTCATTGAGAAAACAAATCGCACAGTAAATTGTAACATGGATAATTGTTGTCTGGGTGGTAGTGGGCATAAAATTAGCGACAGTCTAGTACCATTGTATAATTTGGGGGAATTCAAATTTCTCAATATTATGATTGGCCCTGCTTTCACATTGAATCTAATGTGGTGGCTTTCCAGGTGAGTTCCAATGAATTAAAAAATTCTGTTAGTTTTCAGCTTGCTCATGGTCCATAGTAGTGTCAATAGATTTATATGTAATGCAAGATCTTGGCAATTCTTGCAAAATGATGTCGTTTTTTATTTACATTCTCATTCTTTGGCGCAAGAATCGTACGTTCTCAAAGCCACTGTCGATTCTCAATTTCTGTGGCTATGTTCGGTAACACATTATGTACAATTATTTCTCACACTGACGACAACAGTATACAGAAATCAGGTGAGAGAGAAATTAAACATGACGCAATTGTGGGTAATTTTTCGTCACCAAAACTAAGTAGTTGTTTATAAATTTTATGATTGTGTTTATCAAGAATACGCACCTTCATACCTTCATATCAGTAATTATTTTTTTGTGTACATATTTCCAAATGGTGGATACTCTTATGCAAGCACCGAGTTCATCTACAGATGTTCGTTGTGGAATAATTGGAAGGGTATGGCGAAAATCTCTTGCGAGAAAACGATGCCCCTCCATTATTTTTCCAAGATCTCTTTGGTTTCGCATTGTTAGATCTATAAGAATTTGTTACGTTGGACGACTGTTAAAAAGTTGGACTGTAGCCAAAATAAAGCAATAGTAGGGGCTTAACCAATAAAGCCTAAAGAGGAAGCCTGCTCACGGAAAAATCATACATTGTTACATCACTTACGGCACGGACTATAGATATTCACTAGTTGTTACCCGCGGCTTCGCCCGCCCGCGCCATCTGTTGAGGGGAATTACAAAGCAAAAGCAGATAATTTTAAATGAAAACCCCAGAAAGTGGGGAAGAGGGGACATAGGGGGCTGATTTTTGGCGATAGAGCAGGTCCTTTATTGATAAGCCTGCCCTGAAAATTTCAAGTCGCTAACTCAAACCGTCTTGCCATCATGCACCTATGTCTGGTAACCATTCAGTTTGGTTTGGTTTGGTTTGTTTGGTATTAACGTCCTTTTCAACTGCTATGGTCATTTCAGGACGGCGTTATAGGGGCCGCAAATTTTGCCTCGCAAGGGTTCTTTAACGTGCAGCCGGCAAACGACTACACGGGACCAACGGCTTTACTTCCCTTCCGAAGGAAGTGCGTGATCTCAGGATTTCCCCCTGAAAAATCCTCGTCGTCCTCGGCCGGGATCGAACCCGCGAACTCGGGCATCAGAGGCGATCACGCAGCCGCTGAGCCACCGAGGCCGATGTAACCATTCAGTAAGGTATAACGAAATAATTTTGAACATTAAAATAAGCTGAAAATAATTGAGAAACTTAGCAGACAATTGAGAAAGAGTGGAAAGACGACAGAGGAAGCACTCCTTATTGAGTGCTGTCTTGAGCAAATGGTAAGCAAGTAAATAGAAGAATAGGCGACAGCTAGATTACACAAAGTGATGAATGGCCAAGCTTTGCTTCAAGACGTCGAGAGAAGAGTGGGAATTTTAACAACATCAAGTGTACTTAGAAAGTAAGATTACGTGAGTAAGAAATTATTTAGACTACCAGAGGCATCCTTGGAGAGGTCCATCCATTGTGAGCCTTTAAAAAAATTTTTTCGAATTTTCATTAAGGATTCTAAACGTTTTCATGTGATTATTTTTAAGATAATGTACAATTTAATTAAAAATAAATCAGAGCCGTGCTGGGGTTATCACCTAGCTTATTTGGTAGCACATCCGATCCAAACATTTCATAAAAATACATTTTGACTATATTCTGTGAGAATGTGTATATTTTGAAAACTGAAATGCTGATAATGTGATGGTTGAACGTTCGTTTCCAAGAATTATTAATAATAATCATAAAATGATGATGCAGTGAGAGAACATTAAGAAGGCAGCATCTATTGATGAGGCAAAGGAGTCACGCGTGTCACCCTTGAGTTCCCTATCAAACGTCTACACGACTGGCAAAAACTTTTATGTCTGGAAAGGAAAGAGAAAGAACGAGTATTGGTCAGAGAAACTCTGCAACTAAAACAGAAAAAGCTATACGGGCATTGGAAACATCTCTAAAACCGGAGTTTCGAATAGAGCAAGAGGTTATAAGAAATTCTACGTCTGGGCCAAGAAAAGCTTGGGTATAAATTATCCAGTGATGTTCCCCGGTGGTGAAGATTGACATTGTTTTAATCTGAGATTATTCAAGAAGAGTTTAAATAAAGTCCTTCGCCTGGAATTCCTGTTTTTTGGATTTCTCGTAGAATCAGTTGCCCCTTCGCTCTGTGTTTTATTGATTCAGTTATTATTAACCAATTTGGAGTTAAAATTTATCTTCTTGAAATTGTTCTACTAACCTGCAAGTGTAATTATCCCTGCAACGACGGGTCCTCTACTAGTATAAGAATAATTATACAGTTCATAAATGATCGATTTATATTCAAGAGTACCTATACTAATGTAATGATACTACAATTGTACTAGTGGAAATTTTCCTTGTTAAGATATGCCATGTAAAATATAAAGCAATTTGTAACGACATGCTATGAACGAATATATAAGAGTAATTACAAAGTTCGAAGGTGGTCGATAATTATTCAAGGTTACCTGTGCAAATGATACCACTATAGTACCACTGGAAATTCTCATTGTTAAGATAGGGCATGTAACATATCAAACAAGAACTAACAACATGCCATGAATGAATATATAAGAATAGTTATAAAATTCCTAGATTATAGAATTTGAACGTCACGTGCTTTTTAAATGTTTCATTACTAAACCCCAGAGGTGAAAAGCCGTGCAGGATGTCAAGGAGGAATGGGCAACTTAACTTTAATATTTGATTTAATTTTGTTAATTAATCAAAAGTTGTAAAACAGACCTCGCCATCGCTAATCTGGGAGTAGCAGTAGTTTAAGTTTTTTTTTACTGTTTAATAAATGATAAATATGAAAACAGCAAAATGATGAACTTCTCCATCGACCGGGGATGCTTCCGTTAATCCGTCGCTGCTCAGTTAAGTATGAGTTGAGGTGCGTGATGATCTGACGACGTGTTACCACCAGTGAAGGCAGCAACCAATCTCGGTAACTCGCCGAGCGAGGGTAAATTATGATGAAATACAAAGAAACACATTAGAAGTATGAACAAACACCATTATGTCGACAGTCGTGAAAGTGGTAAAGGAAAAAGTCTTAATATCTGTAATTATCACTAAGTCTATAGTCCAGCATTATACCGGGTGGCATGCAAAGCGAGATCTCGAATGCGAAGCCGACGCTTGCAATACTATCCGAAAGCGGCTGGGTCTCGAGAAACTCCGCTTGGGGAACTTGTGATGTATCCACTATCTGCCAATTCTTAGAATTTGTGGCTGTGGAATCCTGGTCGAATGCCAGCAGATCTTCTGCTGACTCGGCGGGCGGTGATAATGGGAATTGAGCTGAAAGGTTTTTCAGTCCTAGAGGTAGGGGCGGGCCATGAGCACGAACTCCTCTTCCTTACGTAGAGGCTGCATTGAAATCACCGTTCCGTAGTATCTGCGTAGGCGGGCCTTTTCCGTTCCGATAGGGTGGTGGCTGAGGACAAGCAAATCCAAGAGTACGAGTCTTGCATTTGATTTTCTCGTATTTGAGTCTCGTGTTTTCATTAAGTATATCACAGTTCAAATAGCTTGCCTAAATGTCCGTGTCACACTGCTCCACTGCTGAATTTGATAGGGGAACCAGAGGGATTAAAGCCTTTGCACGAGAAACCAATTGCTTTCTCTCTCTCTCTCTCTCTCACCTTTCTTTGCACCCGTCACAATAACCAGTCTTACACTGATCGTAGCGGTATTCTGTCTTTGGAATTCTGCGAGGAGCTGCTGAAAACCTTCGCGGCAGACGAGGAGAATTTCTAAACTGCGCCTTCGGAATATAACTTCGTAAGATCGAGAATTTAATAAAGTTCCAAACTTGCCAAACACCGAGGTCCTGTTTCCCTTCCTCGCCTTCAGAGACCGAGATACTGGTGAAAAAGTTACTGGTGAAAACGTTACTGCTGAAATATTCTCAGTTGAACATCTTTTCCTCGTCCGTGCATCTTTTGTCTGCTGGCTCGGTGAATTCCCTCTCTTGAACTGCTCCAATCGCCGCGCTTATATTCCCCTTTAATTACGAGGCTGAGTCAAATGAATACCGGAAAACCGCTGCAGAAAATACCAAAGCAGCGTGGAGTGTGATCCGTTTTGTGACAGCTGAGGTGATTGCAGCAGCAGAGGAGATGAGTCTGCAGGACGGACAGGTCACCATTGATGACATTGCAACGGCATTACAGGTCAGTCATGGCTCTGCTCAAAATATTGTCCATGATGAGCTGAAATATCGGAAAGTAGCTGCAAGATGGGTTCCTCGTCGAAATGAAGGAGAGGTGAGCCGATGCCTGCCAGGAGCGTCAGCGCCGCTAAAAACTTTAACGTGACACCTTTTTTGGAGCGGAATGTGACTGGAGACGAGTCCTGGGTCCATCACTACCCACCACAGGCTAAGCACTCCAGCAAGTAATGGCAGCAATCTACATCACCAAAGCCGAAAACGTTCTGCAGCCAACCATCAGCATAAAAGGTGATGCTGACCTTGTTCTGGGACCACAAAGGTCCCATAGTGGAACACTACATGGATAAGTGCAAGATGGTGACCTGTGCCACCTCTAGTGAATTGGTGCGTGAAATCTGAAACCTGCTATACGCACCAAGCTCCGCTGGCTCTCCTCAACGGGCGTTCTCATCCAGGATGACAACGCGCGACCTCATACGGCTCGTGCGACCGTGGCGACTATCCAGGACTTGCCAGCCCCATCTCTCGCTCTCCGACTTCCACATGCAAATCTACAGTTTTATTCCGATCTTGATGAAATTTTGCATACTTGACCTTCAAAGCATGAGGAAGGTCACTGTCTACCTCAGATTTCGAAAAAATAATAATAATTGATAAAAATCGATATTTATGGTTATGACAAGGTATATTAATGAGAAATATCTCATGACCAACAATGCAAGGCAAAATTTGTGTAACAGTATGTATCAACAATGGTATCAACACGCAATGCACCAACACAATGCAAGAATCAACAATATATATCTCATGACCAACAATGAAAGGCAAAGTTTGTGCAATATAGGTAAGGTTCAATTTGTAACAATACATAGAATTCCTGTTATTCAGGTTTTTCTTAGAAATGAGAGTTCTTATTACTTAACAATTTCTTGAAGATCTTTAGAAATGATCAGTAACTGGAGATAATGCAGAGTTAGAAGACTATTGAGAAAGAATGAAAAGACGACAGAGGAAACGGTCCTTTAGCTCTTTTCTGTATTGAGCAAATGGTAAGCATGTCAATAGAAGAATCTGCGACCAAAAGAAATGAATGGCCAGGTTTTGCTTCAAGACATCGAGAGTGGGAATTGCAACAACATCAAAGGGAACATCTAAAGTAAGATTACGTGACTAAGAAATTATTTAGGCTAGCAGCGGCAAACATGGAGAGGTCCTCCATTGTGAGCATTTAAAAATTGTTTTTCCGTATTTTCATTATAAATTTTTACTGTATGAATTCTAAGCTTCTTCATGAGTTTATTTTTAAGATAATGCAAAATTTAATCATAAAAACAGTCCGAGCCACGGCCGGGGTTATCACCTAGCTTATTTGGTAGCACATCGCATCCAAACATTTCATAAAAATACATTTTCACTATATTCTGTGGGAATGTGTATATGTTGAAAACTCAGATGTTGATAATTGAAAGTTCGTTTCCAAGAATTATTAATAATGAGCATAAAATGATGATGCAATGATAGAACATTAGTAAAGCAGCATCTATTGATGAGGCAAAAGAGTCATGCGTTTTTCCCTTGAGCTCGCGATCAAACGTCCACACGACTGGCAAAAATTTATCTGCCTGGAAAGGAAAGAGAAAGAACGAGTGCTGGCAAAGAAACTCTGCAACTAAAATGAAAAAGCTATACGGGCATTTGAAACATCTGATTAACGGGAGTTTCGAATAGAGCAAGAGCTTCTACGTCAAGAGCAAGAAAAAATTGAGCCTAAAGTATCTGGTCCCGGCATATCACCTAGAATTTACTTGAGTTTTTATTTTCATATTTGGAGAGGGAGGGGGTCTTTTTTTTAAATTTATTTTCTAATATTCATTATTTGGTGATGGCGTTGACCATAAAATTTATACTACGTATTTTCTTTATTGTCGTGCATCCGGGTGAATATGACATTAAATTTAAGTGATACATGAAAAATTAAGCCACGAGCCTACATTACAGTCAACAATGACTTAATTGCTCAGAGCGTCGCTATCCCAGACTGGAATTTTCTTTTTCTTTCCTATTTTCATTTATTATTCATTTAAACGCATTTAACATCTGCATTGTAACATTTTAACATCTGAGGAATCGTGTTTAAATAATCCATCAGCTTATCTTTAATAAATTTGATAATTGGGGTCTTTGTTACTCTTTACATATACGGTGGCTACGCTATGACCTATCCATTATCAGAATTATTTTCATATTTGCGGCGTAAGACCATGTAGCGAATGTACGAACAACTCCCGTAATAAGAAAAATAACCAGATTTATTACTACTCCAAAAGAAAGGATGCACATGCTATAACTACTATCACTACCTCTGCTGGTCTTACCATTACTGATGGATTGGATATTAGTAACTGTTTTGCCCAGCATTTCATTGAAAGTCTCTACTTCTTTCAATACATTCTCGGAGAACTGTCTACCTATTGTCCCCCTATTGATACCCTCATCTTAACCCCTTCAGTCACCTTGTCGAAAAAATATACCTCACAGTTACCTATTTTTTATTTCATGTACATCACAGCTAGCATTGTGTCACTTTGTATTATACATGTTCCTTCTGTCTTTCCAAATATTATTACACTGCTAATTGTAGCCGCCATTATTGCATTGTTCTAACGTACGTGCTGGCTTCAACAATCGAGAGATAGATCAGTTTTCAATATTTTTTTTTCGGTAAATTAGTTTTCACCACGGTCTATAGATATTCATGGTCATCGAGTTTCGGCCATTTTCCATTGTTTCGAGAAGCTAAGGAAAACAGATCGCGCCAGGTGCCGCATAGACCGCACCAGGGCCGACCGTGACCTGCGATAGAAGTTTTTCATTGAAACTGAAAATGAAAGTAAAGTTGCTCTCTGTCGATAGGGCGGCGCTGCAGGCGTTTTTGGGCCGATTGTACATGCAGCGCCACTTTTCAATAGAGTTCCCGCCCTATTGGGAGCTAGAAACTTTAGCTTCATTTTAACAATGAATCTCGATGACCATGAATATCTATAGACCGTGGTTTTCACACATGTTCTAAGTAAATATGGGAGTAATTCTAAAGATATTAAAAATATGTTGAACTTAACAATTCAATCTGTAATAATAAATTCATGCGAATAGGCCATGCTTAACTTCTGTATGCTTTTTCATACACGTTGAACTAGTGTAGCAGGGAATGGAGCAGTTTGACAGAATGAACTTGGGGAATGGAGTGAGTGAGCCAATTTGATATAAATTATTAACTCTTCACTTACAAGGGAATCCCTCGAACATGTATGTCATAGATTTCCACCAAATTGAAATATGTTACTCATCTGAAGCTACTATAGATGCCTGAAAAATAAGAGAGTGCGAAATTGTTTCTTTCAAAATAAACCGCAAAAAACAAAAAATTTCAGCATACAAAGACTCCATTGTTAAAACGGTTCGGCTATGTGGGGTTCCCTTGTTAGTGAGATTTCCTCTTAATTTTTATCATCAGGAAGTATGCGTGTGCAATTTCTATATAGATATGCGTAGAAAAAAATCTAATTTTATTTGTATAATGATAAATAAAAGTATCTCTGTTTATTTTCAAATAAATTGAAAAGTATCTTGGCTTTTGTTTCACAAAAGACATCAACTATTTTTTAATTATTTTTAAAACTTTCTAAAATTAATTTATCAACTATTTTCAAGCTCTGCAATTTAGCCAGGTTAGCCAGACCCCCCCCCCTCCCCTCCACAGATTATTCGTGCAGTTTTGGTACTGGAATATTTGTTGAATATTTAGCCAGGACAATAAAACTTTCACAGGATATTTATATATACTCATTAGAATATTTGGCACAATAATACCACATAATATTTTATAATAACCTTATTATTACACTTAAAATAATTAGTGTATTTGTAAAATAATCCGTGTAAAATGATGGCAGAAATACTGTAGCTATGCTTCAACTAATAAAATTATTAGAGGCGACATGCTACAAACTCGGAATCCCTGGTAAGAACCCAGGTAGCGGATTTTTTCCTTTTCTTTTTCTGCTGTTTATAAGTGCTGAGATTGTTGAATATTGAGGAAAATTTGAAATTCAGTCAACAGTTCCATTGTAAGGAATGTATTATTGAAATTCAGTCAACGGCCTGTGAAAAATGTGAAGTAGCTTTGTGTTTAGTACAGGAGCACAATTGCTTTAGGTATTTTCACACAAAGTGAACTGATAGATAGTTGGCCTTTTTATTCTATATATTTAAGTTATAATTACTGTATTTTATGTTAATTGTATTTACATGAATATTAAAAAAATTTATGAAATAATACAACCATTGAATCACGGTGTCGAATTTTTCATACATTTTTATATTTACATTAATATTTTTCAAAAATTTTTAATAAATACATAGAACTGTTTCTTGTAATACCAGAAGTTATATGAATCAAAAAATGGGTTTTTTTTAAATAAAAAAATAGTGACTCAAGGGGTTAACGGAGATCACTGATAGAGATGTTGCCTACGGCATTAATAGATTACGGGCCAAGCCTTGCAATTCTCCACCAGAGATTCCTTCCTTTATTCTCAAAGGCCTTCGAGATGTCATAATTATTCCTTTTAGGCGCATCTTTAATTTGTTTCTAAAAGCTGGCCACTATCCTAAAATAAGGAAGAGTGCGGTTGTGGTTCCTACCTTTAAGGGTGGTTCTCCCAAACGGATTGACATTGCTAGCTAGAGGCCGATCTCTATCTTTCCACCCACTGCCAAAGTCTTTGACAACATCATTCATAAATATCTTCTACAGCATGTCCTTCCTCATGTTCCTGGGTGTTAACATGGTTTCATTCCCCGACGTTCCGTTGTGAAAAAGCTTGTATTTCTCACCACTCATGCTCATGATGCTCTTGACCACTGGTCAACTTTGATATGCAAAAGGCGTTCGACTCTTCAATCATGAGTTACTAATTAAAAAATTGCGTGCGTATGGGATTGTTGATGGACTCCTTCGTATAATGCGCTCTTTCCTGTTGAATCGACAGTTTGTTGTATCTATACATCATTCATCATTGCCCTATAGGCCTCACTGTGGTGTTCCACAGGGTTCTGTCCTAGGGCCTTTATTATTTGTTATCTTCACTGCTGACCTCCCCGAGGTGATTAGAAACTCCCATATATTGATGTATGCATATGATGTGAAACTTTTTGATAACATAATAATTGTCTTCATACTCACCTAGTTTAGCAGGAAATTTATAGTATATGTCACCAGTAGAGAATGATCTTGCAATTTGTGACGGTTTATGTTCCCTGTCTACTCGCTGTAATGCAGATCCCGCCAATCAAATAGCTTAATAAACCTACCTTGGCTACTCTTATGTACTATAATGATAATGACCCTTTCTTTATGCGATCGTATAGTGTCTTGCTTCTAAAATTGCTCCCTCAATAACTTTATCATACCCCCCAATTGATAAAACAATGGCTATGCCCTTTTCTTAAATAGATCTTAATATTAATCTTCTTAAACAAACAACAATAAGAGAGAAGAAGAAATGCCAAAATTTAAATAAAGGAAATATATTTATTCCAGAAATATCTAATAAAATAGAAGTCAACTCCCCACCCTGTTTAATTAGGTAAATAAATACAAAATCTTATATTGGCTTGTTGGCCGAGAGCGCTGAGGCGCAGGTCTTATCGTTCTCGTAACCAGCAAGTCGTGGGTTCGAATCCCGCTTGGGGCATGGATGTTTGTGATTGTCCTTTATTATAAAAAGAAAACCCCGTGTTGGGCTTTGGCCTGTTGGGACAACTTCCGGGTTGTTTAGATTATAAAAAAGATTATACAACCTCTGACAATTAAGTTCGGTGAATGACGTCACGCCCTAATCTGTGCGAGCTTTACGCGAGTAACAATGCATGTGAATACAAACCCAGTCATTGTTTAAGCAAGTTCAGACAGGTCACGTTTGTGCGTGGAATGGTTTAGCAGATGCTCGTTTCTTCAGCTGAAGGTGTAGCGTGCGCATGTAACTGTGGATAATGGATCAAAGAGGAACACTGCCGTAATCGTGCAACAGTTTCTGGCCAACAAAGGGGTCGTATCCATAGCTCATCTACCTTATTCACCAGACTTGGCACCTTTTTCTTGTTCCCGCGCCTGAAACGGGCCTTAAAGGGACACAGATTTGCGGACATTCCAGACATTCAAGCAAATGTGACACGTGAACTTAAAGCCATCCCTAAGGAGCTTCCAGGACTTATACACCCGATCCCAAAAGTGTATTGCCTTCCAGGGTGATTATTTCGAAGGACAATAAAGTAAATGTGGCTCTATCTGTTTTGCATTTTGGTGTGTGAACTCATTCACTGAACTTAATTGTCAGAGGTTGTATTACGAATGACCTGCCCTTTACTATCAGGGTATTTAACTTAAACACTACAGGTTACAGATCAAATTGATTAAAATTGGTTAAACTAAACAAAAAAAGTTTGGTATTATCTTTTTTAAAGGAGGAAATAATAAAAAAATCTACAATTTAATAATGAAATAGCCTGTGATATCCCCATTATTTAATCAACCCACAAAAATTATAATCGAAGAACAATTCGACCCCGTTGACCCCGTTTACTACTTAAGTTAGGCCTAAATACCAACCACGTGCTTACCGCTAAATTTACTTATAAAGCAACGAAACTAACCCTAATTATCACAATCAAGCAGAACAATATAAATCGGGAATTTAAAAGAGATAGCATCTTAAAATAAACGAATAATTGACTGAAATTGAATGTTCTCTTGCAATTGAACTGTCTATTGTCTCTATAATTCGTTGCGGCCCTTATTCATACACAGAAATTCAAAAGTACTAACTGCTGCCGTCGTTACTCTATATTTTGTCGCTATATCCTACGATCGTGTTCTTGGAACCTTCCCGCTTTTCCTTAGCTGCCGCTGGTTTGAGTCGTACGTTGATCCGCTGGGTTTCCAACGCTGTGTTGACTGGATGGCCGCCGTCTTTGTTTTCCAGTTTAGGACTCGGGCCCGTTCTTGCAATGCCGCCACAAGATGCCCTACCCCTTCCTATCCCGCTGGAAAACCGCTGGCCTTTTGATCGTCCTTCTTTAAGTCATCCACGTTGACTTCGACTCAGTGTTGCCCACATCTACTGTCGTTACGCTGGCCGTCGGAGACGCTCCTGACACCGGCATGTGTTGGGCTAAGGACGGGCTATATTCCTCTCCATAGGTTTTACGGAGTGATACCGATTTGGCAATTGTTTTATACGAGAAGAAACTTTTGAACTCACTCCTTCGCTGGCTTGAAGCTGTATGATATATCTTTTACACTCTCTCCCATCAGCACTCTTTTTACATTGCATTCTGAGTTGATAGATAATACGTAGATCCAATCATTTCCTTCAAATTCCCGCCCCCACTCCCTCTTTATCGCTATGACTAATCCCTTCCCCCCTTTTTTTCTTATCAGCAAAGCTTAACTCCCGGATCTTTCTAAAATTTTACTACTACACGTGTTTACAATTTAGGCCTTCTTTATAACATTATAATGAATGAATTAATAAAAGAGTTGTCTCACAGTAAATATCTTATAATTTTATAATTTGTATTCAAGAAATCTTCTAATTGCTTAACTTTCTTTTACCACGTCCTTCTTTTCTCTGTCATTATTATAGTCCTCCCCCCTCACTTTTTTCTTAACTTGGCTCGAAATTTGAAATAATTTAATCAAATAGATGTGGCTTTTTAATGCCATATCTTTGTGCATATGAATTTATGCATCATGAACTTATATGTCACAAATTAATGCAACCAAATGTGACAAAAAAGACCAACTTTATCGAGTTCTCCTAGTCTGTTTGTGGAAATGTGCAAGTTGCCAAGCTCTGTGTCCGTGATCTTGGCATAATCGTTGATAGCACACTTTCCTATAATTCCTATGCTGACAGTTCGTCTGAAGGCTTACAGAGCTCTTGGTACCATTGTGCGCAATGGAGCCGGTTTTCGGTGCCCTTCTACATTTGTTCGGCTCAATCGGAGTCTATTTTACCCATTTTGTCCTACTGTTCTGTTGTATAGAATGGTGGTTGAAACATGCAGTCTTGTAAACTGGAGAGGGTGCAAAATGTTTTTCTCCGGTTTCTGAAGCGGAAATTCCCGAATTTTGATGTACCTTCAGACCTGTGGGCACTCTCAGACATTAGAATGAATATTGATTTTTGCCTTTCTTAAGAATGTTTTAGTAGAGAAGATGGATGCTCCGAACCTTCTCGAGTTCATTTTCATCCGAGTACCGTCTCATACTACGTGGAAGCCCGTGTTGAAGCTTTGGCCTCCTATTAAAGTCAGAGAAGAATTTCGACGGGATACAATGTTCAAAATTCAAAAACTATACAATGAGAATTATGATGTCATTGATTTATTTAATTAATTTTCCTCGTCATATTACTATCCTGCCTTTGTGATTATGGTTGTATTTATTGTTTATCTTGTAACTCTCATTCTATTTGCTCGACATTGTAGTTCCGTGTTGGCTTGAATTAGCTGGTGAACACAGTACATGAACTAAATTAATTGAATTGAATTATTATTATTATTGAATTTTTATCTTTGTAATTATTATTATATTTCTGTTAATCTGTATAAATAAAATTTGTGTTTTTGTGTTTTTTTATTATCCTTTTTTTTAATTACGTTACTTCCCTTTTATTTGTATCTTAAATAACCTCATTTTGGGCCTTTGGCCTGCTGGGGGGCAACATAGCGGCTTGGCCTTCCAGTTTATTTCGTGGGTTATTCCCTGTTGTTTTAACCTATTATTATAATATTATTATTATTATTATTATTATTATTATTATTATTATTATTTATACCAGATGGTTGTTTGTTTTTAGTATTTATTTGCGTAAAATGACGGCCGTTTATGGAAATAAAATCATAATCACACAAAGAAACTCCGTGTTTACACATTTAGGTTATTTACTAATTTGGTATTAATTGTATGAAATTATACGATTAAGAAATGAGTATAGAGCGTTTTAATTGTTGGTAATCTTACAAACATGGAAACACGGAATTCTTTTGTGTGATTTTAAAGGACCGTCACTTTACGCAAATAAAATCATACAAGATCCACTTTGTGATACAAGACCCGTCATTTCTTTGTGATACAAGATCCACTCAACTTTTTTTTTTAGTAATATTTTTAATATATCAAGTGTTTAAATCAGTTATTAATTAGTAATAATTTTGTAAATTCTTATACTAAGCGTTTCAATAACATTATTGTTAAATATTCACGAATTATAAATAAACTTTGTAAAATGCTGCTTCACTGCAGGGCGGATACGAAACAGTTGCTATGAATGAATTGTTCATTTGGGTGTCTCTGAGAGAGGCTTCACTGCAGTTCACGCAGTGCTCACAGTTACTAAAAGTCAACTTTGCGGGGAAAGGTTTTTGTGCCCAGCATAATCGAGTCTATTCATTTACATGTTCCTAAATATAATAGACATCGAAAAACACTGTTCAAAACACATAAATGGCTTACTCAGATTGTTAAGCGCAATCCGACTTATAAGTTGTTAAGTATTCTGTGCAGACATTTTTGCAGATAGATTTAGGTCTATGTTTTAACTTTTTACTTTTTTTTGACATGTTCATTAACTTCTTTTTTTTCCTTCACGCTGTTTGTGATGTTCTTTGACTTGGCTCCATTTGTTGCCATTTTTTGGTATTTTATTTTTCCTTCTGTTTCTGTTTTCTTTTTTTTTTTCCTGTTTTATTATGAATTTAATATCACTTATTTTATTTATGCGTTATGTAAATTTATTTAATCGTTCCATTAACCCCGTTTTGGGCGTTCAGCCTGTTGGGGGACAAACTTGGGTACCTCTTCCGGTATATCTGGTCTGGATTTCCCAATGATGTTGTTACATTATTATGTAAATTAGTTTGTACAACAGAAGACAGGGAAACCACTAATCCACATAACGCATTCATCAAAATAAATTCGTTATGTTTATTAGTGGTTTCCCTTTCTTCTGTTGTTTGATGTCCCTCCACAGTTTATGGCTCCTCATTTTTGGATTTAAATTATTATGTAAATATACAGGGCCAATGCTCTGCACATGTTCTGCTGCAAAAACTCCATTGCGTGAACAATAAGCAAAATTTTTTTTTATCAACAACCATCTAATAATTATGGAAGTTTAGTCCTCCACGAATAAATATAGAGATTGACCTCCATACATTAACTTCTACCATAAATGAAATTGATTCTTAAGATTACCGCAAATTCACACAAAATTACGGTTCTATATATTTTGGAACATAGTCATAGCATTTTCTTATAAACCCTTCATCTACCACCGACGTAATCTGGCAATATATTGTTCAACTTTTCAGCACCCTATATTTTCCAATGTTAGCGTCTACACATTCTATAATTACGCCTAAGTAGAAAGAACCATTTCCTTTTTTTAGTTTTCACATTAAGTCAGGCATTATCTTCTCCCTTTAACAATTCCAAGTCACCCGACCCATTTTCACGCTAGGCAAATAGTTTAATATAGTGAAGTAGCAACACAACACGCTGATCGTCCTCGCAGGGCTGAACATCAAATTTCATAAAAGGAAACGAAATACGCAAAACACTACATCGAAATATTAAACAAAGTCTTAGGCGTCAAGCGCTGCAACAATACCAAATACGAGGCTCGTCCAGAAAGTAAGTTCCGTTCGGTAATAAAAACAAAACTACTACATATATATTTAAAATTTTTTCTTTACCAGATTCTATGTACCTTTAACTATTTTTCCACATAGTTTCCAAGTTTATATAAGCATTTGTCATAGCGCTCAATGTACTTCCCCAGGATCACTTCGTAGAAGCTGCCGCCGGTGAAGAAAGTCACGCAGTTTTCACTTGTTCATCGTTGTTGAAATGCATGCTGCCGATGATCTCCTTTAGATCCCTGAACTGGTGGTAGCCACTGGATGCGAGGTCCGGACTGTAAGGCGGGTGGTCAACTTGTTCCGAAACAAAAGATCTGATTAGTTGGGAACAACTTGACAACCCGCCTTACAGTCCGGACCTCGCGTCCAGTGACTACCACCTGTTTCGGGAGCTAAAGGAGTTCATCGGCAGCATGCATTTCAGCGACGAAGAACAGTGAAAAATGCGTGACTTTCTTCACCGGCGGCAGCTTCTACGAAATGATCATGTGGAAGTACATTGAACGCTATGACAGGTGCTTAAATAAACTTGGAAACTATGTGGAAAAATAGTTAAAGGTACATAGTATCTGGTAAAGAAAAAAATTTGAATATATGTATGTAGTAGTTTTGTTTTTATTGCCGAACGGAACTTACTTTCTGGACGAGCCTCGTAAATCAAAAATCAATTAAAAGACATGGAGTCTCTTGAGCGAATAAAATTGACGAGGTAAATTTTTTTCTGCTCTCTGCGTTCATGACCATTACTATAAATTACTGGTGAAGCGTTGACAGGCAAATCTTTAGTTTTTTGAAATAACGCTGGACCACAAATATGTGGGGTGTTATAGCCCTCCCCCTTTTCTTTAAAAAAACTTCCCAATTAGCGTTCTATTGTACAGTTAACTCTCGTCGGAGTATAGGTCGCGATAAAGTCACTAGGTGAAGCGGGAGATTAAACTTCATTGCTCTTGAAGAGAAAATACCGACGGGCAACACACAACCATTTATTATCGGAATGCACAGTCGGTGACGCTTAAGTGATAGAAGACTAAATTCCATATCAAATACCATAGTCGGGAAAATTTTGTTCACTACTGTCCTATAGGTTCTTATTACAAATATACACAAAAGGGAATCAACTGAACCATCACGGTTCTACCATCTCACATCAAGATATTTTCTGGTCTAGCGTTAAGGCTGGCGTGAAGTCTGGAAACAGTTGCTACTGTTCTGACGAATTCTGACGCGGAAAGTCACATTTCCGTGTATTCGTACGCCCGCATGTGAAACATCGAAAGCGAACCAGCGTATCTTGTAGGGCGCTGTCTGACTGATTTCTCTTTTCTTCCTCTGCTGGTTTCCCACTCTTTCCCACTTTCCGTATGCTGCCAACAATAGTGATTCACTCGTCACCGTTAATCGCGGTTTCCTCCACTTCAAGAAATCGTTTAGGTTTGCTTTGGCGAGATCTACCAGAATAAGGGGCGCTCACAAACTCGTGTTCATCGTTTCTTAGTTGTAATAGAATTTCAAGAAGGCCTGTTTCCGTCCGAAGGTACATGGCTTTCCTCTTGGCCATATCCGATCGGTTATATCCAAAACATTGAGTCCATATCCGATCGGTTATATATCGTTGACTCCTAATATTCTGCATCATGGACTGACTGCCATGCTCAATCTGCCAAATGAGGCTTTATGATATGTGGATAAATGTTACTAGTTATTTCCACTATTAAAGTTTGGTTTCAGTTAAATTTGCGACTGTAAGTGGCTCAACCGGCAAAACCGAAAGCTCAGCAGGATTTTCCTCATCTTTGTGGCTAAGTACCTGTAATGTTCTCTGTTTTGCTCCTGATAATTCAGCATTAGCAGTATTTCCGTGATTCTACTAGTGGACTTGTCAAGAGTCCATCCAATAAACAATCATCCATCTATTTCATCCCAAGGCGAGTCTGCGACAAGCTGTGGCTCCATTCATCACAAAGTGCATCGAACTCCTCGGGAGGATTTTCCTCATGCACAAAAAACAGAAAAACACTCAATAGAACATCTAATAATTAGATTACTACCTGCTGTCTGGAAGCTGAGATAGCTGTTTAACCAGCAAGAGGGGTTTAAGTACACATAGAAGGAGGGAAGGGATTCGGAAAGGGATTGGTTAGCAGAGGTCACCGTACTTTACTTTATCGCGGAACAACATGGTTGGGGGAAGGGGTTCTAGAAATTTAGGCGTCGACTACTAAGGTCAATTTGCGCCTTTCACAGAAGTTATATCTGTACGCAGCCCGGGACAAACACAAACATCTATGCCCACGGCGGGATTCGAACCCACGGCCAGGCGGACTCGAGAACTAGAAAGTCTACGCCGTAGCCCTCTCGGCCACTTGGCCAGCCAACACGGTTGGAACTAACTCTTCCGTCGTAATGATTAAATCCAGATCTCGAGCAATTATAAACATGAAAATTGTCACTGCTGAGCTAGATGCGGATGTTCTGCAGGTAAAATCTCCATTACGTCATAAATAAGCAAACGTTTTTTAAAACGATAATGTTTTAAGGCTGCAGCACAACTTCTATGATAAACGTGATGCAAAAACCGACACTAAAAAGTGTTATGGAAAGAGTTTTACATTGTTGTTGCAGGTTTAAGCATTGTTGGCGCCGGCGTGAAGCACACCATTGTTGTCTGAGCAACTATTTTTATTTAAATCTTTGCTACAGAAATATTCTGAAGTATATTGAAAGTGTGGTAACAGATAGCGTCACTATACTTCTTGTATTACCCATAGAGAAGAAATAAGATAGGGCGCGTAAAGGTCTTCTGCGCAGGTAGCCCTCATCCCCATCACGTGACTCAAAGTCTGGGCTGTTACCACCCAAATTCGCTCACTAACACCTCCTGCCTTTCCTCACAGCAACCGTTAATCTTACGGAGAATTATATTCCTGAAAATGCTAAGCGATAAAGTATTTGTATTGCAAATAGCGCCGCTTCGCTCTCATCCATCCCAAATCATGTGATCTTTTCTCAAATCGCTAATGGCTATTTTGATTCAATGTTGGACCCCTGAAATCGCTCACTGCGCAGGCGAATGCACTCTGTATCTTATTTCTTCTCTATGGTCTTACCTAGCCAAATCTTGTAATGGCCTAACGTTTTGCTTTCAGTGTTTTGAATGAAGACTAATGAATCCTAGTGTATTGGAATAAACTCTTTTCCATTAAAAAATATAATTTATTACTCACAATTTAATTCATAATTTATTATTATGAGAAATTTAGATCTTTTGATCTTTTTGAAGTCTTTATTTTCTTCATAACTAGTTGTTTTACCCGGCTTTGCTTGGGCTCTTTATGAAATGTTGCAATATATGTGTGTGAATATTCAGAAAAAAAGTTCACATGAAAAGAGCTTCAATTTGTTTTATAAAAAATTCATGTTTTAGATACTGTTAAAGGCCGTATTTAAAGACGCCATCCATTAGGAGCTTTTTAAAAGAAATGGTACCGATAAACATGTTTTCACACTTTGGTATTGTTCATCTTATCTTACTGGCATTGATAATTATCAGTAACTTACCTTAGTGACAAATGACTAGCCGTTTAATCAAGAACCTATTGCGGTTCAATGCTGCCTTTCTTATTTTTATTTATACCGCAATACTCCGCGGGTGTTGGACTCCGCCAAGGGTGCGTACTGTCGCCCATCTTGTTCATAATCTTTATGGACTGGATAGACAGGGGCAGCCGAGGCGATGAGCGTGTTTGTGTGGGCGACTGCCTGGTGGAGAGGTTGCTCTTTGCGGACGACCTTGTCCTGCTTGGGTCTTCTCGCACGAACCTTCAGCATGCACTAGACCGGTTTGCAGCCAAGTGTGAAGAAGCTGGGATGAAGATCAGTGTGGCTAAAACCGAAGCTCTGGTTCTTTCAAGACAGCCTGCTCAGTGCGCTCTCTATGTTAGGGGAGCCTCATTGAGACAGGTGGAGAAGTTCAAGTATCTCGGGATTGCATTCACGAGTGATGGACGGCAGGAGAAAGAATTGGATGCTCGGTTCGGTGCAGCATGCTGTGTCAGACGTGAACTGTGGCGATCCGTGGTAATGAAACGAGAGCTGGGTAACAAAGCCAAGCTCTCCGTCTTCAAATCTATCGTTGTCCCCATTCTCACCTATGGTCATGAGGCGTGGGTAATGACCGAAAGAGTGCGATCGCGGGTACAAGCGGCCGAAATGAGATTCCTGAGAGGTGTGGCAGGTGTTACCCTACTAGATAGAGTGTACAGCAGCACAATAAGGGAATCTTTAGGTGTTGAGCCGCTACTTCTCCGCATTGAGAGATCTCAGTTGCGCTGGTATGGCCACGTGATTCGGATGCCGCAATCTAGTCTTCCTAGGCAGTTGTTATTTTCCAAGCCGGTGGGTAAGAGACCAAGGGGTCGGCCTAGAACCAGGTGGCTAGACTACATGGAGAATCTGGGTTCGAGTCGCTTGGATATTACCAGGGAGGACATGCGCCTGATGGCGGAAGATCGCGATCGCTGGAGATCCTCCATAGGGCTGCTGCCCCCGCGACCCTAACGGATAAGCGGGTTTGAAAAGTAAGTAAGTAAGTAAGTAAGTACTCCCTTCTATTTTGATATTTACAACTGATAATTATAATTACTTATCCGCTAACAATGCTCTTAATAACCAATCTAACTATCTATAAAAAATCCTCTTTCCTCTTTAGCATAACTTATAAAGAATAAAAGAAAAATCAATAGAATAATGAATATGACATCTAATATTCTTTATTAAAGATGAATTGACAAAATTGTACAATTGAACAATTGTAAATGCTTATCAGGGTGATTATAAAATCACTATAGATTTTGGTGAAAACTCAGTTTTATTGCAGCAATTGCAGTATGCATCAACCAGATATCATACCAGGATACATTCTTAGTAAATTTCAATGTGTCCCCCTTGCACATCCCGGCACAGCTCCCAGCGTTCCACTGTGGCCCGGAAAACATTGCACAACATTGCGGTGTAATGTCCTCCACCGCGGCTGTAATTCGTTGTTTCAGCTGTGCAATGGTGCGTAATCCTGACCTGGTACATCTTGGACTTGATAAAACCCTACGCTAAGAAATCCATGGGGGTCAAATCTGAGGACTGGGGCCCAGAGTCTTGGCGAGCCCTGACCAATCCATCTGCCTGGGAATGCGTAATTCAGTTAGTCCCGAACGATGTTGGGAAAATGGGATAGTACCCCATCCTGTTGGAACACAACGGTATCCAAAATCCTTCATCTCGCAATTGTGGCTCCAGGAATTGCTCCAACATGTCGAGGTACACGGTACCATTGATAGTCCCCTCGGCAAACATGAAGGGCTCATAGACCTTTGACTGTGTAACTCGCATACACACATTCACTTTGGGTGTGTTTGGGTGTGCAAATAAAAGAAATTCGTTAATGGTTTCACCAAAATGTATAGTGACTTTATAATCACCCGGTTTTTAAAGAAAGGACAGATTACTAAGCTAAAGAATAAATTTAAAACTGACCTTACGAATCTGTGGATGCTAGAATACATGAGAGAGAGAAAGGAGACTCCACTTGTCCACAAGAACATTTTAATACACCATATATGTATACATTTCGGTCACAATGTGGCCTTCTTCAGTATGACTCAGGTTACACAAGTTCAGATACAAATTTATATAAAGAGGAGGGACCAATCAGAATGCAGGGCATCATGTTTGGTTTACAAAAGAGGGGTAATTCAGGATTGGAGAGGGTCAAGTGCCCAATGACAAAATACACGTATGAAACAAAAAAATTCAGAAGTAAAAAAGTAAAAAATACAGAAGTAAAAAACTTAGGAACAAAAAAGATACTATAAGTGGAGAGGCTCTTATATCAGGAGTGTGAAGTAAGTAAGAACATTTCAGCTTGGTTAAAGTTTTGAAACCAGTGAAGTCCACTGTGACAGGTCAAGCGGGCCTCTTTCATGGTTTAATAAAATATCAGGCGGTACTTTAGCTATTTCAAGAGATTCTAAGAAGTTAAGCTTTTTACGTTCGTCCACACAATGTAGTATCCGGAAATTATCTAAATTCCCAATGTGCCCCGTGGATAAAATATGCTCAGCGAATGCTGATTTTTCGGGCTTGTAATTTTTGATATAGCTAAAGTGTTCTTTAATGCGGGTACAGATCCTTCTTCTGCTCTGTCCTATGTATTTAGAGTCACACGAGGAACAGTCCTGAATTACCCCTCTTTTGTAAACCAAACATGATGCCCTGCATTCTGATTGGTCCCTCCTCTTTATATAAACTTGTATCTGAACTTGTGTAACCTGAGTCATACTGAAGAAGGCCACATTGTGACCGAAATGTATACATATATGGTGTATTAAAATGTTCTTGTGGACAAGTGGAGTCTCCTTTCTCTCTCTCTTGTAAAGGACAGATTATTGAATTTCTATGTGCTTTGAGATGCTTAATTTATTTCTACAGATTCCTTCCTCTCTATAATTAGGAGTAATGTTTCGACCCAAAAAACCATTACAGGTGACGCAATAATCATTAATTATATTTAATTATATAATCAATAACTTATATAAAATAAGTACGTTTATAAGTTTATCGGTATATCTTAGAAAATGAATAGTCACGTGATTGTTACACGGAGCTCAATAGAGTTAGAAATGCCATGCCGAAACTTTTCAGTCATTAAATAAGCATTACAAAAACGATTGTACTATAAAAGATATAAAATTTTGTATCTGGGCGTTTAGAACCACTTTCATCCAGCCTAATGTAAAGCGCACAAAAGAACAAACAAGTTCCGCTATATATAAAAAGTTATACATATAAGCTTATATACTTACAAAAACGAACTAATTGTCTTTACTCTCCCGCTAGAACAAAGTCAATTAGTCCCAAATCTTATTTTCTGCTGGGGTAGGCATAGGCATAATCATAGAAAAGAAGTAGTGAAACTCCGTAGTTCTCTATGTTCCACCGCATGATGGCGCCACTGCTGTTTTGGCTCCAACCTTATTTTCCTGTTAACTTTTATTTACAAAATGATAACATCTAAAATGAATGACAATATATCAAAAATAAAATTCTAATTGTGCATTTATTAAACTTTATTGCCTTTTATTATCAATAAATTTAAAACAAAATTATACTTTTACAAATTAAATAACAGTTCAAGTATAATCAGAGAAAGAGTTCAAATATTAGGAGAGCAATTTTGCAAAATTTTTATTTGTTTTACTTTTAACTGCATTACAAACATCTCTCCTCAGTTCTCTAGCCATAAAATAAGATAACAGCTATAATACAAGATCTTATTTTATAATATAAAATAAGATAAAACAACTAGTCTGGATATAATACAAAATACAGGATGAACAAAATACAGTCGCTAAACACTTAAATTTTCGTGGCCACCCCTTACAGGACGTTAGTCTTTATATTCTTCATAACAACTTCCATAACAAAAAATAAAGAAAGCAATTCCAGTCCTTTTCTCATGAAATTCAATTCCCTATAATGACATTAACCTTCGCAAAGGAACCATTCTTTCTTTACCTTTCCCCACCCCCCTCTCCCTCCAACTGTTCTCCAATTTATCAAGGGGCTTTCTACAGCTTCTTTCAGTGTCTTTGGCTTTCCGTGCCTGCATTTTTCTTCTCTCCCCTCTCTAAAGGCCCCTGTATATAAGACGTCTTCTAAGCCCCTATTATCACTTTCACTCTATTCAAACCGTCAGTTTTTTACAGAATCTTATCACGCTGTGTTCATTTCTTTTTAATAAATTAATTATAAATTTAAAGAAACATTTTTGTGTACCATAATCATGATATGGGAGTACTCTGATTATGTATCGATTTGATTTTTTTAATCAATTTATTTTTTAAATATACTTACTTTCATTAACAATTTGTTTAACTAGATAACAAAGAAAAAAAAGAATATTTGTTCTACAATATCTTTTAAATGAAATTAAATAAACGACCCAAACTTCAAAACAATTCCTGCGATTGGAGCCAAACCTACAGCAGCGCCACAGTTTCACAAAACTCCCGCGGAGACAATTTCGAGTGACTGCACACTTCAATGTTCGGTTGCAATTTTTTCTACAAATTTCTCATCAAATATTGTAAACTAAATTTTATAGTTTACTTTTAACTCTAATAAAGAAATGTATACAACAATTGGTTTCAGATAAGCATTAAATCTTCAGTAATAAAAATTATTTTCTTCTATGTTAATGTAAAAGCATAAGGAAGTTTCACTACTATATGATTATGGTATAGGTTTCGTGAAAACATCTCCTGGCATGTTTGAGGACGGGCAGTAGGTGAGTCCTATATTCTGGAGATCGATTTCGCGCGAGATAAAATAATGCAATCTTAGAATGTATCTCGTTCTACTTTTGGCTCCTAATGTACTCAGACATGCAATGGCAGATGTTGAATCCGTATGTATAGTCGTTGGAAAGATGATATATTCCCCATGTCCGATTTGAGTAATCATATCCCATAACCATTTGAAAGACTTCACGCACTCGCATATAGCAATTACTTCGGCCTCACAACTGCTGAGGGCGCAAAATGCTGTTTCTTTGAACACCAACTGTGCGTGTTTTGACGTATCTTAATGAGAACACCAGAATATCCTTTACTTTGTGGGGTAATGCTGCAGACGTATCAGCGTATACACACAAAGGACCGGTCGATTGAACGAAGTTCAGTTACGTTTCACAAGTGTGTGCCGGGTAAGCTGCCACACCTGTGAGTGCTCATATGCAAATTGGTAGGAGATCTGGCATATGAAAACAATCTCGTAATTGAATATGCTATATCCGGGCATGTACATGTCATTACGTACATTAATGATTCTGAAAGAGATTGGTAAACAGTTGGGTCGAGTGGTTGCGGTTGTTCTGCTTCATCCAAATTTACGTGTGGATAGAGAGGAGTACTCCTGGGCTTGACATTCTGCAGCTTGTACCCTTAGATGACTTGCTGGATGTAGTGGGCCTGTTACAATTGTATGGGGGTTACCATCACACTCACTCTCATGCCAAGAATGTGACAAACATCTGCGAGGTCCACCAACTCAATATCACGTCGAAAAAATCCACTATGGAAGTTAGGCGTTGAACATTATTAGCAGCAGCGACGATGTCATCCACATACATGGCTAGGAGGACTGAATATCTGCCGTCATTGTAGATGAAGAGGCTATCATCTGCTCGTTAAGGCGAGACGTCCAGGCGAAGGAGGAATTGACACAACTTCATGTACCAACATGTGCCACTTTGCTTTATTCCATACAGGGTTTTGTGAACTTTGCACATTTCTTCTGCACGGACTGATAGTTCTTTGGGTGGCATCACGTATATTTTATGATCAATAGGTACATGCAGGTGCACATTTCACATCATGTTGATGAAAAAACATGCCTGTGCTGATTGCCACTGCGAAGAATAGTAGTAACGATTCCATTCTTATCACCGGTGAAAACGTCAGTTCGTATTGGCTGCCATATACCTGTGATGAGCCGATTGCGACCAGGCTTGCCTTGAAAGGGGAGACGGGTCCACCAGCGTTGTACTTAATACGATACACCCATATGGTCTTTAGTACTTTAGTATTGGGGGCTTTAGGAACCAAATCCCTAACTTGGTGGTGATGAAGCGAATCTAACTCACTGTTCATTGCCTCTTCCCATTGACGATGTTTTGGGGATGAAAGTGCTTGCTCATATGAAAGAGTTGTTAAAGAAACAGGTCCGGCAAGATTTAGGTTAGAAGGGTAAAAACAGCTCATTGTTTTTCCGCCTTCTTTATAAGTCTTTGGGATCTTCGCAACTCAGGAGGTAGAGAAGATTCTGCCGATGAGGGTAAACCAGAAGGTTGATCTCTCTGTTGGGGTTGTTCCGAGGATGGTTAAGGTTAGGCTGGAAGCGTAGAAGTTGACGTGTCATTCACTTTGGAAAGTCACTGTTGAAGAATCACCTCGAGTGCTGAAATGAAAATGGGTGAGAACTCTCTGTTAACGAGTTCTGTATCATCAGTTTCGCGGACCTCCAACGGGGAAGAATCGTAAGGAAGTTGTTGCATTGAAAAAACTGTCAACAGCGGTTCGTGAGTCGCAGTCATTTCAGGAAATGTATCAGGAAAGAAACGCACAGATCGAGCACGAAGCAACTTGGATTCCTCAAGTAAATAGACGAGGTAACCAGGGGACGATGCTGAGTATCCCATAAAGTTCCCGCGCTTCGCTGCGCTTGAAGCTTGGATCGTTCTGATTTGGGAAAAAAAGTAGTACCCAAGGCACCCAATTGGTGTTCGATGTTTGAAGGTGGGTATTTTACCAGACCATAATTCTTCCGGCGACAGCGTTTGTGCTATTTTTGGTAAAGAGTTCAAGTTATACACTGCCACTGCCGCCACAAGATCCCAATACTGGTAGGAAACGTTAGAAGAGGCTTTCAGGACACTTATTCCATCACAGATGGAGCGTACCGAGCTTTCTGCAACACCGTTCGACTGGGGGCTCTCAGATATGCTAAACTGTTGCATTATCCCTTCTGTAGAACAAAATTCAGCTAACTCGTTGTTGGTGAATTCCGTGCCGTTATCAGATCTTATGTGGAACAGTTCCAACTGTCATTTAATTAAATTTATCAAGGCTTGCGGAACCTCTGCCTTAGTAGATAAAGAATACACAAATGTCTTGCGGGTATAATCGCTCACGGCGATCAAGTGGTATTTGTGGGATTAAGCAGATGTCATTAGCATGAGACCGATCGTGTCCACGTGGAGGAGATACAAATGGATGGTAGACTGTTGGTGTCGAACAGTTCTATGAGGTGCGTTAGTCATCCCTGTCTCTAGACATGGAATACATGGCGTGAAATCAGAGGGAATTGTAAAGTTCTCTAGACCACGGGTACTGCCATGTTTTAGTGGTTTAGAGATCTTTTTACTCGACGGATGCCCTAAGGCATTAATCATTCCAGATAAGAAACTACGAAGGAATGAACGGGATGCGCCGTTTGGCAAACGGGCGAAGTTTGATATAAAACTGGCAAGAGTGGGAGATCTGCGACATCCCGGAGTGCAGCCACGGTTACGTCTTGTTCGGAAGTTATTGAGTAATATTTAGGACCAAAAGACAAAGTTTATCCCCGTTTGGCCAATTGACTCATCGACGCAAGGTTTAAATAGCGCATGAGGGGCATAACGCGCGTCATGTAAGGTTAAAACTGAACCAGTGGTTAACGGGACACTCGCGATTCCTATACAAGTCGAGGTAATGTTTTTTTTGCGGTTAGCAGTGTGAATATCCCTATGGCAGCTCCGCATACATGTAAAAACTCTCTTGTCCTTAATGGCCTGGAAGAAGCTGCCAGTATCCACTATCCATTCTTTCTTTGTGAGGACAACGCAGTTTGCTGCAGGTTTCTACCCCGGGCTTTGCCATCGCGCTTACGAGATTTACGTTTTGGACGTGTGGCACGTACGTTGGATGGAAGTGGTGGCTGAGGAACGCGAGCCTTGGAGGTACCGGATGCTGGTGAAAGCCGATTAGAAAGGCAAACAAACCTGATATGCCCTGGGCCGCCACAATTGTAACAGGTTACCACAGAGCGCTGTTGGGTACCAGAGGGAGAAAGTGGTACCCCAGTATGCGTTGTAGTGACGCACGAGTGAGGCCGTTCATTACCATCACTACAAATACAATCGTAATGAGTGTTCAATAAGAAAATTTTCAAGAGTTGACACGTAAACTTCTGGCAAGGAGGATGTCGATCAAATGACATTCGTTTATGTGTTCCTGCATTCTTTTAATAAAACAAAAAAGTTGCTTTCGTGCTAATGATTGTCAAATTTCTTACTGAAGTTGCTTTATTAATCTTGTATATATTGTTCTTGATTCAAATAAAACTTTAGACAAGACCATGCGGAAAAGACAAGACGCAAATCCACAGATGAAAATTTTTTCCTGTGGATTTGATTCTTTTTTTTGGACATTTATTTATGTAGGTACAGACAGATTGAAAGCAGGGAAGAGGTAGAACGGGAGGCGAAGCTCCTAACTGTTCCAATGCTATTTCGTTGAAATCACAAAAGCGCCACCAAACTCTACAACGCCAGGTTCAGAAACTAATGGCTCTTAGTTTTATTGGGCTCCTCCCACTGCTATAATGGCCACGGATGTGCTTAGGAGTTGCATCCTCCATTTCTGTGCTATATTATACCGTCAACCGCTTTGAATTGTTTATTATTAGAAGTTGAGTTGTTGCATGTTTTGGCAGAGATGGAATATAGTGTCATCGAGTGGGAGCGCTTAGCAGTCCTGCATGCCGTAGAGACATTTCGACCCTATATCGATGGCAAGAAAATCCAAATCTTTGTGACGCCCAATCTCTGAAGTGGATGGCCAACTTCAGAGACAACCATGGGCGGGAAGCACGGTGGAACCTACAGCTGTAGGGATTTGACTACGAAATAATTCACCAGAAGGGTGAACTCAACAAAACCCAGACGCACTCTCCCGCTCGAAAACAATCATTGCCGAAGAAGTCCCGGCTGACTGGAAGACTTTACAAGAGCAGGACCTTTGGTGTGCCAATAAGATCAAATTTCTTATGAATAGTGACTTATGGAAAATCGATGAAGACATCCTCAAACGAAACAATAATGGATACCTGCGGGCCGTCGTTTCCCAGGACTCACGGGAAAAACTAGTCCTTTTAATCAACATTTTAAAAGAAGAGAAAAAAAATAAAAATCCCTTTTACAAATTTTGTTACATCACCTAATGTCGTCAATTGTTAAGAGTATTTCTAGGTGATATAACAATGTATGCCATTTCACGAGGCTAACGAGATATACCAACGCCTCCTATAAAGAAAGCCTCGGCACTGAAACGTCATACATTGTTACATCATAATAAGTCGACCAAATTTAGAGCTTTTTATTGGCAGAAATGCGGTTTACAAATGACGAACTATGATGATGTAACAATGTTTGATGTTTCAGTGCGGGGGCTTTCTTTATAGGAGGCGTTGGAAATGCAGGTTCCGGCATTGAATAGTCACCTGACCAAGATAGGTCTATTAACAATCCAAACTTCATTGTTTCCAACAAAGGAAAAACATTGATTGTTAAAATACAAGATGGAAACAATGAAAGTTACATTGGTAATAGACCTGTCTTGGTCAGAAGACTTTTTCAGTGCTGGAGCCTGTCTTTCTCGTTAGCCTTGGTCATTTCAGTGATGATGTCTTCTCTCTCTTTGGTGTTGTATTAATGGACAGAAAGCGATCACGTGCTCTACCACGTTTATTTATTTTGTTTATTTATTCAGTTTCCGAACCTACCGCGCAACAGCGCTACGATCACTTTTATTTCAACAAATGAGCAGAGCTTCAGTTTCCATTCTACCTCTTCCCTGTTATAAGGTTCCTTTCTGTCTGTCTCCCTCCATCATCATACAGTTTATTAGGTTAAAACTTAGAAGCTGTGTTTCATGGTGTATCAAACATAACCACTCTAGTGTACACTACCTTATCAAAAGTCATGGGACAACCCTGATTTGAATGAAAAGAGACGTTCCTTTGCAATGTCACTGTTGGCATTCTCCCCAGCATTACATAACAGAAAGTATGCTATTATGAGATGATGCATGCGTAAATGCTGTAAGAATGTCTAAAAAATTAGTTAAGGCATCGTTATCCAACGAAAAAAGGGTTTTAGCATCAAAATGTTAGAACAGTAACGGGGCACAAATACAAAATTTCAGGTTCTTAGGCCTTTTCGTACAAATGTTATAGCTTGATTTGTATTTGGAGCCTCGCGGCCCCTGCCAAGGCCTCAGAGCACTATATCAATTTTAGTGTGTAATAGCTAAAATTTTAAGCAACCCATTATAAATATAAAACATTTCAGGTTTCTGGACTTCTAGTTTTAAATTGATTTGAGATTGATGCCGCAAGGCCCCTGCCAAGAGATTTATTTAAATTTAATATAGATTAGCTAAATTTTTAAATACCATACTATGATTAAACAAAATTTCAGGACTGTAGACCTTTCCGTTCAAATTTTATAGCTTCAATTGTATTTGAGGCCGCAGGGGCCACGAGGTCTATACCAGTCTCCTTGTATATTGTCTATTATTTTTAAGTAACGCACGGTAAAATTATAAAACTTCAAGTTCTTAGGCCTTTTTATTATTCAAATGTTAGAGCTTATTTGCGATTTGGACTTCAGGGCCCCTCTGGAGACTTAAGAGCCTTATACCAGTTTTTCGTGTATTTATGCTAAATTTTTTAATAAACTGCTATTAGTATACATACTTTTCAGATTTCTAAGCCTTTTCCTGCAAACATTATAACTCTTTTTGTGTTTAGGGAACGGGCCAGGGCCCCAGAGGACTATTTAAATTTTAGTGTATCAGAGCTAAAGTTTTAAGTAACACACAGTTAATATGCAAGAATTCAAATTTCTGGATTTCCGGTTCAAAATTTATAGCTTGGTTTGTGACTGAGGGCTCAGGGCCCCGGTCGAGACCCAGGAGCATTATACCTATTTTTAGTGTATATTAGCTTAGTTTTTAACTAATTAACTATAAGTAAACAAAATTTTAGATTTCTAGATCTTTTCGTTTAAAAGTTGCAGCTTTGCTTGTGTTTGGGATCTGTGGGGCTCTGCTGGGGCTTATATTACTTTTTTGTATATTTGCAATATATATTTTAGTACCACACTATGAATATATAAAATTTCAGGTTCCTAGGCCTTTCCGTTCAAATGTTATAGCTTAAATTGTATTTGTTGCCTCGAGGCCCCTGGCGGTGTTGTAGAGGCTTATATCAGCTTCATTCTGTTTTGGCTTTGCGTTACTTTTTAGTACCAAACTAAAAATATACAAAATTTCAGGTTTCTAGACCTTTCCGTTCAAAAATTATAATTTTATTTCTATTTGAAGCCTCAGGGTCATCTGGCGGGCCCCATAGGCCTACATCACATTTCTTGTATATTTGCAATATTTTTTAGTAGCACACTATACATATACAAAATTTTAAGTTCCTAGGTCGTTCCGTCCAAATGTTATAGCTTCAAATTTATAGTTTATATTGCCCCTTCCCGTTTTGTTTTGTTTTAGAACCGCACTACATATTTACGAAGTTTCAGTATTTTTGCCTTCTTTGTTCAAAAGATAAGAAAGGAACTATGAAATTCTCTAATGCGTATTTACACAAAACTCAAATAGTTGATGGTAACTACCACAACAGAGTTTAATTATTACGATCTCTTTATTATTTTACGTCTTTCTCTATACATTAACGATTATGTCTGTAGAGTGCCGTAAGTTAATTACACCAGGGCGCTTTTCTAGTATTTTAGAACAAAAGCAAAATTTTATGACTTAAACCAGCGCTCTTTTATATGTTTGAACGTCATTTTTTAAGTTTCATCGAAAATTCAAACCGTTTCAAATAAACGGTTTTCAAATAAATAGCATTAATGCCTGAAGAGCATCAGTTGGCTAGAAAGATGGATGGTATCGAGGAAATAATCCGTTGAACTCCACTATCATCACTCATTATTCGTCTCCTAAACCCTATCGCTCTCGTTTCCTTCGGTATTACATGAAATGCTACTTTCGTCCAATTAAGAAGAAACGAGTTATCTGAATTTCATCTCTAGATATTGCGCTGGACCGACAAGGTCGTGACGTTTTCTATTTCGTCAAATTATCTCTGGGATTCTATTGATCTCCTCTCACCGTTCCCTGGGGAGTTTTCGCACCACCATATTATTAACTCGCGGTTTCCTATGACAGGCCCCATCCACTGTTGATGGCAAAGAAGGAATACAGTAGCAGCACTGGAAAATAAAATCGTAGGATTAGAGGTTGGGAAATTATAAATATAAAAATAAATATATTTAAAAATCGTAAATTAGTTTTGCCATAAAACGCTAATACTTCGGAAAAAATCTTTTATCAGTTTTAACATGCCATTATTAATTTGTCCATATAGATTCTCCTTTAAATAAACGTATTCACTGTATGTACAATCTCTTGAAAAATCAGTTGTATAGGGCAGGAAAAGGGGAATATTAGATATTTTATAATTTGCATTTTTTAAGAAAATAGAGCACTTAATTTCTTTTCAATTTGTTTAGAGTATTCTTATTTCTGTCAATATAATTTATGGCATAAAGGAAAGTAAGAGAACCGACACACCACTTTTCCACAATCAAATTCTCGGAACTAGACATCTTAAACAAAGGTTTAAAATTTGCAGTTACCGTTAATAATAATGACTTAAAAAACTTCATCTCGACTCTCGACCCTCCATCTTGGCCACCCCTCTTTAGATAAAGTCCAAAATACTCGTTTTTAATTTATCTGTCGCTATCAGTTTAACCAAAATTTAGAGAAACATCCGTTACTCGCCATGAATCTCAATACAATAAGACCACAGCTATTCTCACAAATTAAAACCCAAGGATTGCTTGTATGTCAAAGACGGCAAAAGTAATCATCTTGTTATCAGCGAAAGTCAGTATGTTAAACTAACTCATGACCAACTACCCATCCTCTAGAAAAAAGCTAAAGGCAGCATTTTCGCTTGAAAATTTCTGTTCAAAGATTATAATAACCTCAATCTTATTCAAAGCAATACTTGTGTCCCTAGATTATATTGCCTACCCGAAACTCATAAAAATGGTAATAAAATGAGACAACACTTATGCCCGAACTAGTTTGATCGCTAAGTTTCTTTACAGAAAAGTGGTGTGTCGATTCTCCTACCTTCCTCTGAGTAAGTACCCAGAGCGTCTTCTAGACTTTTTATTATTCACTATTAATTTCTGGCATGTTTTACCAAAGGAATGACGTACCTGCAATAGATAAGAGAAATAAATGCAGTTTTATTGGAGTTCCTATGTTCCATCTGTCCGTTTATCCGTCTGCCCCATCATATTTTTTGGAGGTAAAAGATTAAAATTCGGACTGTAGCTCACTATAAGTATGTCATACTTCAATGTTTAATCTCGTTCGATTGGCCAAATCGGTTCGGGCATGGCGGTCATGTAGCATTTAGAAACTATAAACGTATTCAATGGCAAAATAGAGCAACTGGTCTATCATTCGATCGAATATGATAAGAAACGCAAGAAAGTTAAGACAAGAAGACGAGAAATGAGAGTTTTTTCCATTTTCTAAATACATTACTACTTTTATAAACGTAGGAGTTGTGATAAAATATATATTAAGATAAATAAAACTCTTTTAATTAAAAGAAAACAAATAAATTAAAATAAATAATAGAAAACATTGAAAAAAGTCACCCAATTGATAAAGTAAATGTTGAAAGACGAAACACAAATGAAACAAAGGTCTTGTGGAGAAACTCAGATGAAATACAGAAGAAACACAGAAGAAACGAGGATCTTGTGCAGAAATGATACACGAACACAGGGAGACACACAGCTACAGATGAAGAAGGTCTATGATGAAAGTTCGATGATTCGTAACACGTAGATGACTTACTTGAAATATATTTAACGTTTTCGGGATTTTTTTCCCATCTTCAGTAATAAAGTTTTTTGAATGAATGGAAGATATAATAATAAAAAAACAAAACAATGTAATCTAATACAATGTGTGATATTATGATTAGTTTTATTGTTGTGTTCAGGATTGTTGAGTGCAAAGGAAGTGATATTATATTTTTAGTAGTAATTTCCATTTATTATTAATTTCTATAGATGGTTTGGCTAAATTTTTTTCATTCGAAATAATGTCGATGATTTCTTTTATTAGTCATTTTTATAATTATTTATTTATTGATGATTTTGATTTTGGAAATTACTACTAAAAATATAATATCACTTGTATAATTTATTTTATAACCTATAAATTTTATAACCTATTGATTTTCCCTTAAATTTTGTTTTCAATTATAATAGTCTATCTAAAAATAACGATAACTTTGAGGTAATTTAATGTTACCAGATTAAGGTTTTAGTTTATTTTCAGCTCATTTATTTATCCATAATAAATGAATTATTTAATAAATTTTATAATACATGGTATGTGTAGTTTTTGTAATTTTATTTATCAAAATATAATTTTGTAAATTTTTATTAAAATATAATTTAATTTTATCAAGTTAATTTTTATAGTTATATCAAAAATTTCAATTTCGCAGTTTATTTTAATTCTATTAAATTATAAAAATTATTAAATTATTAAAAACTATAATTATAACTAAAGAAGTCAGGCAACCACGGAACGATAGGATTTTCAGGATTTCGAGGGTAAAAAAGCATACTTACTTACTTACTTTTCAAACCCGCTTATCCGTTAGGGTCGCGG
>JAHWFO010006037.1:580820-614215 GCA_023313115.1 Rhysida immarginata | reverse complement strand
AACTACAAGTATCTGGGAGTTATCATTGACTCAAGACTCTCATGGAATCAGCATATGTCCTATGCTCTGAACGAAGTACAGTATCATAGCTCTCATGGGTTGCAACAGCGCCCTCTGCATTGACAACAAGCTACTTCGGTACAAATTGATTATCCGGACCATACTCCTCTATGGCATGCCTGCGTGGGCGACTATCTGTAAAACCAGATGGAGTGAACAACAGTCATTCCAGAATGTTACCCTGAGGACCATTGCCCAGCTGGACAGAAGGACGATGAAAAACCAATCCATCCACTTGGATTTAAACATGGCCCATATCGGAAAGTTTATACAGGATCTCCTTTTGATTATGATACAAGAAGATGAAGGCTCACGACAATAAGCGTGTGAAATTGATACTGTAGAACTCAATGAATATGAACTGGCATAGGAAGTATCGTAAATCGAGGCACGTTCTTGACATCAGCTTTGAAGATATTAGCAATGTCTCTTTCCCAGACTACTGGAAGATGTGATAATCTTATTTCTCCTTGTAATTTTTTTATTTCTTTTTTTTTTGTTTCTGACAATCGTCAATCTTATTTTCTTTTTTGTATAATATGGAAGACCGCTTGGGTTAGTTAGGCTTCTTGACTAGCTCAGTGTATTTCATTTGGAGTTTTTTCTGGTTAGATGAGCTTTGTGAAAGCGCTGCTTTCGTCCCATCCTAACAAATGTACACTTCACTGTTCGATTGTCGATTGTCTTGCTGTATATATCCTTGGCAAAGCAGAGAATAAATGGCGAAACTATTTGGAAATCCTGATGTCCCTCTGTTATACTGTGAGGCCACCACCTGTTTAATCAGTAGGAACCTTATTATGATTCAACATTCTACCGATATGACTCAGCCCATCTCTAAGATGTCCACATGAAGAGGAAGCTAGCCTCCACCGTGAACGCCTAGAACCCAAGTATGCCCACGTCATTGTCTGGAATAAATCCACCGCCACCCAAGCTGCAAGGGCCGCTGCTATAAGTACTTGGGTAAGCCATGCTACCACCACCTTAGTTTATAAGAAACATCGTCTCAACCAAGAGGTATTCCGCCTGCACCTCCACTTGTCATCCTTCATTCCACCCGATATCCTGATGCCTCTCATCGAGGAAGTTAGGCTGCAATTCTTCAGAGAACATAAGTTCTTAACCCTTTGCAAGAAGCTAGACGACCTCCAATGCCCGCCACCAATAAGCCCACATCATCCACCTGAAGGAAATTTCATCTTTCATGCTAATGTCGTTAACCTAACTTCAATGCAGCTGTCCGACAATGAGCAACGACTCCTTGACAAAGGCCTCAAACATGTTGTCTATAAGAAGCCAACACAATCCGATTTACACGAGGTCATCACAGATGTTGAACATGCCATTAACCTACTCCCCCAGAACGACCGTCCTCCAGCAGCGAGCCATTGCATCTGATACATAAAATCTTTCAAAAAAAGCGTCTGCCTCTAGAACACCCCGTGAACTACTCACCGATGCTGCTGCCTCTACTACCTTGAAAACGAAGTTACAAGATTCTGATGTCCTCGTCGTTAAGGCCGATAAAGTTAACGTGCTGGTCATTACTTACCGTTCTACATATATAAAGTCAATGATTTCATCGCTGCCAACAATTTTGTCACCCTCCCTTCTGACCCCACCTGTAAGTATCATAAATCTATTATTCCCGTCGTCAACAAATCCCCACGCTTCAGATACCTCTGCGCATCATCCCACCTAAGCCTCGCACACCTAACCTTAACGCCCTAGTCAAGATCCATAAACCTAACATGCCTATATGCCTCATCATTAACTATTCCCCTGCTCCTGCCCACCTCGTTGCGAAATCCCTCTCCTCCTTCCGCTTTAACCTGAAAATCCTCCCTAATACTTACAATGTACGCAATTCCCTAACCCTTACGGAGTCCTTTTCTTCTATCCACACTGATGAGCACCTTTCCCTTATGTCCCTTGACATCACCAACTTATAACTAACATCCCTGTCATCCGCACCCTTTCTATCCTAGAGCGTCTGTTACTTGCTGCATCTTTCTCTACATCCGTTACTACTGAACTACTTGCTATCTGCTCTGTAATTTATTCGCAGAACTATTTCTCCTTTAACAACTCCTACTACTCCCAACCCACAGGGCTTGGAATAGGGTTCCCACTCAGCAGTATTCTGTCTGACGTATTCCTACAGCACCAGGAATAAACATACGTTACCCCCTTCCTTAATAATCCCTCTATCATCGCGTATTTCTGATATGTCGATGACACCTCTCTTTTTTATTCTATTGACCATTATATCCTCTTTAATTCTTTTGTATCCTATTGGTTCATGTATTTGCATAATTTGTACCACTGTTATGTATATAAAGGCTTGCATGCCTCTTCCTGTATACATCCTTGACAAAGCCGGGAATAAATAGCGAAAGTAGTAGGAACTCCTGATGTCCCTCTGTTATATTGTAAGGCCACCACCTGTTTAATTAATAGGAACAGTATTATGATCCACCCTTCTACCGGTTTACTGATAATGCCTGTAGCCACAGTCAGAACCCGTAATAATATCTACAATGAGTTTCCCAGGTTAAAATTTTATCTCCATTATTAAAGCTTACTGAAAACGAAATGAAACGATGAAAGTGATAGATAAAGTAGAATTCAAAATAATATAAATTTAGTGGTAGCATGTGTTTCTCATTATGTGCACAGTGACTCTCTGTTATTGATATCTGGAAACTGATATCTCTAAAGAAAAAAAACTTATTACCTAAGAGAAGAAAGATATCAGAAGTAAATAAGTAGATATAAACCATTAGGAATTACATTGCCAAGTACCGAAAAGCCAAACTAGTCGCCATCATATAAAGCATTTGAAACATATTTCCAAAATTTTTGAATCGTGTAAGAAAACATTAAAACATGTTCTAATGAATCAAATTCTAGCAACTTACTAAGTACTCTTATTTATTCGTTCATGATACGTCGTTTCAAGTTGTGTGATATATTACATGCCATATCTTAGCAGTGAAAATTTCTAATAGTATACAATAATGGTATCATTTGAAGAATGCCACTAAATGAAATTCGACCATCTTCGAAGTTAGTAAATACTCATATATTCTTCCATGTCATGTCGTTAAAAGTTATTTGATATACTACATGTCATACACTAGCTTTGAAACATCCAATGGTAGCATAATAGAATCGTAAGCCTTGCTACCACTCAATCAAACAGACCATAATCGAACTATATTTATCGATTGTAAAAAATGTACTTAATAGGTTATACAGAAGGTCATTCGCACCTTATGAGAACGATATTAAAATCATTTTACGTGCATGAAATGTATCTGCGTGAACGGGAATTGTAGACAAAAAAGATCTAGTACATAAGCACGTGTTGATGGGATTATTATTTTGTTTTCTTGTAACTATACCGCCCAAAGTGGACTGTTAGTTAGAAGGGTACGTCCCCGCTTTTTCCGAGGAGAATTACTTGTACAGTCAAATAGTACAACGTTGTAAACAAACAGGTCTTGCCATTTCTAAGAAAGGTGTCTTCAATAAATTCAATTCCCGTGGTAAAGCTCGCTCTGCAGAAAGAATGGCTCAACTGTCGGTTCCAAAAGCGCATCCCAAGAAAGTGAGAACCGTGGATGTCATAAGAAGAGTATGAAAGTTGGTTTCTGTCGAAAATTCCCCAACCCAAAACAGTATTGCTTCGAAACTAGGAATATCGCCTGCGATACATGTATCTGTTTTCACTATCCTTGAACTGGTTTGTGCCCTCAACCACATCTATCAATTGGTGAAAAAAAAATAAATGTTATATTCGCTCATGGCTTGTCGTTATGAGTTGTTTGATGTATACTAAATCCGTAGAAGGTTCAAAAATAATACCAATAGGGTACCTGCTAATGTACTGATCTCGACCATCTCCACCATATTTATCGATTGGCGAAAAAAGATTTTGAGAATCTCCCATACGCTTTGAGAAGATCGAGTTAGAGAAGAACAGATGGACAGACACGTTTCTCTCCAATAATAGCATAATGCACTTTAAGGTATTTATTACATTCCTGGGGCTGTGGTTATTTACTTATTAACTTAAGTATCGGTCATACCAAGTAAAGTGTTTTAAATGAAATTGATTCATCATCTCCAATCTTAATGAAATTTGTGTCAGTATTTTAAATGATGCTGTACAAAATTTCTTTTTCATCAGTTGTATACTTCGGTGAAGGCGACTCCAGCAAAAAGGGGACCTATATAATACAGTTGCAAACAGGTAGAGAATGCCAAGTATCACACAGGTAGAAAATGCCAAGTATCAAATCCTCAAATACACTTGCTAACAGCCTGAAAATTGGCAAACTAGGTGAACAATTTCCTAAAAAGTTACAGTACCAAGTTTAGAATATTTTATTTTTTTATTGCTATCTAATCACAAAGTAGGCATAATAATTTATCGCTCTCAAAGTACAGCGAAATTTGGTTGGACATAACTTCAGGCTTTCAGAACCGTTTTATTCTTATTAGATAATTAATTTCAGAGATATCTGTAGCCATTCAAAGTAGCATCCACCTTTCTTTCTTGGAGATATTAGTCTACCAACTAGGGGATTTTATTTTTTACTGAGAATTTTATTATGAACTAGCACAAAACTATTTACTCTGAACAAATTCTTTTACACTTTACGAGTGAGAAGTAACATAATACTTTACGAATCATTCTGCTTCATAATATATAGGTAAGGCGTAAATATTAGATAGTTGCATTTTGGTCGATATTACTTTATATAGAATAATAAGAACTGGTCTAGAGATAGCAAAATGTTAGCGTTTATTGGAATAGTCTACGCGTTTCGAAATAAACTTCGTCTTCAAAGCAGGAAACGACTAAAATGAGGCAGACTCACGCTGTCGAATACATGAAAAAAGTGTGCATAACTGTAAGCAATGACAGACATGACCAGAATGAACATTTTCTTTTAATACAATGAAGGTCCGAATTTGAAGGCTAACTGAGATATGAACAGTAATAAAAATGGCCACCAAAATCTACATATTATTAACTCAGGTTCTGCAAAACCTAGTATAATATATTTTGAAGGAATCATAGAGTACATAAAATTGTGCATACCGTTAAAACTTGATCGCATTCCAACGAGTAGTCTCCGAGTTACGCATTCAAATTCGTAACAGTGCTAACATGCGAGTACTAACCAGCGCTCGTTACGACGCTCAGTGCGTAACTCGGAAACTACTGGTTGGAATTCGATTAGACTTTAGCGTATAGAGAGTTTTATGTTCCCTATTAATCCTCCAAAGCTCATTATTCTAGGCTTTGTAGAACCTGAGTAATTAACTTGTTGATCTTGGTGGTAGCATTTTTATTTCTGTTCATATCTCAGTTAGCGTTCAAATTCGGACCCACATTGTATTAAAAGAAATTGTTCCTTCTGGTCACCATTGTAATTGCCTACAGTTATACACACTTTTTCAGAATCACCCTATAGGCCTATATGGTATTTTTATCCAACAATGAGGAAAAACATTACTTTGAAAATTCTACGTACGTATTTAATAACGTGGAAGTTATACAGTGTCTTACCCAAAGTTAATCAACGGTAACTTATAAAATATAAATCGGTCAGAGTAAATGGAAGAATTATTGTATCTATGAGTGAGGGATTTTTATGTGTCTTCCGTTTCCATAAAAACCAAAGCCAGTTACGAATATTGAAGTCCACATTGAAATGTGCATTGGAAATCCTTATTTTAATTGGTAATTGCATATTGTGGACAACATTTGAAAAATGTTTTATTTATCAATTGAGCCAACTGTTTAGGAGATGAAACACTGAAATTGTGGAATTTTTCAAGTTTTGAATCCAATTTTATTGATGAAGACAAAAAGATAGAGGATGGGCTTGGACACATTCTTATTGTACTTTCTGATTGTCATACGAATCCGAAGTCAGAATTTAAAAAATGCAAAATTTGCTTGTTGCCGCACACAGACACTGCATTGAATAAATTGAAAACACCAAGAAATCACCAATTGCACACAATATTTGAGAAAATGTTGAATACAATCTGAAAATACCATAAAACACAGAGGTTTCCATTGCACTATTATTTATTTATTTATCATTTATTTATTGGTGACATAGCTGATCACTAAATGGCCATCCAGGGCCATCTTAGCATAGCCGACTAGTTAGCTCTCTGAATGGAAACAGGAAAACGTGAATTTAACGCTTGATGAAATTGTAGTTGATGATAAAGGGAAGGCTAGGATAGAGGTCCCAAGAGAGGGGTAGGATGGAGGAAAATTTTTAATCCGGATTTGAAAATTTTTAATCCGGATTTGCACATTTGTAAAAGAGTGGAAGTCTGTGGGTAAGAATGACCAGAGTCTGTTGCCAGCAATGAATATACTTTTGAGTTGATCTGTTCGTTTAATTGGAGGGGATGGGAAGTGGTTTCTCTGACCGGTGTTATAAGGGGGGGGGAGGGTGTTGGTGGATGTAAATAAGGGTTGGGGGAGGGAGATGTTTGTTATTATTTTGAATTTTGTAAATGAATGTAGCAAGAATAATATGGTAGAGTTTATATATTGGATGTAGCAAGTAGATTATGCCTGTTATATTGAATAATTGTGAAACTGGGTCAGGGTGTCAGATCATTTCTTTAAGGCGAGAGAGAATGGAGCAAGAGAGATAATCAGACAAAGTCCGCTCAGCAAGTTAAGCAATGAGGAGCGGGGCCAGCAAAAAGATGGGAGGGGAAAGAGAATTATACCTTCCCTGCTGCTAGGCAATTTTTTATGAGCGCCCGAACATTCGAGAGCCAGGATGCTCATCGACCATTGGCTGGGAGCAAAAATATTCAAAGTAGGCTGCCTGGAAATCGAAATAAAAAGGCCGAACAAGGCAAATATCTAGGCAGAGAGTCAGTTCCCCGACATGGCGACAATAGACGGAAGGAATCAAGCAGACGGGACGCTAAAAGAGAAGACGCTAATAGTACCCTCGTCTGTGTGAGTCGGACTTTGAAATTAACGCAGCAACCAACCATCCGACGCGTGCGTAAGTGACTTGTGTGACTTTGAGAGACCCTCCCCCCGGGCTACCCCCGGGGGAGGTTTCACCCCCCCCCCCCCGAACTCTTTGTGACTTTATTTATTCACCATGGAGAATATGGTGAATATGATTGCCGACGGGCCCTTTTCCGTCGGCATGTTCATGAAGGAGTTGTACTCTAAAACGAGTATTCCTCCTGTTCTCCCATCTGGCGACCCCGCTGTTTTAGTCCTACAGAGGCTTACCCTGACTGAGTCGAGGATGCTCTGTAGGCAACGTAATGTGGCAGACCGTGTTGTGTCTGCTGATACCATCAAGGTCGGGCAGTCCACCTGAGCTATGCAGAACCCGGATATGTACGAGTCGTTATCCGGGGTGCATCGCCGCTGATGACTGAGAAGTATCTCAAGGGATACATTTCTGATTACGGTGTGGTGCATAGGTTTTTGTACCCTCAGCACCCCGATTCTCCTGTTCAGAAGACGGGCGACATTGTAGTCTACATTGGCTTACATAGAGACATTCCTACCGAGGTTGTAATGCGCGGAGATCGTGTATCCGTGTCTTACAAGGGTCAAAGGCAGTGCTGCTGGTACTGCAAAAAGACGTCTCACGTTAGGAAAGACTTTCCTCTCCTGAAGAAGTGTGACTACTGCAACAAAGTAGTCAACAAGTTCCATCAGTGCCCGGAGAGGACGTTTGCATCACCAGCAGCTCCAGCATCGCCTAAAGGAATGTCTCCCCAGCGATCTCCAAAGATGACATCACCGGCCAAGTCACCAGAGCCAAGCAGAGCTACGACGCCTTCGCGCCCACCTCGAAGGCAGCGTATGACGCCATCTCCGCTGCCTTCGGAAATAAGGAAGGAGATGCCACCACCTCCAGCGCCACTATCAGTGAAACCCAGGGAGGAGAAACCTCATACTCCTCCCCCATCAATGATCCAAGATGGCGCCCTTTTACCCGATCCATCAAGCGACATCTCGATGGTTGAGGAGGTGAGCTCTGCAGAAGTTGATGCAGACGTTTCAGGTTATACTGAATCCATCTTTCCAGAGGAAGAATTTCCAGCCCTTCCTCCGCCTGCGAAGACTTCAACTTCGCAGCCTTTACGAATTGCCTGTGCGCCTGCATCAGCTTCAGTGTCATCACCTGCTGGGAATGTGAAGTCATCAGCATCAGCACAGCGGGAGCGGCTTGCGTCGGCATTGAAACATCGCAAGCCTAAAACCAGACGGCATCAAAGCAGAAGGGACGGCGTTGCTGCTTCTTCTTCCACCGATAGAGACGGCCGGGAGAGTCATCATCGCAGCACTTCTTCCTCCTCGTTTCGATCTCCGAGGCGGAAGTCGAAGGAGCCTCCACCATCATCTGTGAAGCTCCAGTGTCCTTCGGAGAAGTGTCAAGAGCAAGCAACGTGATTCCACAATGAAGGTCATTTCACTGAACGTGCGTTCCCTAGGTTCGTCTTTTAAGCAATCGGTTTTATCGACGTTTATTGCCCTGTACAGGCCGGACATACTTGTGCTTCAAGAAGTAAAGCTTGATCCTTCACAAGTATGGTACGATCGTCCCGGCCTTCGCAGACAATTTCCTCGTGGACAGTTTTTTATTAACTCTTCATCACCGTTTGGGCAAGGGGTTGCAACTATCATCTTCAACCCCTCCATTCAGGTGTCGAATTATTTGTGCGACAGCGAGTGCAAGGGTAATATCTTTAGACATAACATTTTCTAATATTAAATTCCGATTGCTTAACGTGTATGCTCCGTGCACGAGTGCAGAGAAACGAGACTTTTTCAACGACCTAATGTGTATTTGTGTTCATCATTTCCTGTAGTGATTGCTGGTGATTTTAACTGTCATCCAGACGCAGACAACATCTTTTCGTCTGGACATGTGCATCGCCTGTGCCAGCAAAATGCATTGTTTGATCTATGGACTGTGAATTCTCGTGGTGATCTCAGTGGATTCACATTTCATCAAGGACCCACTGTGGCATCGCGACTTGATCTTTTTTTGGTCGACAATGTGTTTGCTGGTGCAGCTGGAACAATGGAGGTTATTTCTTGTGCATTTTCCGAACATAGTGCCATCTTGTGGTCTTGGGATCCTCCATTTGTTTCTCCGGCAATTGCTGCAGATCAAGTTACCAATAAGAACTGGTTTCTAAACGTTTCTCTGCCCGACAATGAAGAGTACCGGGGAATGTTCGTTCAGTCTGTGGAAAAACATCTCCACAATGTGCCCCCTAAGCTTGAATCATGGTTGAACTTTAAAACTAAAATCAAAAATTTTTTTCGGAAGATTGGATTGGATGCAGACAGACGTTCTCATCGTTACCTCCTCATGCTGCAAGAAATATTGCGACTCCTCCGTTGTTCCACCCCTAAGGGGGAGTTTCAGGCTGAAATTCAACAGGTGAAGAGTGAAATAAACGCTCTAATGATCCGGAAAGCTGCCGGCGCAGCACTCAGGGCCAAACTTACCTGGGCAGCTGACGTCAGGCACATGCCATCAGTAGCCTTCGCTGAGGAGAGGCGTCGGGCTAACAATAAACATTGTCATCGATTAATGGTGGAGGGTGAGAAAGTGGAATCTGATGCCGACATCTTATCAGACTTTCACTCTCACTTTTCATCATTTTTTAGCCATCCAATCATTCCGTCAGACGCCATGAAGCAGTGGATATAGGCATTAAGACCTTTTACTGCGGAATCCGATTCGTTTGTAACGCGTCCCTTCACCGAAGATGAGGTCAAGAAGTTTCTCTCGGCAGACGGCAGTCATCAGTCTAGCCCGGGCTTAGACGGCATTCCATATTCCTTTTTCAATTCGTCGTGGAAACTTCTTGGGCCTTTCCTGGTGCGAGTGTTTAATTCAATTATTTAAGACCCGTCTTCCATCACACCGGATTTTAATGTAGGGAAAATCATCCTACTCCCTTAATGCCCGGATCCAAAACTCGTGACCCAGTGGAGACCGATTACATGACTCAATACGGACTACAAAATCTTCACTGGGGTGTTCCAACAACGGCTTAAACTCATTGCCGATGAGTTTTTTTGATCCGGGTCAATCCTGCTCAATTCCAACGCGCAGGATGACAGACAATCTTACTACTATTCGGTGTGTAATGGAAAAAGTGCAAGTTAGTCAAGAAACTCTTGCAGTGTTAAGTCTCGACCAGGAAAAAGCGTTTGACAAGGTGAATCACGAATTTCTATTCCAAGTGTTTCACCAGTTTCATCTTCGGACTTTTGCTGTGATTATTTCCTCACTGTATGCATCGGCCGCATCATGTGTGCCGGTTAATGGCTCCACATCGTCTACATTCGAACTCTTAAAAGGTGTCAGGCAGGGATGTCCTCTATCACCTCTCCTGTACATCTTCTATTTGTAGCCATTACTGCAATTCTTGAACCGCCACCCGGAGGTTCGGGGATATGAGTTTCCAGCTGCGTCCATCAATATCAGGACTTTAGCTTACGCCGACGACGTCGTTTTGTTTGCTTCGGACTCATATTCCCTGAGTATTTACAAGGAAACCTTCGATCACTTCAGCACTTCGACGTGGAGTACCATCAACCTCGTCAAGTCGAAGGGAATTGCGATTGGGAAGTGGACGGTCGACAAGCTCAAGTCATTCCCAATAACATTGTGTGGTCAGATCACAGTGCTCGGTTTTATATTCTCGTTTCTTCCGGACATGGAACTCAATCCATTGGCAGCAAGTGGTGGATAATTGTATTGCCCGCCTTGACAGGAATTTTTGCTTTTCCACGTCAATGCTTGTCAAGGTGCGGTTTGTGCAAACTCATATACTATCACTGTTGACTGCTAAATGCCTATTTACTTTACCATCGGCAAAAATGGTTCACAAAGTTAGCAGTGCTATTGTCAGTTGTGTGTGGGGGATTTCTGTGCACCGTCATCCAGTTCGGGCATTATTTCTCTTTACTCCCTTTGAAAGGGGGAGCTTAGGCCTGCCTGAGATTCGGCGATATCTCATTGCAGCAAGGCTTGCTGCAATGATTCGTGTTTTTCTTTTCCCCTCACCTTTATGGCCGAACTTTGTATTTTTATACCTACTAGTGTTTTTTAAAGTTAATAGGATACCGCTACCTCACTTGCTGCCAATAACTAATAATGTGCGTCACCCGATTATTTACCATCTTTTTCAAGGGGACCTAGTGACTATTCCACCAGCTTTATGACAGCTAGATTACCAAGATTGGGGTCATCTGCGTTTGCCTTGGTTTTTTCAGCAGTCTGACCAGGGCGAGACTACCGACATCTTTTGTCTCTGTCCAGATTATCCGTGGCCAGCCATTATAAAGGCAATAAAAACTGTTACCTTTGACGGAACTATGTTCTCCATACAATGGCAGTTGCCGCACTACGGATTTTACTCCCTCCAACATTTTCATCTATAGAGGGTGGTCAGATCTGCTGGTTTTCTACACTGTGGCATCATAGAAACCATACGACATTTATTCTTCGAGTGCTCGTTTGCCCTATCCATCTGGAATCGTTTGTGCCAACATTACAGTTTACCGAAGATTTCTTATTCGTTTGAGCGATTCCTGATGGATGATTCCACCGTGATCCACTACCTTTAGATCTAGCGATACCTATTATGTTTTTAAATAAAGAACTCTGGACAGCTAGAATAGACAGAGCGAGGGGGACTTTTTCCACACCGTCATCCGTGTGGAAAAAAGGATCGTTACATCTGCGGTCCTTCCTCCTCTTAGAATGGTATCGGCTAGGTCCTTTAGTTTTCAAAAGGCGTTTCACTACATCTAAACGCCTTTGTGATGTCATCGGAGGGGACCATAATAATAATTATGCACATCTTTACACGTTTCCTCTAGACTTCTGATGACCGATGGTGGAAAAACGAGCCTCGAAATCGAAGCGTTTAATAACGTGTAGAAGCCGATAAAAGGCTTCACGAAAAACATGTTAACCATGTGCGCTTGAGCACCCTGTTAAGCCATCTAATTGAGGGTGTTTGCTGGAGAAAATACCATCTGCTCCAGCTCCAACAGCACGGAAGAAAAGGTCCCAAGGATTAAGCCAGCCGAAACTGAAAGGAGCTAGAAATGCCAGTCAGATGGGACTTAGTCGTAGCAGGAACTGTAAGTCAAACTTCGATCCGTTAACCGATAATAGACTCTATATTTCTCGGAGAGTTTGCCGTAGCAGATGCCTGCCGAAGTAGGACCCGGAGGAGAAAGCATAACGGACGGCCCTAATTGGCAAGCACGCTGTTCTCGCCAACCAAGTGGAGTAAGACAGTAGCCCGCGAGATAGACGAGGACCCATACTGTCTCGAAGAGGAAGGCAGCAGAGAAATCGTTTGCCCAAGCGTGATAAGAGAGAATGCGAACGTGGTCGGACATTTTGGCAGGCAAGTGCTAAGGCAGATATTGGAATTAATGTTTCGGAACAATTTTCATTGCATCAGGGCATGAGTGATTCAGGAGACGTTAGAAATTGCGGACGCAAGCCCAAGATTGCTTGAATTCCCCGCGAGAAAGCATAGACGGACCAGGACCAAACCTCATTGGTAAGGAGGACCTTCCCAGTAGTGACCTCTCGCATCACAGCCCCCACATAGATGTCGAGGGAGTCGAAGCCCCAAGTTTGGAGTACAACGGAATAGACGTTGAGGGAAGCGACGCCCTGAGTGTGGAGGACTCTAGAAGGAAGCCAGCTACTACGGATTTCGTTTGGAGACTGTTAAGCCTCGAGAGCGCATACACACCGGAATCGAAGTTCCGAACGAGTTCCAAGCAACCAACGGAGCCCAGCAGCCAAGGCACTCCGCCAGATCCCGAGGCATCAAGTCTATCATCGTCAGAGACGACAACTAGGCCGACTGGTGAAAGGATAGCGCGAGCCAACAACCACCTGTTTGCAAGCTGGTCGCGCTTGGCTTCGTCGGTATTTCTATCCTGCTCATCAGTTGTGCTCCCAAACCCGATAGGCTCGACCCGTTCTGTGATAACAGCATCGCGGGATCAATACCAGGCTTTCTATCGTGGACCACAGCTTCTAAGCCACACCCCTATACCCAGGATGTCAGGAACCCCCAGCCCCAGGTCAACGACCTTTGACGAGCGGAACCAGTGCCAGAATCAAGCTTGAAGACACTGATTGTAGTCGGAAGCCCACGATTGTAAAGCCTAAATCAATATTTCAGTATTACTACTATTTTGATCTTAATTACATGTACCCCGCGATAGTTGTGGATGAATTAAAATATTCATTAACTATATCATTCTCGCCTTTTCCTAATCTGTCTACGACTTATGCTAACCTCTAGGGGGATAGGAACCACTCTGCCATTAAATTAATATCCTAGCATAATTAAAATCGTTACAGAGAGGGGGGAGGTGCTTGGAGCAGAAGCCACGTAACAATTCATGGACAATTGAAAGGGCAGTAGCAAGCTTCCATTGCCAAGAAAATACTAATGTTCTTGTATGTTTGTTTTCACGTTTCTTCAAATTAGGAACTCATCATTGAACACTTAGAAAAAGGAACTTCAGAGAGAGTGTGGAGGTGCTAAAAGAAAAAGCTGCCATCACTGCAGGTGAAGAAGAGTTCAGGAGTTTAAGAAGAAGAAGGAAAGCATCAAGGTGGTAAGAAGAATAGTAATTAAGGAAAAAGTCCGCGAAGAGGACTTAAAAATGGAATTAGGAAGGTCAAATACAGTGAGAGAGGTCATAAAAAAGGGGCAGAAGAAACCCCATCTCAAGTGTGAAATATGATGTTCATTAATGGTTCGATGGTCAGCCATGTGAAGAAATTTCGCGAGGTAATGACGGGATTGCAAATTAAGGATTCAGAATCGTTATGGGAGTATTTCTTAATGACCTTGCCCTTCCACATAATATTAAAACTGGTGAACTCAGTAGAAGAGGGAGACGTCGAGGAACTATTTAAGCAGGCGATAGAGTGAACTGAACCAAATGATGAAGAAAATCATTCGATATCGGAGGAGAAAGACCTAGATTGGCTTTATGCGAGGGATGATTGCGGAACTTCATGGGAACCCTGTAAACATTGCGGAAAGTAACAAAAAGGCAATGAAAGGGAATTTAAAAATGAACCGCAGACGAAACCCAAAAAGAAACGTAGATCTAAGAAAAAGAAGGGGTCTAATGATAATACAAGTAATGAAGAATGTAGGAGTATTAAAGAAGTTGAATGTAATATAGCCATAGAAACGGAAAGTACTATTTCGATAATTAAAAGCTACAATAAGGAATTAGCAGAGATCGAAGTCATTAGAGAAGATAGTTCAGTACAGGAATGCATAGTACAGATATTGAAGTCGGGAAACGAGTCGAAAATTAAAAAGCTAAAGGCTCTGCAAAAAGGCAGGCAACATAGGGTGGATGGATGAAACTACCTTCAGAAAATTTGTAGGGGATATGTATAAAGAATTGGGGCATGAAAAACAAGATAAAATTAGCGCGCCAGGAGAAGATAAAATAAAAGAAAAGGAGACTACTAGTAGCTTTGCATCGGATAATAATCTAATAGTTAAAGAAAATAATGAAGAGGTTACAAAAGATGGAACCGGTCGAAGCGAATAGAGAAGGAAATAGAAGAGTTAAAACGAATCTTGAAGTGGAGTGGACTCAGAAGCTTGCATCAACAATTGGTAGCTTATGCTTAGGGGATGATGGGCCAAGTTACACTGCGAGACGCATTGGTAGAAATTTCGAGGTCATTGCCCGGACGTTTAAGCGGAAAAGGAAGTTTTTCGATAGAACAAATGAACAGAGTACAAAGTTCTAGAAAAAGAGAAATGGAAGAGGCGATAGGTACCGTATAAGCAGACAGGAAATCGAGAAATTGAAATGATTGTCGGAGGATTGTGAGGTGCAATGGATTCACGAATTCAAGAGGTTTAGAAATCCCAGAGATGAAGAATGGTTATTCACCCCGTTATGGCAAGCAAACGAAGGCGTGCTATTTAAGTCAAAACCCTTGAGAAAAAGTGTCAAGGAAAAATATATGGAAGATGAAGAGCATAATGCCGGTATAACGCATGAGGAGCAAAGGAAAAGGCAAGCTTCAGTACAAGTATCAGAAAAAAAAGGCACATGGAAAAGTGCTCGAAGAGAAATATATATATGAGAAGAAAAGATGGGAAAGTGATAGAACTTAAAGAAGCCTGGACAGCTAAAGAGGAGCATCATAAGGAAGACCGGATTGTAGGAATACAGATACAAGACTGCTATCAAAGAGTAAACGATATAGAATGGAGTATAAAGAGGCAAAGCGAAAGCATGGACAGAGTAATACATATTGTCAGAAAACAAGAGGAGAATATTGAATACATTCTCCAATAGGTAGAACAGGTACAAATCCGAATAAAGAACTTAGCGGGGAAAAAGGAAGAAGCAGGTAGAAGAAGAGAGGAAAGGGCCGATAGAAGCTGAGAGGAAAGAATGAATTACAGTTAAAATCATAATCGACAGGGGTGTTACCTAGAAATGAAGCAGTCCTAAACAAGATTATCAGAAGTGTGCATGATGGTCTTACAGCAGGGCATTTGGAAACCAATAAAACAATTCACAAGGCCATAGTAGATAATCAGTGGCGTCGTATGGAGAAGGATATAAGGGATTCGTAAGATCGTGTACCGAATGTCAGAAAAACAAAAGTCAAATATCTTATCCTTTTGGGGATCTTCAATCATTGGAAGTACTGCCTCAAAGATGACAGACGATTTTGCTTGATTTTGTGTTTCTGTTACCAGAAACGCCAAAAGGTTTCACTGCACTGTTAACCGTTACAGATAAACTGTCAAAAAGGTTTGACTTTCCCATGCACTAAAAATATATCCATAGAGGATGCAGCTAATATCTTGGTAGAGGAAATCTTTAAGATCCATGTGATTCCCACGGGAAATTATTTCAGACCAAGATGTTTGATTCATTTCAGCTATATGGCAAGCCATCTTCAAGTTGTTGGGGGCTATATTTAAGTTCGCCAGTGCCTTCCATCCAGAGTCAGATGGACAATCTGAATGAACCAACCAAACTGTAATTCAATTCTAAGGAACTACATGAACTTGGATAAAACAGATTGGGAAGTGCTCCTCACCATCACAGAAATTGCTATCAATGCTTCAGCATCAGAAGCTACTGGAATGTCCCCTTTTCTTTGTGACTTCGGACAAGATACAAATCCCACCATCAGTAGGATAATCAGTTATTAGTGATACGACAGGCAGTTATGTTGCAAAGCTTAACTACTTTCTCAAATTAGCCCTTGCTCTCATCAAGAAAGCAAATGTCAGATATGCTAAATTTTACAATTGTAAGCACACAAAATTTAAAATGAAAGTAGGAGATTGGGTATTACTTATGGCTTCACGTCTAAGTAGGTGTAAAGGCCTAATAGGGAAAATGCTCTATTGAAAATTTGTAGGTTCTTTTCATATTCAAAGAATAATTAACAAAGTCTCAGCCAAATAATGATACTGAGCAAGTGGCAGTGTAAAAATAAGACTTTTCATTGCGTTGTTTAAAAAAACTTATCCCAAAGAAAAGATAAAGGAAGCCTCTGCATCTTATTCCCGACCCCCAATATAAGTTTAATGGGCAGGATAAGGAAGCCTATAGCATTGATAAGCTTTTAGATGCACAAGGAAAATACCCAACGAGTAAGTTTATAGTGAAATGGGCAGGATATAGAAGGCCAACTTAGGAGCCTGGATCAAACTTACATCGCTGTAGAGATTTAATCCAGGAGTTCTTCAGAAAACAGAGGAGGAAACTGCTGGGGGTATGGACAGTGAGGTTAATATCCTAGCTTCGCAATCTCCATTGCAATGGAGGCTGGTGAGGATGTCACAGATTTCGAGTGAGAGAAAAAGAAGCGAAGATGAAAGATTAAAACCAAGACAGCCGACGATAGATTTTTATAAAGGAGAAAAGAATGGAGGAACTTACCCCCAAGGTTGGAAAAATGAGAACTCCGCGAGAGAGGAACGATCACCCTGCAATCTCCATGAAATAAGACAGAAGGTTCACCAGGCCTGGGCAGATGTACTCCCAGATGACATTTGCCACCTGTATGATCACGTACACCTGCAGCTGGAACAATGCATCGCCGCTAGAGGTGGTGCAACAACCTACTGTTGCCGCTTTTCATTGGAACTCTTGTACAAGCGAGTGCACGTCTTGGCTCCATAACGTAATAAAGGTTTGTTCAGATGTACCTCTTGCTGTACACCTACTTTTGGCTCATTCAAATAACTCCTTGTGGGTGGGACAAGTTCATTGCAAAGCAGGGTATTTTCCAAATAATCAAAATCTGGGATAAAGCCCTACTGCACTTCCTCTTGTGGCTTTCAGTATGCCTCTGAACCACAAAAAAAGCCGGACAAAAAGAACGAGTATTTTTTTAGGTTCTTAAGCAAAGATTTGTATCACTCACCTCGTCCCATCCTATATGCCTTTGCTACGACTGACGCCAATTCTCAGAAAGCCCCGGAAATTTTGCTGCAGGAATTTTCTTCTTCGCGTTATCCACGACATCTTTTTTCAAGCTTTGCTCAACCCTGTTTCTCTCTTATTCCACTATGCTCCTCCTTCCTTTCACTTCCAATTCCAAAAACTGAATCTGCTCCCTCTATCTCTGTCTAATCTCGCATTTGTCCTCTCCGTATCTTTTTTCTCTTCAATACCCAATTAATTTGCAGCACGCCGTTTTTGCTATCTCTTGGTTATCTCTCTCTTTTATTGGTGCTTATTTTACCATCCCATTTCCGCTTTTCAACTTTCGCTTTCATTACTTCGTCTTTCTCTGTCCTTTTATTTTCTTCGTCTGCTTTCTCTCACAACTTTTCTCCTTTCGCAATGGCTGCGAATCTTTTAATTATTTCCTGAGTGCTGCTAACAACTTCACCACTCAGCATTTGTGACACAAGCCTTCAATAATTTCAAATAAGTTATTTAATGTTTCTTCAATACAGCTGAAGTATTTTGACCACTTCCATTTGTGACCATCTGTGTTTACTTACCTGTTTGATGTAACTGTTGCTTGGACTATTAAGATATTTATTGCTGCTAACAGTGACTGTCATTATTTTTCTTTTGAGGCAATTTGGAGCCGAAATCATTGTATGATAGAACCTAATGATTTGTACAGAAGACAGGAATCAACTCTAGGAATGAACTCTGTTTTCAACAGGAAAGGAAAAGAATGATTATCCATTGTTATACTAATTTAAGTATAAGATCTTAATTTCTTGTTATCTATAGCAGCCACCACGTAATTTGAATGATCTTTTTGACATGCGCAGTAAGTCATCTCATCAATGCGCACTTGTTCTACTATAGTAAATCGTGGAGATATCGTTGAAACGTGGAAAACCTATTAAAAGTCATAATATAAAACAAATTGTATTCGAGTCGACTATTCTGCGTCATTTTTTAATTTATTAATTTATTAATTTCATTTAATAATTTCATTAACCTATTTAAAAGAAAAACAAAAATAGAAACTAAATATAAATATGAAAACAATGCTTCAAAAACGAAACCGGATGTTTCATGGAATAGCTAAGCGATTTACTTCCTGTTAACGTCTATTGGCTGGCGTTAGAAATGACGTCATCCTGTCATTCAACTTATGTGGCGGCAGCTATAATGTTATAGCATCTTCCACTGCCAAATTGAAGCAAGTGTGTATACTGTTAATTCATTCATGAAAGATTTGCTGGTTTTTTTTCTTCTGATGTTTAAATTTTGTTATTATCAAAAAATTTTTATTTAATTGAAATTTGTTGCTTTATTCAACCTCCACAAAATTATATATAATTGTTTAATGAAATAGTCACTCTGCTTAATTTCAATTGTAATTTACACCGCTAGATCTCTCCTTATTTAATTTCTACATTGTTATTTATTACATTTCAATTATGTCAATTTTACCTCTTTTACAACCTCCACCCCATGCCCCTTTCCTTTGGAAATTACCCACAGTCTATTTCAAATTTCACTTGCCTTTTCTTTAGACACGTCAATCCCATTCTCCCAAAGGACCTTTTCTGAATTTAACTCTACTCTAGATAAAAAACATTCACTCTCTTCGCCTTCTTCATTCATTCATTTACCTCTAAATTTTTACAGCCTTCACTCCAACTCCCCTTCCTTCTTCATTTTTTGCCTCTCTACCACTTATCGACTCCCCTCCTCACTACATCTCACTAACCAAATACTGGACATTATCCCCATTGGACGTTCCCCCTTAACCCATTTATCTTACGAATCTCTACACTGCCCTAGCAAAAAAATGAGGTGTGGTCACTATACGACTTTCTTATATGTAAATATCCTGGCCTAAATTCAGAAAAAATTAAACAACTGTTTAATTCGGCTACTTCCAATAGAAATTTTGAAAAAGTTGTTAATAAAAGTTACCTCAAATTAGCTTCTAAACACTTTGGTATAGGTTCCAAATTTTCTTATACCATCTTCTCTCGCATATATTAGCAAAAAATTTAAAAATATATTATTCTCTGGATGTAAAAATAAGAGTAAAACTGGTACTTCCGGTTGGAATTTTGAAAAATTTCTTTAATTAAATTTGTTTAAAATTGTAAATGTAACACTTTTCAATTCTTTCAAAATTTTCATAAACGCAATGGTTAATGAGATATTTCAAAATTTATACTTTGGCGCTGGAGTAAACTGACTTCCGTTTCACCTATTCCACTGGAAAATAATCAGAACTCTCAAGGAAGATTTTAATCTTAAGTACAATGGAATCAAGCCAAAAACTGTGGACACAACTATATAAAGAAAAATAACTCCGAAAACACTATTCCACATAATAAATTTTAAATTTTTAAATTTTAAATTTTAAATTTTAAAATTTATTATGTGGAATAGTGTTTTCGGAGTTATTTTTCTTTCTATAATCTTAAGTTTTAAAGTTTGGTCTTGATAGCTTTAGTCGTTTGGACACTATCATGGACACACACACACAGACTGACAAACACACAAACACACATACTTCTTCCAAGAATCACTTTTTTGTAATCTAGGTACCTGAAAACATGAAGATCAGTGAAAATCTCGAGATCGAAATTTTTCGTGATTACAATATTTCCTTTTACTACGTATAAGAAAGTAAAAAGCAGGGGCATAAAAATTTTCATTTCTCATGAACTTCACTTCATTATTAATATCACTTATATCCTATAAACAGACGATTTTCATATAATAAAGTTTTTGTTTACAATAGATTCTATCATCCATCTTCAGGACAGCTTCCCCTTTTATCCACTTTCTTCTCTCCATGTCCTAGACTCTGCCTATCTGCTTACAAAATTAAAGGAAATTTTAACTTCGACTTCTCTACACCTTTCTGAAATACCATCTAGATTCTAGATATAACCTCTAGAGCTGGTTGTTTCCCACTAAATTCCTCCTACGCTCACTTCTCTAATTATTATAAATCATACTCACATACCGATCAATCATTGTCTGCTTTATCAGACAAGTTATGTAGCGGCTCCTTGGATTACCAAATTTATGACCATTTCCCCATAAACACAATCCAAGCCCGTATGACTATACCCTGCCTTAATACCACACTCTTAAATCCTCCTTTTTACTCTAGACAGTTCAGTAGTCTTCCATGCATTTCTAGAGAAGACCAGCTGCTCCACCGTTTTCATTCCAGACAAGGAGATCAACACTGTTTTTACTAGTTTCCTCTCCAAAATCCACTTAGGTTTTAAAAGTATTCTCTCTTATCCCCCACCATACACTTAAGACTAAGACAAAACCTTTTTAAAACCCTGGGTGTTCACCTATCCAGTTTCAATAATAACCCAGAAAAATGACTTATACCGGAAATACAGACATGTCCAAATGCTCACAACAAATTCAGATTCAGTTCCTTCTGCAAATTCACTCCTTCTCCCATTTAACACGCTAAATTTTATCATTTCGACCGCCTCTTCAAAAATAACGTGGATTACAGCTCCAAATAGAAAACCTGAAACTACTTCATCCATGTATCCCTGTCGCAAACTGCCTCTTTCCCTGACTCTTCTAACTTAGATGACTGTCACCTAACTAAATTTTTCACAACCTATTATTCTCTTCCATCTGCCTCTCCCCTCCTCCCTTAACCCAACAACCATATTGTACTATTCCAGTTTCTTTTAAACCTACCTCACTATTTATTCCCACTGCCACTCCTGAAAAACTAATTTTCACCATCGATCGTCTCAAATACTCCAGCAGACAAGACACCCTTGGAGTTAGCTCCAACATCATTATGCATGCATAGTCCCCCTCACATTCTTTTCTATATATCTCTAACACAAGGCAAATTCCCCTTTCAGCTAGGCTCTAAAAAATCACTCTCCATCTTCTTCTTTAACTCCAGCCCTTCCCACTTCTATGTGGGGTCGCTGTATTTGATGAGCTTTCTCTATTTCTCTCTGTCCTATGTCCATTCCCTTCTGAGACCTTTTGATTTCAGATCTTCATCCACCATATCTTGACATCTTCTCTTGGGTCGTCCTCTTTTCTTCCTTCCCTCCACTTTCATGTTCATGGCTCTTTTGCCAGTGTAGTTCTCGTCTATTCTCATTATATGGCCAAACCATCTCAGTCTATTTTCTTGGATTTTATTTTCAATATCTGTAACTTTCACTGTCCCTCGGAAGCGCTCATTTCTAATCTTGTCTGCTCGTGTCACTCCGCACATTTCTCTCAACATTCTCATTTCTGCACCTTCATGCTTTGTATATTGGACTTTTATAGAGAGAGTGTTTCCATTCCATACAGCATTGCAGGTCTCACCACCGTCCTGTAAACTTTGCCCTTTAGACGCACAGGGATCTTCTTATCACAGAGAACTCCAGAGACTTCCTTCCAATTTTTCCAACCTGTCTGTAATCTGCTAGTCACTTCCCTACCCGTCTCACTCCATTCATCAACTGTCGATCCAGGGCATCTGAAATGGTTAGTTTTCCTGATTGTTGTCTCCGTCAGTTTCAGCTCCTCATTTTTCTGGGCCTCTACGGATTACATTAGTGTACGTTCATGAGGCAATTGCGGCCTCCCTACTGCATGGAATGTCTCGTACAGGAGATAACTGGTGAGCATATACAGGCACCCTGACACCCTGTATCATCCCAAATGGTCATGTCCCGTGAGCATGCATCTAATCGTTTACTAGTCGGAGGTTGAAGAACCACCCTGCTAACTCCTTGTTGGTGGGGCAATTTCATTGCAAACAGTGTACACTGGAAAGAAACGGCGCAATAGATCCTGGGTCTTAAGGCTCACCAAGTTCCATCCACAAAAATATATCTAAGCATCCAATGAATTATGCCAGGCAACCAAAATACATGTCTAAGTGCGTATTCTGTCACCAAGGTTCTGGATGAGAATCAGAACAATGCGCAGCAAAGCAGAGAGATGCAATTGAGCAAGGAATCTCAGCTACGTGGAGAGACTGAACTAAGGCTTCTTTATGAGGCACAGGATAGCCATTTGAGAGCGACTTTAAAGCAAACAATATCTTATCAGTCCAATCAGAGGTTCAAGGATTGTTTTGCATATGGTACTGACATTAGCAATACACTGATCACTAGTGGCAATAGTGTAGCACTGAGTACAGGCAGGCATTAATAATAGCAAGAAAAACAATTATTTAATATAAATTAAAAATAAATAGCAAAATAATAATGAGTATTAGAAGCTGCGAGGTTGAAGTGATAGGCTTAATTATTAGTTATGAATTTGTCTGATGTTCTTCTTTATTTATATTGATAGGTTTCCGACTTTGATCCTTACTACCCTCAACATCATATCAGTTACGGTTTCCAGCAATCCTCCCAGGGTTGCATGATGCTTTAGGCATCAAAAGAAAAATCATTTCAGTATAATGATTAAATTACTTGTTTTAATAGCCTGATAGTTGCCATTCATTACTTGTACTGTTATATTAATAATGAAATCTAGTAAGGAACTAGGGATCTAGAATTTGCTTGATTTTATTATCTATATACACTGAGTTAGCAAAACTCATGGGATAGCAAGCACATTGATTGATGGGCATGGCTCACGAATTCACAGGGGTAAGAGCTTGGACAAGATTCTGGGAATGGACAATTCGACGTTGTGGGAAGAGCTTGGATAAGTGATTAATCAGAAATGGCACGTCGTCGCGAGTTGACGTCTTTTGAACGGGGTATGATAGTAGGTGCCCGACGCATGGGATGTTCCATTTCGGCAGTGGTGCAGGAATTTGGCTTTCCCCGCTCAAGTGTCTCCAGGTGATCGGGAATGGCTGGATGAAGGCATCACAGTCCACAACAGGCACCATACCGGGCGTCCAGCTGCCCTGAATGATCGTGACCGGCAACACCTGGGACGAATGATTCAGAGAAACAGGAGCACAACAGTGCAGCAAATCACAGACCAGTTCAATACTGGCCGCACTAGAAATATCTCTCGGTGGACAATCCGTCGGAATATGCATGCCCTCGGGTTTGGCAGCCGTCGCCCTACACGGGTGCCACTGCTTACCCAGCGTCATCGGACACTCTTGCGTGCATCTGCCACCAACCATCTTGGCTGGACTCTGCAACAGTGGCGTAACATCATATGGTCAGATGAGTCACGATATCAACTGTACCACGCTGATGGGAGGCACCGTGTGTGGCGCAGACCTCACGAAACGATGGATCCCGCATGCCAACAGGTGGTGGTGCAGGGTGGTGGGGCGTCAGTGATGGTCTGGGGTGCATTTTCCTGGTTTGGAATGGGCCCACGGTATCGTCAACTCATCGGAGACCATCTGCACCCGTTTTTGACATTTCAACACCCTGACGACGTAGCAGTCTTTAAAGATGACAATGCTCCACCACATTGCTCCAATGCCGTCCGCGAATGGTTCGAGGAGCATGCAGGAGAGGTCCAACGACTGAGCTGGCCAGCGCGGAACCCTGACATGAATCCCATCGAGCACATCTGGGATGCTGTTGAAGCCAAGCTCCGGGCACTGGATCATACGCCCACGAACGGGCAGCAACTATCTTTGGCTCTGCAGACTATCTGGTGTCAACTGCCTCCAGAAGTGTATTAGGGACTTGCAGACTGACTACCATGCCGTATTGCTGCACTCCACAGGGCCAGAGGTGGCCCGACCAGATATTAGGTAACTATCCCATGAGTTTTGCTAACTCAGTGTATATGCTAGGGTAAATGTGATGAATCCGGGAATTATATATAGTAGCCTGTGATTATGTATAATAACCATTTTGTGTGGTAAATTTGATAAATATTCTTCATATAATCACTTCTTCCGGACGTTTTATGTGATCGCTGTTTAATAATAACAAGCACTCTTGTTGCGTATCTAATGTGATTATTGTTCTTGCGTTTTTTCGGAATCGAACAGTTGCGCCATCTACAGCCAGGAATTTAAAAGTGGGTGACTGTTCTGAAGGGGATTGAGATAAACAGGGACTTGGTTTTTTTTTTTGGGGGGGGGTATTCCAAAAGTGTGGGCGTAATTTTAAAAGTGTTGTTTTTTGGCAGAAAAAAATTTTTTCCCGATTTTTTTGTCTTTCTTTTGGCTATCTCTCTTGTTTCTCCCCCTCCTACTTCTCTCTCTTATGCTGCCCTTGCTCTATTTTCGATTTATTTCTATTTTTTTATTTATTTTAAACTACTTACCAATGTTGTTTTTGGTTCTACAATTTTTTTCTCCGGCGATGGGATTCGATCCCGGGATAGTTGGAGGTCTTGGTTAACAATCAACGTCTTTAATACTGAGCTATCAACTTGCTGAGAGCAAATGGTGTTAAATAAACTTAAAAGCATTTGAACAATATGATTACAAATTTTCCCATCAGTTGGAGCACACAGCCGTGCAATTAAAAGAATTTTCTAAAATTGACAGAGTTTGCGAGGGTGCATTGCAATCACAAATGTAGAAGCCGGTGGGTGGGGATATCTAGGAGAAATCAATTTCTAAAAAGTGCGCACCAACAAGAAGAAAAAATTTAAACTTTAATTTTTTGATCATGTTGTATTTTTTTAGTACGTTTTAGTTTTTTGTCCTAAGGCCAGGTCCTGCAAAACTGTTGATGGTAGTGGCATCATCCTCTCTTCAAAAGAGTGGAACGGATTTCAGTTAATTAATGATTAGGTCAGGTGTGTGGCATCCGAGAAGTGCAATTCCGGAAAAACAGTTTAGATGTTTCTGTAATATGCCAGTTTGGAGGCTGCATTAAAGTGCTACATGGCATACCTCAGTCAGGTTGAGTGTGATCCCCAGAAACAGAGATTTACTGCCCACAATAATTTATCACTCACAGATAATAGAAAAACGAATAAGTCTTGCCACAGCTCAGTCCGAGTATGCAACAACCATGGGGTACGTATGTCTCTAGGGCACGTCAGCGCTCTCGGAAACAACAATTTACCACCAACAGTAATTAAACGTCCACAGGTAATAGAAAAATGAATTATTCTTGCCACAGTACAGTCCGAGTACTGTTGGTACCCTTTCTGCATGCAACAACCAGGGGGCATGTATGCCTCTAAAGCGCTTGAGCCCCCTTGGAAACAGAGATTTACTGCCCACAGTAATTAAACTCCACAGGTAATAGAAGAACAAATTAATCATGCCACTGTTCAGTCGTGTACTGTTGGTACCCCCCTGCATGCAACAACCAGGGGATAAGTATGTCTCTGTGGTGCATGAGTGCTCTCGGAAAAAGAGATTTACCGCCCACAGTAATTTAATGTCCACAGGTAAGAGCAAACGAATTAATCTTGCCACAGTTCAGTCCGAGTACTGCTGGAACCCCCCTGCATGTAATATCTAGGGGGTATGTATGCCTCCAGGGTGTGTGAGCGCTCTCGGAAAGAAAGATTTTTTACTCCCAGTAATTTACTGCCCAAATATAATGGAAAATCAAATTAGTTTTGATACAGATCAGTCCGAGCATGGTTAGGACCCCCCCCCCGTGTTTGCAACAACTAGGGTGTATCTTTATCTCTAGGGCCCGTGAGTGCTCTAGGGCCCTTGAGGTAATAGAAAAACGAAATAATCTTGCCATTGTTCAGTCCGTTTACAGTTAGCACAATCCTGCGTGCACCAACCAGGCAGCATGTATGCCTCTATTGTGTGTGAGCACTCTTGAGAAGAAAGATTTTCTGCCCACAGTATTTTACTGCCCACAGATAATAGAAAATCGAATTAGTATTGCCATAGTTCAGTCTGACAACTTTTGGCACCCCACTCCAAGCAACAACCAGGATGTATGTATGACTCTAGAGTGCGTAAGCGCTATCAGAAACAGAGATTTACGGTCCACAGTAACTAAATGTCCACAGGTAATAGAAAAACGAATTAATCTTGCCATTGTTTAGTCAGAGTATAGTTGGCACAATCCTGCATGCAACAACCTGGCAGTATGTATGCCTCTATTGTGTGTGAGCACTCTCGGATAGAAAGGTTTTCCACCCAAAGTAATTTACTGCCCGCTAATAATAGAAAATCAAATTCATCTTGCTACAGTTAGGTCCGAGCACTATTGGCACCCCCCTGCATGCAAAAACTAGGGGATATGTATGTCTCTAAGGCGAGTAGGCACGGTAATAAAACGTCCATAGATAATAGAAAAATGAGAGATTCTTGAAATTGTTCATTACGAGTAGTGTTGGCACCGTCCTGCATATGTCCCCACAGTGTTTCCATGGTGTATGTAAGCTTCTATGGAGCGTGAGCGCTCCCGGAAGAGATATATTTTCCTCTCACAGTAAGTTACTGCCCACAGATAAAAGAAAATCGAATTCGTCTTACCATTGTTCAATCCGACAACTTTTGGCACCCGCCTGCATGCAATAACCAGGTTGTATGTTTGCCTCTACGATGTGTGAGTACTCAGTAATTTACTGGCCACTAATAATAGAAAATCAAATTCGTCTTGCAACAGTTCAGTCCGAGCACTGTTGGCTCCCCCCTGCATGCAACAACCAGGGGGTATGTATACATCTACGGCGCGTGAGCATTCTTAGAAACATAGATTCTCTACCCACAGTAGTTTTCTGCTCACAGATAATAGAAAATCGAAATAGTCTTGCCACAGTTCAGTCCGAGCAATGTTGGCACCCCCTGCACGCAACCACCAGGGGGTATGTATGTCTCTAAGGCAGGTGAGCACACTCGGAAACAAAGAATTTCTGCCGACTGTAATTAAAATCCACAGGTAATAGAAAAACGAATCAGCCTTGCCACTGTTGGCACCCTCCTGCATGACACAACCAGGGGGTATGTTGGCCTCTACGGTGCTTGAGACACTCGGAAAGAAAGATTTTCCAACTACAGTAATTTACTGGCCACTAATAATATGAAATCAAATTCGTCTCGCCACAGTTCAATCCGAGCACTTTTGGCACCCCCTTTAATGCAAACACCAGGAAGTATATTTGTCTCTAGGGTACGTGAATGCTCTCGGAAACAAAGTTTTTCCGCCCAAAGTGCTTTACTGCATACAGATAACAGGAATTCGAATAATTCTTGCTTCAGTTCAGTCCAAATAGTGTTGATATCTTTTCTGCATGCAACAACCAATAGGTAAGTATGCATCAAAGGCTCGTGAGCACTCTCAGAGAGTAAGATTTTCTATCCATAGAAATTTACTGCCCACAGATAATATAAAATCGAATTAGTCTTGCTACAGTTCAGTCTGAGCACTGTTGGCACCCCTCTGCATGCAACATCCAGGGGGAATGTATGCCTCTAGGTCGCCTGAGCACGCTCAGAAACATAGAATTTTCCACCCACAGTAATTTTCTGCTCCCAGATATTAGAAAATCGAATTAGTCTTGCCCCAGTTCAGTCCGAGTAGTTTTGGCATTCCCCTGGATGCAACAACCTATGTGTATGTATGACACTAGGGCTCGTGAGTGCTCTCGGAAAGAAAGATTTTCCACCCACAGAAATTTACTGCCCACAGATAATATAAAATCGAATAAGTCTTCCTACAGTTCAGTCTAAGCACTGTTGGCACCCCTCTGCATGCAACGACCACGGGGTATTTTTTCCTCTAGATCGCGTGAGCACTCTCAGAACCATAGATTATACGCCCACAGTAATTTTCTGCTCACAGATAATAGAAAATCGAATTAGTCTTTCCACTGTTCAGTCCGAGAAGTGTTGGCATCCTCCTGGATGCAACAACATGTGTGTATGTACGACTCTAAGGCTTGTGAGGACTCTCGAAAACAGAAATTTACTGTTTGCCTCTAGTGAGCGTGAGCACTCTCTGAAAGAAAGATTCTCTGCCCACAGTAATTTATTGTCCATAGACAATAGAAAATTGAATTACTTTTGCCATAGTTTAGTCCGAGCACTGTTGGCACCCCCCCCCCCTGCATGCAAAACCAGTTTGTATGTATATCTCTAGGGCTCTTGAGCGCTCTCAGAGACATAGATTTACTGCTTAGACATAATAGAAAAACGAATTAGTCTTGCCACAGTTCAGTCCATGTACTGTTGGCACCCACCTGGCAACACCTACAGCAGCTATCTGTGAGCACACTCGGAAAGAAAGATTATTCATCCACAGTACTATATTGCCCACTAAAAAAGAAAATCGAATTAGTCTTGCCACAGTTCAGTCCGAGTAGTTTTGGCACCCCCCAGCATGCAACAACAAGGGTGTGTGTATGTCTCTAGGGCCCTTGAGTGCTATCGGAAACAGAGTTTACCACCAACAGTAATATACTGCCCACAGATAATAGAAAACCGAATTAGTCTTGCAACAGTCCATTCCGAGCACTATTGCACCCCCCTGCATGCGAACATCAGGGGTTATGGATATCTCTAGCGCACGTGAGAACTCTCCGAAACAGAGATTTACCGTTCACAGTAATTAAACGTCTACAGGTAATAGAAAAATGAATTAATCTTGCCATTGTTCAGTCCGAGCACTATTGCACTCCCCTGCATGCGATCACCAGGGGTTATGGATGTCTCTAGCGCACGTCAGAACTCTCTGAAACAGAGATTTACCATACTCAGTGATTAAACATCCACAGGTAATAGAAAAATGAATCAGCCTTGTTATATTTCATTCCGAGCACTGTTGGTACCACCCCCTGCATGCAACAACCATGGGGTATGGATGCCTCTAGGTCGCGAGAGCACTCTCAGTTACATAGGTTTTTCGCCCACAGTAATTTACTGCTCACAGATAATAGCAAATCGAAATACTCTTGCCACAGTTCAGTCCGAGCACTCTTGGCACCCCCCTCATGCAAACACTAGGGGGAATGTATGTCTCTATGACACGGCAATCTCGAAAAAAGAGTTTTACCACTAACAGTAATTAAACGTCCACATGTAATAAAAAGACGACTTAATCTTGCCACTGTTGAGTCCGAGGGTACCCTTGCCAGGGGGGTATGTATGCCTCTAGGGCACACGAGCGCTTCCAGAAACAGATTTACCGCCGGGAGCAATTAAACTCCACAGGTAATGGAAAAACGAATTAATCTTGTCACAGTTTAGTCGACACACACATGCATGCAACAACCAGTGATATGTATATATCTACAGCGTGTGAGCGCTCTCGGAAACGAAGATTTTCTGCCCACATTAATTAAACGTCCACGGGTAATAGAAAAAACAAAATAATAAATGCCATTTTTCAGTAGTGTTGGCACCATCCTACTTGCAACAACCAGGGGGGATGTATGCCTCTAGGGTGCGTGAGCACTCTCAGAAACAAAGATTTTCTGCCCACAGTAATTTACAGATAAGTGTAAATCGAATTAGTCTTGCATTAGTTCAGTCCGAGTAGTTTTGGCACCCCCCCTGGATGCAACAACCAGTGAGAATGAATGTCTCTAGGGTGCGTGAGCACGCCCAGAAACTGAGATTTTCTGCCCACAGTATTTTGCCACCGACAGATGGTAAAAAAACCAATAAGTCTTGCCACAGTTCAGTCCGAGCACTGTTGGCACCCCCCTGCATGCAGACACCAGAGGTTATGTATGCCTCTATTTGAGCGCTCTTGGAAACAGTGATTTACTGCCCACAAAAATTAAACTCCACAGGTAAAAGAAAAACGAATTCTCTTTCCATAGTTCAGTGTGAGCACTGCTGGCACCCCCCTGCATGCAACAACCAGGGAAAATGTATGCCTCTATGTTCGCGTGAACACACTCAGAAAGAAAGATTTTCCACCCACAGTAATTTACTGCCCACAGATAATAGAAAAACGAATTCTCTTTCCATAGTTCAGTCTGAGCACTGTTAGCACCCCCTTTCATGCAAAAACTAGGGGATATGTATGTCGCTAGCGAACATGACTGCTCTCGGAAACAGAGATTTACAGCCCACAGTAAATAAACGCCCACTGGTAATAGAAAAATGAATTATTCTTTCCACAGTTCACTCTGAGTAGTGTTGGCACCCCCATGCATGCAACAACCAGGGGGTATGTATGCCTCCAAGTTCGCGTGAGCACTCTCAGAAACATAGATTCTCCACCCACAGTAATTTTCTGCACACAGATAATAGAAAATCGAATTAGTCTTTCCACAGTTTACTCCGAGCAGTGTTGAAACCGCCTGCATGCAAATACCATTGAGTATGTATGTCTCTAGGGCGCATGAGCACTCTCGCAAACATAGATTTATCGCTAATAGTAAATTACTGCCCACAGATAATAGACAATCGAATTGTCTTGCCATAGTTCAGTCTGTGCGCTATTGTCAAACCTCTGCATGCAATAACCAGGGGGTATGTATGCCTCTACAGTGTGTGAGCACCCTTGGAAAGAAAGATTTTCCACCCACAGTAATTTACTGCCCATTAATAATAAAAAATCAAATTCCTCTTGCCAGAGTTCAGTCCGAGAATTGTTGGCACCCCCCTGCGAGCAAACACCTGGGGGTATGGATGTCTCTAGCACGCAGGAGCACTCTCAGATACAGATTTACCATCCAAAGTTATTAAACGTCCACAGGGAATAGAAAAACGAATTAATCTTGCCTTTGGTCATTCCGAGTAGTGTTGGCACTCTCCTGCATGCAACAACCAGGGGGTATGTATGCCTCAACGGTGTATAAGCACTCTCGGAAAGAAAGATTTACCGCCCACAGTATTTTACCGTCGACAGATAATAGAAAAACGAATTAGTCTTGCCACACTTCAGTCCGAGCAGTGTTGGCATCCTCCCGGATGCAAAAACCTGTGTGTATATATGATTCTAGGGCTCGTGAGAGCTCTTGAAAACAGAAATTTACTGCCCACAGATAATAGAAAATCGAATTAGTCTTGCTATCGTTCAGTCCAAGTACCATTGGCAACTTCCTGCATGCAACAACCAGGCGTTATGTTTGCTTCTAGGGTGCGTGAGCGCTCTCGGAAAGAAAGATTTTCCGCCCACAGTAATTTACTACCTGCAGATAATGGAAAATCAAATTAGTTTTGACATAGTTCAGTCCGAGCATTGTTGGCATCCCCCCCATCTGCATGCAAAAACTAGGGTGTATCTATATCTCTTAGGTCCTTGAGTGCTCTCGGAAACAGAGATTTACCACCAACAGTAATTGACTGCCAACAGATAATATAAAATCGAATAAGTCTTTCCACAGTTCAGTCCAAGCATTGTTGGTGTATGTAGGCCTCTAATGTGCATGAGCGCTCTCAGAAAGAAAAATTTTCCAGCCACAGTAATTTACTACCCACAGATAATAGAAAGTCGATTTCGTCTTGCTATTGTTCAGTCCGAAAACTTTTGGCGCCTACCTGCATGCAGCAAACTGGATGTATGTATGACTCTAGGGTGCGTGAGCGCTCTCAGAAACAGAGAATTACTGCTTACAGATAATAGAAAAACGAATTATTCTTGCCAGTTCAGTGCGTTCACTGTTGGCACCCCTCCCACCTGCATGTAATAACCAGGGTGAATGTATGTCTCTCGGATGCTTGAGCACTATCAGAAACTGAGATTTAACGCCCAGAGTAATTTACCGCCGACATGTAATAGAAAAACGAATTACTCTTTCCACAGTTCAGTCCAAGCACTGTTGGCACCCCCCTGCATGCAAACACAAGGGGGTATGTTTGCCTCTACGGTGTGTAACTACTCTCGGAAAGAGAGATTTTCCAACTACAGTAAATACTGGCCACTAATAATAGAAAAACGAATTCGTCTTGGCGCAGTTCAGTTCGAGCACTGTTGGCTCCCCCGTTCTTACAAAAACCAGGTGGTTATGTATGTCTTTAAAGCACGCGAGTGCTCTTGGAAACAAATATTTTCTGCCTACAGTAATTTACTACATACAGCGAATAGGAAAACACAGTTCAGTCCGAGCAGTATTTCACCCCCCTGGATGCAAACAAAAGTCAGTATGTATGTCTGTAGAGCGCTTGAGTGCTCTCGGAAAGAGAGATTTACAGCCAACAGCAATTTACTGCCCACCGATAATAGAAATTCAAAAAGTCCTTCCACAGTTCAGTCCAAGCACTGTTGCATCCCCCTGCATGCAAACACCAGGGGGCATGTACGTCTCTGTGATGCATGACTGCTCTCGGAAACAATGACTTACCAACCACAGGTAATAGAAAAATAAAATAAACTTGCCATTGTTCCGTCCGAATACCGTTGGCACGCCCCTGCATGCAACAACCCTGGGGTGTGTATGCCTCTAGGGCTAGTGAGTAGTCTTGGAAAGAAATTTTTTCTACACACAGTAATTTATTGTCCATAGATAATAGAAAATCGAATTAGTTTTGCCATAGTTTAGCCCGAGCATTATTGGCACCCCCCCCCCTGCATGCAAAACCAGTGTGTATGTTTATCTCTAGGGCCCTTGAGAACTCTCGGAAACATAGATTTACTGCTTAAAGATAATAGAAAAACGAATTAGTCTTGCCACAGTTTAGTCCAAGTACTGTTGTCACCCACCTGCATGCAACACCTGCAGCAGCTTAGTGTGAGTACAATCGGAAAGAAAGATTTTTCATCCACAGCAATTTATTGCCCACTAATAAAAGAAAATCAAATTTGTTTTGCCACAGTTCAGTCCGATCACTGTTGTCACCCCCCTGCATGCAACAACAAGGGTGTGTGTATGTCTCTAGGGCACTTGAGTGCTATCGGAAACAGAGTTTACCACCAACAGTAATATACTGCCCACAGATAATAGAAAATCGAATTAGTCTTGCAACAGTCCATTC
>JAHWFO010006037.1:527239-580810 GCA_023313115.1 Rhysida immarginata | reverse complement strand
TGCCCACAGATAATAGAAAATCGAATTAGTCTTGCAACAGTCCATTCGAGCACTATTGCACCCCCCTGCATGCGAACGCCAGGGGGTTTGGATATCTCTAGCGCATGTGAGAACTCTCTGAAACAGAGATTTACCGTCCACAGTATTTAAACGTTCACAGGTAATAGAAAAATGAATTAATCTTGCCATTGTTCAGTCCGAGTAATGTTGCCCCCCCCCCCTGCATGCAACAACCAGGTGGTATTTATGCCTGTCAGTTACATAGATTTTTCGCCCACAGTAATTACTGCTCACAGTTAATAACAAATCGAATTACTCTTGCCACAGTTCAGTCCGAATACTCATGCAAACACCAGGGTGTATGTATGTCTCTATGGCGCGTTAGCACTCTCGAAAAAAAGAGTTTTACCGCTAACAGTAATTATACGTCCACATGTAATAAAAAGACGACTTAATCTTGCCACTGATCAGTCCGTAAACTGTTGGTACCCTTTCTGCATGCAACAAACAAGGGGATATGTATGCCTCTAGGGCACACGAGCGCTCTCGGAAACGTATTTACCACCCAGAGTAATTAAACTCCACAGGTAATGGAAAAACGAATTAATCTTGACACAGTTCTGTCGAATACCGTTGGCACACACCTGCATGCAAACACCAGGGTGTATGTATGTCTCTATGGCGCCTTAGCACTCTCGAAAAAAAGAGTTTTACCGCTAACAGTAATTATACGTCCACATGTAATAAAAAGACGACTTAATCTTGCCACTGATCAGTCCGTAAACTGTTGGTACCCTTTCTGCATGCAACAAACAAGGGGATATGTATGCCTCTAGGGCACACGAGCGCTCTCGGAAACGTATTTACCACCCAGAGTAATTAAACTCCACAGGTAATGGAAAAACGAATTAATCTTGACACAGTTCTGTCGAATACCGTTGGCACACACCTGCATGCAAACAACAGGGGGTATGTATGTCTCTAGGGCGGGTGAGCGCTCTCGGAAACTAAGATTTTCTGCCCACAGTAATTAAATGTCCACAGGTAATATAAAAAAGAAATAATAATTGCAATTTTTCAGTCCGAGTAGTGTTGGCACCATCCTGCATGCAACAACCAGGGGGTATGTATGTCTCTAGAGCGTGTGAGCGCTCTCGGAAATAAAAATTTTCCAACCACAGTAATTTACAGCCCACAGATAAAAGGAAATCGAATTAGTCTTGCCATAGTTCATTCCAAGCACTTTTGGCACCAACTCCTGCATGCAACAACCAGGGGGGGGGGGGGTGTATTTCTCTAGGTCGCGAGAGCGCTCGCAGTTGCATAGATTTTTCGCCCACAGTAATATACTGCTCACAGATAATAGCAAATCGAATTACTTTTGCCACAAGTCCGGGCCGTGTTTGCGCCTCCCTGGATGCAACCACCAGGGCCTACGTATGACGCTATGGTGCATGAGTGCTCTCAGAATCAGAGATGTACTGCTCACAGATAATAGAAAAACGATAATAACCAGGGGGTATGTATGCTTCTACGGCGTGTTAGCCCTCTCGGAATGAAAGATTTTCTACTCACAGTTATTTACTGCCCTCAACCACTAGAAAACCGAATTCATCTTGCCGCAGTTCACTCCGAGCACTGCATACAACAACCAGAAAGAAATCTCTTTGAGCGCTCTCGGAAAGAAAGATTTTCCAACTACAGTAATTTTCTGGTCACAGATAGTAGAAAAACAAACTGTCTTGCCATAGTTCAGTCTGAGCACTGTTGGCAATCCCCTGCAAGCAACAACCAGGAAGTATGTGTGCCTCTACGGTGTGGTCACTCTCGGAAAGAAAGATTTTCAGCCCACAGTAATTTGCTGCATACAGATAACAGGAAATTGAATTAGTCTTGCATCAGTTCAGTCCGAAAACTGTTGGTATCCTTTCTGCATGCAACAACCAGGGGGTATGTATGCCTCTAGGTCGCGTGAGTACTCAGAAACAAAGGTTTACTGCCAATAGTTATTTACTGCTCACAGATAATAGAAAATGAAATTCCTCTTGCCACAATTCAGTCCGAGCACTGTTCGCACCCCCCCTGCATGCAAAAACTAGGGCATATGTATGTGTCTAAGACGAGTAGGAGATCTCGGAAATAGAGATTTACTGCCAACAGATAAGAGAAAATCGAATTAGTCTTGCCATAGTTCAGTCTGAGCACTGTTGGCACCCCCCTGGATGCAACAGCCAGTGTGTATGTATGACTCTAGGTCTCGTGAGTGCTCTCGTAAAGAAAGGTTTTCCACCCACAGTAATTTACTGCCCACAGATAATAGAAAATCGAATTAGTTTTGCCATAGTTCAGTCCGCGCACTGTTGGCGCCCCCTGCACGCAAATAAATGGGGATATGTATGTCTCTATTTGCACGTGAGCGGTCTTGGAAAAAGAGATTCACCGCCCACAGTAATTTACTGCCCACAGATAATAAAAAATCGAATTAGTCTTGGCATAGTTCAGTCTGAGCACTTTTGGAACCCCCCTGCATGCAGCAACCAGGGGTCATGTATACCTCTGGTACGCATGAGTACTCTCATAAACATAGATTTTCAGCCCACAGTAATTTTCTGCTCATAGATAATAGAAATTGGAATTAGTCTTTCCACCGTTCAGTCCGAGCATTGTTGGCACCCCCCTGGATGCAACAACCTGTGTGTATGACTCTAGGGCTCGTGGGCACTCTCGAAAACTGCTAATTTATTGAACACAGATAATAGAAAATCGAATTAGTCTTCCCATAGCATTGTAAGGCACCCCTCTGCATGCAATAACCAGTGAGTATGTATGTCTATCGGATGCGTGAGTACTCTCGGAAAGAGAGATTTATCAACCAGAGTATTTTACGGACGACAGATAATAGAAAAACGAATTGAGGCTGTCTTGCCACAGTTCATTCCAAGTACTGTTGCCACCCTCCTGCATGCAACAACCAGGGGGTATGTTTGCTTCTACAGTGTGTGAGCACTGTCGGAAAGACAGATTTTCCAACTACAGTAATTTACCGGCCACTAATAATAGAAAATCAAATTCGTCTTGCCACAGTTCAGTCCGAGCACTGTTGGCTCCCCCCTGCATGCATACACCAGGTATGTATGTCTCTAAGGCACGTAGGCGCTCTTGGAGACAGAGATTCACCACCCACATTAATTAGACTCCACAGATAATAGAAAATCGAATTAGTCTTGCATCAGTTCAGTCCGAGCACTTTTGGTGCATTTTCTGCATGCAACAACCAGGCTTAATGTATGCCTCTAGGGCACATGAGTGCTCTCTGAAACAGAGATTTACTGCCCAGAGTAATTAAACTCCACAGGTTATAGAAAAATGAATTAATCTTGCCACAATTCAGTCGTGTACTGTTGGCACCCCCCTGCATGCAACAACTAGTGGGTATGTATGACCCTTGGGCTCGTGAGTGCTCTCGGAAAGAAAGATTTTCCGCCTACAATAATTTTCTGCTCACAGATAATAGAAAATTAAATTAGTCTTTCCACAGTTCAGTCCGAGCTGTGTGGGCACCCCCCCCCCCTGCATGCAACAACCAGGGTGTATGTATACCTCTAGGTCATCTGAGCACTCTTAGACACATAGATTCTCCACCCACAGTTATTTTCTGCTCACAGATAATAGAAAATCGAATTAGTCTTGCCACAGTTCAGTCAGAGTACTGATGGTACCCCCCTGCATGCAACCACGAGGGGGTATGTATGTTTCTAAGGCAGGCGAGCACACTCGGAAACAAAGATTTTCTGCCCACTGTAATTAAAATCCACAGGTAATAGAAAAACAAATCAGCCTTGCCACTGTTCAGTCCAAGTACTGTTGGCACCCTCCTGCATGCAACAAACAGGGGGTATGTATGTTTGCCTCTATGGTGCTTGAGCACTCTCGGAAAGAAAGATTTTCCAACTACAGTAATTTACTGGCCACTAATAATATAAAATCAAATTCGTCTTGCCACAGTTCAGTCCGAGCACTGTTGGCACCCCCATACAAGCAAACACCTGGGGGTATGGATGTCTCTAGGGCGCAGGAGCACTCTCGGAAACAGAGATTTACCGTCCACAGTAATTAAAAGTTCACAGGGAATAGAAAAACGTATTAATCTTGCCATTGTTCAATCCGAGTAGTGTTGGCACCCTCCTCCTTGCAACAACCAAGGGGGTGTTTATGCCTCGACGGTGTATGAGCACTCTCGGAAAGAAGGTTTACCACCCACAGTATTTAACCGCTGATAGTTAATAGAAAAACGAATTAGTCTTGCCACACTTCAGTCCGAGCACTGTTGGCACCCCCTTGAATGCAAACACCAGGAGGTATGTTTGTCTCTAGGGCACGTGAATGCTCTCGGAAACAAAGTTTTTCCGCTCAAATTATTTTTTTACTGCATACAGATAACAGGAAATCGAATTAGTCTTGCTTCAGTTCAGTCCAAATAGTGTTGATATCCTTTCTGCATGCAACAACCATGGGGTATGTATGCATCAGAGGCTCGTGAGCACTCTCAGAAAGTAAGATTTTCTACCCACAGAAATTTACTGAGCGTAGATAATATAAAATCTAATTAATCTTGCCATAGTTCAGTCTGAGCACTCCTTGGCAGCCCTCTGCATGCAACAACCAGGGAGAATGTATGCCTCTAGATCGCATGACACTCTGAGAAACATAGATTTTCCAGCAACAGTAATTTTCTGCTCCCAGATAATAGAAAATCGAATTAGTCTTGCCACAGATCAGTCCGAGTAGTTTTGGCATTTCCATGGATGTAACAACCTGTGTGTATGTCTAACCCTAGGGCTCGTAAGTGCTCTCAAAAAGAAAGATTTTCCATCCACATTAATTTACTTCCCACAGATAATAGTAAATCGAATAAGTCTTGCCATAGTTCAGTCTGAGCACTGCTGGTACCCCCTGCATGCAACAACCAGGGGGTATGTTTGCTTCTAGATCGCGTGAGCACTCTCAGAAACATAGATTTTACGTCCACAGTAATTTTCTAATCACAGATAATAGAAAATCGAATTAGTCGTTCTACTGTTCAGACCGAGCAGTGTTGTCATCCTCCTGGATGCAACAACATGTGTGTATGTATGAATCTAGGGCTTGAGAGGGCTCTCGAAAACAGAAATTTACTGCCCAAAGATAATAGAAAATCGAATTAGTCTTGCTATAGTTCAGTCCAAGTACCGTTGGCAACTTCCTGCATGCAACAACCAGTTGTTATGTTCTCCTCTAGGGTGCGTGAGCGCTCTCAGAAAGAATGATTTTCCGCCCACAGTAATTTACTGCCCGCAGATAATGGAAAATCGAATTATATCTGACATAGTTCAGTCCGAGCATTGTTGGCACTCCCCCCTGCATGCAACAACTAGGGTGTATCTATATATCTAGGGCCCTTGAGTGCTCTCGGAAACAGAGTAACCACCAACAGTACTTTACTGCCAACAGATAATTTAAAATCGAATATGTCTTTCCAGAGTTCAGTAGAAGCAATGTTGCACCCCATTCCATGCAAACACCAGGGTTTCCATGGTGTATGTAGGCCTCTAAGGTGCATGAGCGCTCTTGAAAAGAAATATTTTCTACCCACAGTAATTTACTATCCACAGATAATAGAAATTCGATTTCGTCTTGCTATTGTGCAGTCCGAAAACTTTTGGCACCCCCCTGCATGCAGCAACCAGGATGAATGTATGACCCAAAGGTGCGTGAGCGCTCTCAGAAACAGAGAAATACTGCTTACAGATAATAGTAAAACGAATTATTCTTGCCAGTTCAGTTCGAGCACTGTTGGTACCCCTCTGCATGCAACAACCAGGGGGTATTTAAGTCTCTCGGATGCGTGAGCACTATCGGAAACAGAGATTTACTGCCCAGAGTATTTTACTGCCGACATGTAATAGAAAAACGAATTAGTCTTTCCACAGTTCAGACCAAGCACTGTTGGCATCCCCCTGCATGCAAATGCAAGGAGGTATGTTTGCCTCAAAGGTATGTGACTACTCTCCAAAAGAGACATTTTCCAACTACAGTAATTTACTGGCCACTAATAATAGAAAATCAAATTCGTCTTGCCACAGTTCAGTCCGAGCACTGTTGGCTCCCCCCTTGTTAAAAAAAAAACAGGCTTTATGTATGTCTCTAAAGCACGTGAGTGCTCTCGGAAGCAAATATTTTCTCCCCACAGTAATTTACTGCATACAGATAACTAGAAATCGAATTAGTCTTGCCACAGTTCAGCCCGAGCAGTGTTTCTCCCCCCTGCATGCAAACACATGGGAGTATGTATGTCTGTAGGGTGCTTGAGTGCTCTCGGAAACAAAGATTTACAGTCAACAGTAACTTAATGCCCACAGGTAATAGAAAAATAAAATAATCTTGCAATTGTTCCGTTCGAGTACTGTTGGCACCCTCCTGAATGCAACAATCCCGGGTTATGTATGCTTCTAGGGCATGTGAATGGTCTCGGAAAGAAATATTTTCTACTCACAGTAATTTATTGCCCACAGATAATAGAAAATCGAATTCGTCTTGCCGCAGATCAGTCTGAGCACTATTGGCACCCCTCTGCATGCAAAAACTAGTGAGCACGAGCACTCTCTGAAAGAAAGATTCTCCGCCCACAGTAATTTATTGCCCATAGAAAATTGAATTAGTCATGCCACAGTTCAGTCCAAGCAATGTCGCCTTCCCCTCCCTGCATGCAACAACCAGGGTGTATGTATATCTCTAGGGCCCTGGAATGCTCTCGGAAACAGATATTTACCGACAACAGTAATTTACTGCCCACAGATAATAGAGAAACGAATTGTCTTGCCATAGTTTAGTCCGAGCACTGTTGGCAGCACCCCTGCATGCAAAACCAATTTGTTTGTATATCTCTAGGGTCGTTGAGCGCTCTCAGAGACATAGATTTACTGCTTAGAGATAATAGAAAAACGAATTAGTCTTGCCACAGTTCAGTCCAAGTACTGTTGGCACCCACCTGCAGCAGCTGTGTGTGAGCAAACTCGGAAAGAAAGATTTTTCATCCACAGTAATTTATTGCCCACTAATAAAAGAAAATCAAATTCGACTTGCCACAGTACAGTCCGAGCACTGTTGGCACCCCCCTGCATGCAACAACAAGGGTGTGTGTATGTCTCTAGGGCCCTTGAGTGCTATCGGAAACAGACATTTACTACCAACAGTAATATACTGCCCACAGATAATAGAAAATCGAATTAGTCTTGCAACAGTCCATTCCGAGCACTATTGCACCCCCCTGCATGGAAACACCAGGGGTTATGGATGTCACTAGTGCACGAGAGAACTCTCCGAAACAGATATTTACCGTTCACAGTAATTAAACGTCCACAGGTAATAAAAAAAAGAATTAATCTTGCCATAGTTCATTCCAAGCACGGTTGGCACCACCCCCTGCATGCAACAACCAGGGGGTATTTATAACTCTAGGTCGCGAGAGCACTCTCAGTTTCATATGTTTTTCGCCCACAGTAATTTACTGCTCACAGATATAGAAAAATCGAATTGTCTTGCCATAGTTCAGTCCAAGCACAGTAGGCACCCCCCCCTGCATGTAACCACCAGGGGGTATGTATGCCTCTAAGGTACGTAGGCGCTCTCGGAAACAGATTTACTGTCCACAGTGAATAAACTCTACAGGTAATAGAAAAACGAATTAGTCTTGCTACAGTTCAGTCAAAGTACCGTTGGCAACTTCCTGCATGCAACAACCAGGAGATATGTTTGCTTCTAGGGTGCGTGAGCGCTCTCGGAAAGAAAGATTTTCTGCCCACAGTAATTTACTGCCCGCAGATAGTGGAAAATCGAATTAGTTTTGACATAGTTCAGTCCGAGAATTGTTGGCACCCCCCCCCTGCATGCAAAAACTAGGGTGTATCTATATCTCTAGGGTCCTTGAGTGCTCTCGGAAAGAAAGATTTTCTGCCCACAGTAATTTACTGCCAACAGATAATATAAAATCGAATAAGTCTTTCCACAGTTCAGTCCAAGCACTGTTGCACCCCATTCCATGCAAACTCCAGGGTTTCCATGGTGTATGTGGGCCTCTAAAGTGCATGAGCACTCTCGGTAAGAAATATTTTCCACCCACAGTAAATTACTCTCCACAGATAATGGAAAGTCGATTTCGTCTTGCTATTGTACCGTCTGAAAAATTTTGGCACCTACCTCCATGCAGCAACCAGGATGTATGTATGAATCTAGGGTGCGTGAGCGCTCTCAGACACAGAGAATTACTGCTTACAGATAATATAAAAACGAATTATACTTGCCAGTTCAGTTCGTTCACTGTTTGCAACCCTCTGCATGCAATAACCGGGGTGTATGTATGTCTCTTGGATGCGAGAGCACTATTGGAAACAGAGATTTAATGCCCAGAGTGTTTTACTACCGACATGTAATAGAAAAACGAATTAGTCTTCCCACAGTTCAGTGCAAGCACTGTTGGCACCCCCCTGCATGCAAACACAAGCGGGTATGTTTGCCTCTACGGTGTGTGACTACTCTCAGAAAGAGAGATTTTCAAACTACAGTAATTCCCTGGCCACTGATAATAGAAAATCAAATTCGTCTTGCCGCAGTTCAGTCCGAGCACTGTTGGTTCCCCCCTTCTTACAAAAACCAGGCGGTATGTATGACTCTAAGGCGCGTCAGTGATCTCGAAAAAAGAGTTTTACCACTAACAGTAATTAAACGTCCACATGTAATAGAAAGACGACTTAATCTTGCAACTGTTCAGTCCGAATTGTGTTGGTACCCTTTCTGCATGCAACAACCAGGGAGGTATGTATGCCTCTAGGGCACACGAGGGCTTTCGGAAACAGATTTACCGCCGGGAGCAATTAAACCCCACATGTAATGGAAAAACGAATTAATCTTGCCACAGTTCAGACAAATACTGTTGGCACACACATGCATGCAAACAACAGGGGGTATGTATGACTCTAGGGCGGGTGAGCACTCTCGGAAACAAAGATTTTCCACCCACAGTAATTAAACGTCCACAGGTAATAGAAAAAACGAAATAATAATTGCAATTCTTCAGTCCAGGTAGTGTTGGCACCATCCTGCATGCAACAACCAGGGGGTATGTATGCCTCAACGGTGTATAAGCACTCTCGGAAAGAAAGATTTACCGCCCACAGTATTTTACTGCCCACAAATAATAGAAAAACGAATTTGTCTTGTCACAGTTCAGTCCGAGCACTGTTGGTACCCCCCTCATGCAAACACCAGGGGGTATGTATGTGTCTATGGCAAACAGATTTACTGCCCGGAGTAAATAAACTCCACAGGTATTGGAAAAACGAAGTAATAATTGCCATTGTTCAGTCGGAGTAGTGTTGGCACCATCCTGCATGCAACAACCAGGGGGTAAGTATGCCTCTAGGGCGTGTGAGTGCTCTCGGAAAGAAAGATTTTGCACCCACAGTAATTTACAGCCCACAGATAATAGGAAATCGAATTAGTCTTGCCAAAGTTCATTCCAAGCACTTTTGGCACCCCACTGCATGCAAAAACTAGGGGGTATATATGTCTCTAGGGCACATGACCACTCTCGGAAACAGAGATTTACCGCCCTCAGTAATTAAACTCCACAAGAAATAGAAATTCGAATTAGTTTTCTCACAGTTCAGTCCGAGCACTGTTGACACACCCCTGCATGCAAACACCAGAGGATATGTATGTCTCTAGTTGGACGTGAGCGCTCTTGCAAAAAGAGATTTACTGCCCACAGTAATTTAACGTCCACAGGTAAAAGAAAAACGAATTAGTCTTGCCACAGTTCAGTCCAGATATTGTTGGCGCCACCCTGCATGCAATAACCAGGGGTTATGTATGCCTCTGGGGCGTGTGAGTGCTCTCGGAAAAAAAGATTTTTCGCCCACAGTAATTTACATCCCACAGATAATAGAAAATCGAATTGTTTTGCCATAGTTCAGTCTGAGCACTGTTGCCACCCCCCTGCAAGCAACAACTAGGGGGTATGTATGTCTCTAAAACACGAGAGGGCTCTCGGAAACAAAGATTTTTCGCCCACAGTAATTTACTGCATACAGATAACACGAAATCGAATTAATCTTGCCACAGTTCAGTCCGAGCAGTGTTGCATCCCCCTACATGCAAACACCAGGGGGTATATATGTCTCTGTGGTGCATGACTGCTCTCTGAAACAAAGCTTTACCACCCACAGTAATTAAACGTCCACAGGTAATAGAAAAATAAAATAATCTTGCCATTGTTCCATCCGAGTACTGTTGGCACCCCCCTGCATGCAACAACCCCAGGGTATGTATGCTTCTAGGGTATGTGAATGCTCTCGGAAAGAAATATTTTCTACTCACAGTAATTTACTGCCCACAGATAATAGAAAATCGAAATGTCTTGCCATAGTTCAGTCTGAGCACTGTTGGCACTCCCCTGCAAGCATCAACCAGGGGGTATGTATGCCTCTAGGTCGTGTGAGCACTCTCAGAAACAAAGATATTCTGCCCACAGTAATTTACAGCCCACAGATAATCAAAAATCGAATTAGTCTTGCAACAGTTCAGTCCGAGTAGTTTTGGTACCCCCCTGGATGCAACAACCAGTGAGAATGTATGTCTTTAAGGTGCGTTAGCAGTTGCTCATCTCTCACCTCCTCCCTCACCACGTCTGTTTGCTTCCATATCCCCTACTTCATTTGGCATCCTAACTCCCAATCAATTCTTTACATATATACTTATCACTTTTACAGAGCAAAAGAAACAAAAAAAAACAACTTTGTTTTCCCTAAAAAATTCAACAAAAAAATTCACTCCCTCGTAAGGCATAAGGTACCTGCTGAAGAGGGCCCTCTCCACTTCCAGAGCACTTAAATACCTAACTAATATATATTATTACTCAATCAATTCATATCCAAAATAACTATAATCTTATTCGTTACCCTTAATCACGAGCAAGGCTTTGCAACTAATGCTACTGCGTGGCTATATGTGTTGTGCTTTGACCATGCAGGTGGATATTTCGAAGGGCTAGAACTTCACAACCAATTACTCACACAGATACACAGGTTCATTTTACATACAATCAACACTACTAAGTGTCGCACGGTCCTTTTAGTTAATTACATATGCAATGGAGGACCGTAGTAACCCCTACCGCACCCCAAGGTGTTCGTAATCTGGCTGTGCCACCTTGCTCACATCCCAGTGCTCGTAATTATAACGAGGCTTGCTCCCACTGCTTGCCTTATGCACAGCCACACGAACAGATCATGAAACAACTCATCAGATCAGTTATTCAACGCTGAGATTCTGCAATGAGCACTGATCGTCAGTCTCAATGCTTTGCAAAACCTCCTCCTATAATTCCAATGCAAATAAAACCTGCTACTAGGCCAATTCTACCGATATACAATAATATCATATGACATGCCTAACGCACTCTTGATGACAAGACTTATTATAGCGACACACTACACAGTTCCATTCTAAATCACTACTCTATCACTTTGCTATACTCAGACAACTAAGTCGTTTTACAATTCAATCTTCTTTTACTCTTGTTTAAGTGATATTATCTATGTACTGTTTATTCCACATGCACTAAGTGTTCCCCACGCACACAACATGGACAGAACTCACCCATTTTGTCATCACATTTATATGAAGTCTCCAGATATATGTTGCTATTTTGATGTCCATTCGAACGCCAACGAATCGTCATGTATTTCTTATAAAATTATGTATTTCATAAAATTATTTTCAATTCAACTTTGACTACGATTATATACATGAATCAGCAGCAACAGACTAGACAACAAACGGCCATGTATTTATCAAAAAAAAAAGTATGCTTTTCCGAACACTCCGGCATTCCCATCATTATGACTTTTTCCGAATTTCCATGGTGGTTGCTCAAAATCAAAAAAAAAAACTCCTCTTGTTTTATTTTTAAACAAAAAAAAAACAACATTGAAAAATTAACAATAATCAAATTAGAAGATAAACAGTTTTTCGGAGATTCTCCTAGAACAATGTTCTCCTCCAAAACAATGACAAGCCCTGTTGCACGATCAGCATCGTGAACAGCGATTGCCAACAAACACTTAAAGGGAATATATGTTATAAAACCGTTTCTTTTCTATTTTAAAACAAAATAACTCAAATAAATTACTAAAATTAATTAGAATAAGAAAATTTAATAGACCAAATCTAGCAACAAAGAGAACAGCAATTACCTCCAGTAAATTATCTAAAAAAAATTAATATTTTCACCATAATTTACATATAAAAAAAATAAAAAAAAAACTCCCACACGTTCCCCGTCGGACCCATGTGACACACACAGACATGAAATGTCACATATGTATGACTCTAGGGTCCTGAGCGCTCTCGAAAACAGAAATTTACTGCCCACAGATAATAGAACATCTAATTAGTCTTGCTATAGTTCAGTCCAAGCACGGTAGGCACCCCCCTGCATGTAACAACCAGGGGGTATGTATGCCTCTAAGGTAAGTAGGTGCTCTCGGAAACAGAGATTTACTGCCCACAGTGATTAAACTCCACAGGTAATAGAAAAACGATTTAGTCTTGTTACAGTTCAGTCAAACTACCGTTGGCAACTTCCTGCATGCAACAACCAGGCGATATGTTTGCTTCTAGGGTGCGTGAGCGCTCTCGGAAAGAAAGATTTTCTGCCCACAGTAATTTAGTGCCCGCAGATAATGGAAAATCGAATTAGTTTTGACATAGTTCAATCCGAGCATTGTTGGCACCCCCCCCCCTGCATGCAAAAACTAGGGTGTATCTATATCTCTAGGGCCCTTGAGTGCTCTCGGAAACAGAGATTTACCACAAACAGTAATTGACTGCCAACTGAGAATATAAATTCGAATAAGTCTTTCCACAGTTCAGTCCAAGCACTGTTGCACCCCATTCCATGCAAACTCCAGGGTTTCCCTGGTGAATGTGGGCCTCTAAGGTGCATGAGCACTCTCGGTAAGAAATATTTTCCACCCACAGTAATTTACTCTCCACAGATAATAGAAAGTCGATTTCGTCTTGCTATTGTACAGTCTGAAAACTTTTGGCAGTTACCTCCATGCAGCAACCAGGATGTATGTATGTCTCTTGGATGCGAGAGATTTAAACAGAGATTGCACTATCGGAAACAGAGATTTAACGCCCGGAATATTTTACCACCGACATGTAATAGAAAAACGAATTAGTCTTTCCACAGTTCAGTCCAAGCACTGTTGGCACCCCCATGCATGCAAACACAAGGGGGTATGTATGTCTCTGTGACACATGACTGCTCTCGGAAACAAAGACTTACCACCCACAGTAATTAAACGTTCACAGGTAATAGAAAAATAAAATAATCTTGCCATTTTTCCGTCCGAATACTGTTTTTACCCCCTGCATGCAACAACCCTGGGGTGTGTATGCCTCTAGGGCATGTGAGTCCTCTCAGAAAGAAATATTTTCTACTCACAGTAAATTATTGCCCATAGATAATAGAAAATCGAATTAGTTTGCCATAGTTTAGTCCACGCATTATTGGCACACCCCCTGCATGCAAAACCAGTGTGTATATGTATCTCTAGGGCCCTTGAGCGCTCTCAGAAACAGAGATTTACTGCTTAAATATAATAGAAAAACGAATTAGTCTTGCCACAGTTCAATCGAAGTACTGTTGGCACCCACCTGCATGCAACACCTGCAGCAGCTGTGTGTGAGTACAATCGGAAAGAAAGATTTTTCATCTAAAGTAATTTATTGCCCACTAATAAAATAAAATCAAATTCGTCTAGCCACAGTTCAGTCCGATCACTGTTGGCACCCCCCTGCATGCAACAACATGTGTGTGTGTATGTCTCTAGGGCCCTTGAGTGCTCTTGGGAACAGAGATTTACCATCAACAGTAATATACTGCCCACAGATAATAGAAAATCGAATTAGTCTTGCAACAGACCATTACGAGCACCCCCCTGCATGCGAACACTAGGGGGTATGGATGTCTCTAGCGTACGTGAGAACTCTCCGAAACAAAGATATACCGTCCACAATAATTAAACGTCCACAGGTAATAGAAAAATGAATTAATCTTGCCATTTTTCAGTCCGAGTAGTGTTGGCACCCTCCCTGCATGAAGCAACCAGGGTGTATGTTTGCCTCTACTGTGTCTGAACACTCTCGGTATGAAAGATTTTCCGCCCACAGTAATTCACTGCCCAGAGATAATAGCAAATCGAATTACTTTTGCTGCAGTTCAGTCAGGGCCGTATTCGCACCTCCCTGGATGCAACCACTAAGGCGTACATTTGATGCTATGGTGCGTGAATGCTCTCAGAATCAGAGATGTACTGCTCACAGTTAATAGAAAAACGAATTAGTCTTGCCACAGTTCAGTCTGAGCACTGTTGGCACCACTCTGCATGGAATGACCAGGGTGTATGTGTGTCTCTATGGTGCGTGAGCGCTCTCGCAAACAGAGATTTACCGCCCACAGTATTTTACCGCCGGCAGATAATAAAAAAACGAATTAGTCTTGCCACAGTTCAGTCGGAGCAATTTTGGCACCCCGCTGCATGCAAACACCAGGGGCTATGCTTGTCTGTAGGGCGCCTGAGCGCTCTTGGAAACAAATGATTTTCCGCCCACAGTAATTTACTGCCCACAGATAACAGGAAATTGAATTAGTCTTGCCACGGTTAAGTGCTACCACTGTTGGCACTCCCCTGCATGGAAACACCAGGGGGTATGTATGTCTCTATGGTGCGTGAGTACACTCGGAAACAGAGATTTACCACTAACAGTAGTTAAACTTCCACATATAATAGAAAGACGACTTAATCTTGCCACTGCTCAGTCCGAGTACTGTTGGTACCCTTTCTGCATGCAAAAACCAGGGGGTATATATGCTTTTAGGTCGTGTGAGCGCTCTCGTAAAGAAAGATTTTCTACTTACAGTTATTTACCGCCCACAATAATTTAACGTCCACAGGTAAAAGACAAACGAATTAGTCTTGCCGCAGTTCACTCCGAGCACTGTCGGCACACCCCGCATACAAAAACCAGGGAGTATGTATGTCTCTAGGGCGTGTGAGTTCTCTCACACACAGAGATTTACTGCCCACAAATAATATAAAAACGAATTAGTCTTGCCACAGTTCAGTCCGAGCACTGTTTGCACCCCCCTGCATGCAAACACCAGGGGGTATGTATGTCTCTATAGTGCGTGAGTGCACTCGGAAACAAGGATTTTCCACACACTGTAATTAAACTCCACACGTAATAGAAAAATGAATCAGTCTTGCCACAGTTCAGTCCAAGTTCTGGTGGCACCCTTCTGCATGCAATAACAAGGGGATATGTTATGTTTGCCTCTATGGTGCGTGAGCACTCTCAGAAAGAAATATTTTCCAAATACAGTAATTTACTGGCCACTAATAATAGAAAATCAAATTAGTCTTGCTACAGTTCAGTCCGAGCACTGTTCGCTCCCGGAAACTGCACATGAGATTTACCGCCCAGAGTAATTGAACTGCACAGGTTTATAGAAAAACGAATTAATTTTACCACAATTCAGTCGAGTACTGTTTGCACCCCCCTGCATGCAACAACCAGTGATATGTATGTGTCTAGTTGCGCGTGAGTGCTCTTGTAAACAGAGATTAACGGCCCACATTAATTTACCGTCGACAGGTAAAAGAAAAACGAATTAGTCTTGCCAAAGTTCAGTGGGAATACTCTTGGCGCCACCCTGCATGCAATAACCAGGGGCTATGTATGCGTCTAGGGCGTTTGAGCGTTCTCAGAAAGAAAGATTTTTAGCCCATAGTAATTTACTGCACACAGATAATAGAAAATTGAATTAGTCTTGCCACAGTTCAGTCCAAGCAATGTTGGCACCCACCCTGCATTCAAACACCAGGGGGTATTTTTGTTTTAATGGCATATGAGTGCTCTCGGAAACGGAGATTTAAAACCCGAGCAATGTTGGCATCCACCTGCATGCAAAAACTGGGGTGTAGGTATGTCTCTAGGACACACGAGCGCTCTCGGAAATAGAGTTTTACTGCCCACAGTAATTTATCGTCCACAAGTAAAAGAAAAACGAATTAATCTTGCCACAGTTCAGTCCGGATACTGTTGGTGCCACCCTGCATGCAAAAACCATGGGATATGCATGTCTCTAGTTGCGCGTGAGCATGCTTGCAAAAAGAGATTTACCGCCCACAGTAATTTAACTCCCACAAGTAATAGAAAAATGAATTAGTCTTGCCACAGTTCAGTCCGGATACTGTTGGCGCCACCATGCATGCAATAACCAGGGGGAATGTATGCCTCTAGTGTGCGTGATAGCTGTCGGAAAGAATAAATTTTGACCACAGAAATTTACTGCCCACAGATAATAGACAATCGAATTAGTCTTGCTATAGTTCAGTCTGAGCACTGTTGGAACCCCCCTGCATGCAACAACCAGGGGATATGTCTGCCTCTAGGTCACGTGAGCACTCTGAGAAACATAGATTTTCCACCCACAGTAATTTTCTGCTCACAGATAATAGGTAATCAAATTAGTGTTGCCATAGTTGAGTCCAAGCACTGTTGGCACTCCCCTGCATGCAAACACCAAGGGGTATGTATGTTGTTAGGGCGGTTGAGCGCTCTAGGAAACAGAGATTTAAAACCCACAGAAAATCAACGTCCACAGGTAATAGAATAACGAATTATTCTTGCCACAGTTCAGTTCGAGCACTGTTGGTACCCTTTCTGCATGCAACAACCAAGGGATAGGGTGCGTGATTTCTCTTGAAAACATAGATTTACTGCCCACAGATAATAAAAAATCGAAATAGTTTTGCCATAGTTCAGTCCCAGCACTGTTGGTACCTCCGCATGCAAACACCAGGGCGTATGTATGTCTCTAGGGATCGTGAACGCTCTCAGAAACAAAGACTTTCCGTCCACTGTAATTTTCTGCCCACAGATAAAAGGAAATCGAATTAGTCTTGCCACAGTTGAGTCTAAGTACTGTTGGCAGCCCCCTGCATGCAAACACTAGTGGGTATAAATGTCTCTAGGGTGGGTGAGCACTTTAAGAAAGAAAGATTCTCCCCCCACAGTAACTTACAGCCCACAGATAATAGGAAATCGAATTATTCTTGCCACAGTTGAGTCCAAGCACTGTTGGCACCCTCCTGCATGCAAACACCAGCGGGTAGGTATATCGATAGGGTGGGTGAGCGCTCTAGGAAACAGGGATTTACCGCCCACAGTAAATCAACTTCCACAGGTAATAGAATAACGAATTATTCTTGCCACAGTTCAGTCAGAAAACCGTTGATACCCTTTCTGCATGCAAAAACCAGGGGATATGAATGTCTATAGAGTGGGTGATCTCTCTTGGAAACAGAGATTTACCACCCACAGATAATAGAAAAACGAATTAGTCTTGCCACAGTTCAGTCCGAATACTGTTGCCGCCACCCTCCATCCAATAACCAGGATGTATGTATGCCTCTAGGGTGCGTGAGTGCTTTAGGAAAAAAAAATGTTTAGCCCATAGTAATTTACTGCACACAGATAATAGTCTTGCCTTAGTTCAGTGCGAGCACTGTTGGCACCCCCCCCCCCTGCATGCAACAACCAGTGGGTATGTATGTCTCTAGGGAGCGTGAGCACTTTCGGAAATAGAGATTTACTGGCCACAGTAAATTAACGTCCAGAGGTAATAGAAAAAAAATTAATCTTGCCATTGTGCTGTCCGAGTGGTGTTGGTACCGTCCTGAAAGCAACAACCAGGGGGTATGTATGCCTCTAGGGCACATGAGCACTCTCGGAAACAAAGATTTACCGCCCACATTAATTAAACGTCCACAGGTAATAGAAAAACGAATTAGTCTTGCTACAGTTCAGTCTGAGTAATGCTGGTACCCTTTCGGCATGCAACAACAAGGGGTATGTATGCCTCTAGAGCGCGTGATCACTCTCGGAAAGAAAGATTTTCCACCCACAGTAATTTTCAGCACACAGACGATAGAAAATTGAATTAGTCTAGCCATAGTTCAGTCTGAGTACTGCTGGTACCCTTTCTGCATGCAACAACCAAAGAGTATGAATTCCTGTAGAGCGCTTGAGCGCTCTCGGAAAAAAAGATTTTCCTCCCACAGTAATTTACGGCACACACACAATAGAAAATCTAATTAGTCTTGACATAGTTCAGTCCGAGCACTGTTGGCAGCACCCTGCATGGAACAACCAGGGGATATGTATGGAAACAGAGATTTACCGCCCACAGTCATTTAACGTCCACAGGTAATAGACAAACGAATTAGTCATGCCACAGTTCAGTCCGAATACTGTTGCCGCCATCCTCCATGCCATAACCAGGGTGTATGTATGCCTCTAGGGCGCGTGTGTGCTTTAGGAAAGAAAATCGTTTAGCCCACAGTAATTTACTGCCCACAGATAATAGAAAATCTAATTAGTCTTGCCTTAGTTCAGTCCGAGCACTGTTGGCACCCCCCCTGCATGCAACAACCAGGGGGTTATGTATGACTCTAGGGCGCGTGAGCACTTTCGGAAAGAGAGATTTACTGGCCACAGTAAATAAACGTCCACAGGTAATAGAAAAACAATTAATCTTTCCTGAATGCAAGAATGCAGTAATCTACTGCTCACAGATAACAGAAAATCGAATTAGTCTTTCCATAGTTCAGTCCGAGCACTGGTTGCACCCCCCTGCATGGAACAACCAGGGGGTATTATGACTCTAGGGCACGTGAGCGCTCTCGGAAACAGAGATTTTCTTCCCACAGATAACAGAAAAACGAATTAGTCTTGCCACAGTTCAGTCCGAGCACTGTTGGCACCCCGCTGCATGCAATAACTCTTGCACCCAACATCTGTGATTTTTAAAGGAAAAAAAATTCCCTATGATTGGGCCCAATCGCAAATTTATTTTTTGCGTGCTCCAGGTCTACTCTGACACTACATATGAAGATAGTTATTAGATGTTCTTTATTTGAAATGTTGAATCTGAACGATTAACAGAGTCACAACGAAGGAAATTCATTTGTACAGTCGAAATTTAACGAATGAATATTGATGATTAAGATAATGTTAAAAAGATATTTCCTTGGATGAAAGTTTATGAAGCTGCATTGTTTTAAGATGCAAGACTTTGGCGATGTGTATTGTTGTGGCTTGCGAAACTTTTTGGAGACGTTAGACTTATCTTGGAGGACGAGAAGGTCAGTTCTTAGAAAAGCGACGTAGGCATGGAGAAGAAAAAATCGAATTGGTTGAGGAGAGACTAAAGTGAACCAAGGGATGGACAATCCATTTGAAATCATCTGTAGGTAAAATAACTACTGAAGGGATGAGAATAACTGCTGAAAGAAGTAATCTGTTAAAGTAAACAGTTTAATGGGCTTACCCAAATATATCGCAAGGAAGATATCCGGTTCTTCTTCATTTTATATTAAGCCAAATCATCTGATGTATTGATGCGACGGAAGTCATTAGAATCTTGCTTGTGAAGTCTCCTTGTACCATGGCAGGAATGTACGCAGACAACGGATTGCTTTCCAACCAAGATGGATGCCACGAACGAGCGTTCGAGAGAATGAAGGTCCTATGTAGTTGTTAAGGTTGACGATCCCTATTAATATACTAACATTCCCCCGTAGCCGTGTAGCCTTATCCCCCCCCCTAACTTACCTTGCCCCCGTCAGTCTGAAACAACGCGACCTGAGAATAAAAGACTGGTTATTTGTTTCCCTAAGAATGAAAGAGAAAGAGAACTGTAAAGACTAACAAAATAACGGTTTTTAAAAACAGGCTCTTGTGAACGAACCCTTTGATTAAAACCTAAAAATTTCAAACGTAGTAGAGATTAACTCACCGTCTTATTGATTAACTAAGTGGCCAAATTATTAAGACCACCTGACAGTTTTAGGCAAATGAGTTATTGCGTCACAGCACTGCCGCTAGAGGGCTAGATAGCTTTAAAAAGGGGAATGCAGTTGAGGTGAACCATCAGTTGCACTGTTTTTTGCGACGATATAGGCAAAAAGCGTGATTTAACTGAGTTTGAACGCAGGATGATCGTCGTCGCGCGCAGTGTCAGAGCCAGTCTCAGCAAAACAGCTGAACTTGTTTACCGAGTGTCCTACCAAGCAAAACACCGGCTCTCAACATCAAGTGTGTGGCCGTTACAGGCTCCTCAGTGCTCGAGCTGAAAGGAGATTGGCCAGGGTGACAGAAGAGCAACAGTGCATCATATAGCGGGAAATGTTAATCAAAGACAAACTGTGACCGCCTCTGAACGAACTGTTCGCTGCTCATTACACCGTTATGGCTATGGAAGCCGACGACCAGTTCGAATGCCTCTACTGTCAGCCCTGAACAAGAGCAGATGTCTCCGGTTCGCCAACGAGCACAAGGATTGGACAGTAGATGTCTGGAAAAGGGTCATGTGGTCCGATGAGTCACGATCTCAAATGCATCATGCATATGGCAGGATTAGAATATGGAGAAAACAACACAAAAGTATGGACCCCATATGCATCGCCACAACATTTCAAGCTGGTAGCGGTAGTATTATGATTTCGGGGATGTTTTCTTGGCATTGTTTGGGTCTTTTGATTCCTCTGCACGGACGTGTGCTTGTCCAAGATTTATTTAAGTATTGTCGCAGATCAAGTACATCCCGTTATGTTAATGGTGTACTCTGACAGGGATGGATACTTCCAGCAGGACAATGCTCCTTGTCATAAGGCTGGCATAGTCCTCAGATGGTTCGTAGAACATGCCTGAGAGTTTACCTTGCTTTGTTGGCCTGCACAATTGCCAGATCTCAATACAATTGAGAATTTGTGAGATGAGATCGAATGGGCCATCATTCAGCGGGATCCAGCACTATCAAATCTGCAGGAATTGGAAGGTGCAGTTCTTCAGAGTTGGTCTCAAATTTCTCCTACAACCTACCAACATCTCATAGAATCCATGCCCCGAAGAATGCAAGCAGTAATGAGAGCAAAAGGTGGCCCAACACTGTATTAAGGGGGTGATAATAATAATTTGGCCACTCAGTGTATGAAAGAAGAAACTGACTGAGTGAGTGAGTGAGTGATCGCATAGCCCTAACCATAAGACCTAGAAACTTGAAATTTTGTACCGAGGGTCTTTACAAATTGTAAGTGAGCACTAAGAAGGGGTTTTTCTAAATTCAAACCCTAAGGGTCGGAAAGGGGGGTTGAAAGTTTGTTAACGCATTTACTGGTGTGCACTGTATACTTAACACAATAACAGGTGTTGCACTGTGTTCTTAACACATTAACTGGTGTTGCACTGTATACTTAACACTGGAGTGGCACTACATAATTAACCATATTAACCTTTTTTAGGGAGGGGGTAAAGAATTATTAACAACGAACATAAATATGATTATGCAATGACAGGACATGGATAATGTAGTGTTTATCGAGGAGGCTAAGTAATCACACGGGTCTCCCTTGATCTCACTAAAAACGTCCAGATGACTGGCGAAAATTTGTGTTTGGCAGAAAAAGAGAAAGAACGAGTATTGATCAATGAAACTTGCAAAAGAAAGATAAGAAGCTATCCGGGCATTGGAAACATCTGAACACAGAGCAGGAGGGTATTAGAGCTTCTACGTCAAGGGCAAGGGAAATTTTAAAACTGATGCTCCCTGGGGGTTAAGATGGATAACATTTTAATCTGAGACAGAACAACAAGAGGGTAAGTAATGTCCCGGGCAAAGAGTATAATATAAGTAGGTTCTTTAAGAACGATGGTTCCATCCCACCTGTGAGAATTATAAAACAATACTGAATTTGTAACAATATGTAGAATTCCTGTTGTTCGGGCTGGTCTTAGAAGTTAACAATTTCTTGGAAATATACTTAATTAATTAATTAATAATTAATAATGATCAGTAAATGGAGATAATGGAGAGTTAGCAAACTATTCAGAAAGAGTGAAAGATGACAGAGGACGAAGTCCCTTCGTTCGAACTATAGTTGACGACATAACCGATAGCAAAACATACATGAACTCAACTCTTCAAACCAACAACCATATGGTTTTATGTCCTATAAAAATGTCCCAAGAACGATGCACTAAGAACAAATATTTGAAGATTTTCATTATTTGAAATTGTAAATCAAATTCAGATATTTAGAATCTTAAAAAAAGAATTGGTTGGGTCATTAAAAATGTCTACTTCGTTATGAGAAAGGATTTTATTATACAAAGTAACAAGTTTATATGAAGGAGTAATCTCACCAATATTTGTCCTCGTGCTAGGAGTTATTAAAGTAAGACACTTATGACGACTTTTTCTAGGAACTGAGAGCCCGATAGATGACAGAACCTCGGGCATCCAAACAGCCCCAGAAAAAATCCTCTTAAGGACATTAAGAAAAATATTACCAATGATATTGGAAAGAGTCTACATACTTATAAATTCCATATTGAGATCATGCTTGTTATATTTTTTGAGAAAAAATTAAAAAATGCAAGATATTTATTTTGTAGGAGTAAAAAGTTTGAGTGTTAAGAGTAAACCAAATTAATAAGATGCCAATTTTACGGGAGACATCTCTTATGATGTTATCAATATGCGGGGTAAAAGATAAGTTTATAATTAAATAAAATGCCTAAATCTTTAACTTCATTCTTTTTCCCAATGATATCATGACCACTCTTGTAATCAGAAATAAAATTTGTTACTTTCCTGGAGAAAGAAACTACGTGTGATTTGCTCGAGTTACGACTTAATCCCTTCGATTAAAACCAGGAGAGAATTGAGTTCAACGTTTCTTGCATTTTAATACAGACTTGCCAACTGTCAATGCACGAAAATATTTTAAGATCATTCGCAAACATTAGAATTTGAACATCATTAGTTGGAAAAGAAGCTATTAGGTCTGCAGAGTAGATATTGAATAGCAGCGGTCCCAGGGGAGAACCCTGAGGAACACCACTAATGATTTTACCAAATTTACAGAAATTATTTACAGGATAAAGCATAAAATATCTATCAGTTAACAAGGAGCGCATCCAGGATAGCATATTTAATTGGAATCCCATAATCTCTAATTTCTGGAGAAGAAGGTCAATATGAACCTTATCAAAGGCTTTAGAATATATAAATTACATCCACTTGATGACGAGTATCAATAGCTTTCGAGAGGTAAGAAGTTAACACAGCAAGATTAGTTTCGGTCGATCTGGCCTTGCGGAAGCCGTGCTGAATATCAGGAAGATAAGGATCAATAAATTTTGAAAGATGAGTAGCAACGAAGGTTTCGAGAATCTTAGCAGGAAAAGAGATAACTGCAATGTTCATAATAATTAAAATAAAGTAAAAAAAAAGGACAAGTGAATAATTAATGTTCTTATGTTTAACAAAAGTATCAAAACGGACAATCATTTCTGAATGGAGGTAGTAGTCATTAGCATTAGTAATTGTAGTGCACTTCATATTTTGTTCCATAGGCAACCATTGCTGCAGTGTGAAGTGTCTGGTGGTATTGTCTAAGCATGAAAGCGAGTCTGGCTAGAGGAATTAGTAAGTAGGAAGGTCAATAAGCAACGCTGTCAGCAGATGTCAGGTGTTAAGCAGTCCAGTCTCGATACGTATAAATTTTGATTTTGGAAAATTGTCGAGGTTAAAAGGCATTATGGCTGCTGAACAAATTCCATTCCCAATTTTTGCATAAAAAGCTGATGAGTATGCGAGTATGTTTATTAAGCAATTCCAGTAATGATTTTTCAATTGAAAAATGGAAGGAAAAATTCTGCGACCCAGATTCGAACCAGGAACCTCGACTATCATGGCCGATGCCTCTACCAATTGGTCTATCGCAGACACCACGGGCAGCCAAGCTGTCTCAAGGTGTCTTAAAGACAACCAACTTGTCACGGTTGAAAGCCAATGGGAGACGTGGACCTGGCCCGCAGATCGAGAATTTCTCCACTCCAAACCATCAGAAAGTTGATGAACTCACAAGTAAATAATGATAATTATTAACTGGAGATGCGTCTCCAAGCATAAAAGCGGAAATTGGATGGTAAAAAGAGAATCAAAGAGAGAGAGAAGAGAGCGAAATACAGGGTGTAAATTTTAAGTTGACAAAGCAGAATAACTCGAAAAATAAGCTTCACACGAAAAAATGCGTAGAATCCAAAGTTGATTATTTTCGAGGGGGCATCTGCTGGTGCTAAAATTAGCCCACCCCCCCCGGCCCCTGGGGGTGGGGCGGGGGGCAACTTTAAAATTTCAAATGGGAACCCCTATTTTTTATTGCAGATTCAGGTCCTACATAAAAAACTACGTACATTTTGTCTGAAACATTTTTTTTATTTTTGGTAGATGGCGCTGTAATTCAAGAAAATCCATTTTCTCATTTTTGCGTGGAAATAACTAATTTATTATTCATTTCGATTCCTACATTGTTTTAACTACAATGTAATTTGAAGACATTTCGTCAACAAACAAATAACGTAAACATTGGCATTTTTTTCAGAATGTTTACATTTTAAATTCTGATCTTTAGAAGAAAAGATTGTAATTTTTCAACTGTTTTTGTGAGTGTACAACGCCGTATTGCTTTTGAATTTACATTATGAATTATCTTTCTGTGGAAGAAAAAATTGAGATGGTGTACATTTATGGAGAAAGTGGGAGAAATTTTGATAATGCAGTCGCGCTTTATGCTCAGCGTTTTCCTGGCCAAACGCGATCACGGTCTTCTTTTGTTCGAGTTATTAAACAATTTACTGCGGAAGGTAGTGTGAACCAGAAAAAAAGAACCCGTGCAGCTACTGTTTGTGGAGAAAACAATCAAGTGTCAGTCCTAGCTGCTGTGGCTCATAATCCACATGCGAGCACAAGAGAAATATCAAGGCAATCAGGAATTTCACATATGAGTGTTTGGAAAATGCTGAAGCTCCACAAATTTCATCCATATCATGTATCTATGCATCAGGAACTACATGGCAATGACCACCAAAACCGTCTAACGTTTTGTCACTGGGCACTTCAGCAGATGCAAACAAACCAACATTTTTTTGCACGAGTTCTTTTCTCCGATGAGTCAACATTCACAAACCACGGGGAAGTTAATCGACATAACATGCATTACTGGAGTGAACAGAACCCACACTGGATTCGAGAAGTCAACCATCAGCGACCTTGGTCAATTAATGTTTGGTGTGGGATAATTAGTTAGTTAGCTAATCAGTTGATTTGTTTGATAATTATAAAGTTGTGTGGCCTCATGACCACGAAACAAAACAAAATTATCCTAATCCGCGGCAAAAAATAATAAAATAATAACTTTGCGGCAAAATTTACGAAGTAAATAAGTATTTTTTATTTCTCCGTAACCATTTCCACGCAAAAATGAGAAAATGGATTTTCTGGAATTACAGCGCCATCTACCAAAAATAAAAAAAAATGTTTCAGACAAAATGTACGTAGTTTTTTATGTAGGACCTGAATCTGCAATAAAAAATAGGGGTTCCCATTTGAAATTTTAAAGTTGCCCCCCGCCCCACCCCCAGGGGCCGGGGGGGGTGGGCTAATTTTAGCACCAGCAGATGCCCCCTCGAAAATAATCAACTTTGGATTATACGCATTTTTTTCGTGTGAAGCTTATTTTTCGAGTTATTCTGCTTTGTCAACTTAAAATTTACACCCTGTATAGCAGAAAAAGGTGTGCTACAATTTCATTGGGTGTTGAAAAGAAAAGAGATACAGAGAAGAAGGTGGGATTAGAGAGATATATAGAGAGAGGATTCAGTGATTGGAATTGGAGGAGAAAAGAGGAGCTAGGTGGAACAAGAGAGGAAAAAGGGTGAGCAAATCCAAAGAAAATACATCATGAATAAAGCGAACGAAGAAACTTCCTGCAGTGAACAAACCTTACTCATAGGTTTCAGATGTTGGTCCTTACTACCCTCAACATCATATGAGATAAGGGTTCCTGCAAGCCTCCCACCAAAGAGGTTGCATGAAGTATAGGCGTCCAACGAAAAATAATTTTGGTTATGTTTAAATTTCTTGCATTAATAGCCTGATAATTGCCATTCATTAAATTGTACTGTTATATTAATAACGAATTCTAGTAAGGCTCTAGGGGATTTAGAATGTGCTTGATTTTATTATTGTTACTAGTTGTGTTGAAGATTGCTGCAATCCAATATGGAAAACAGATTAAAATATGTTTTTTTCAATGCCAACTCTACCACTTGTAATAATTAACCTCATTTTAATGAGTCACATGAGAAGTTGTCCCGAAATGGGATATGGAACATGTCCGCGCCCAGCTGACTACTCTCGATCAAAAGTGGTCTGCGCTGCAAAATAGACTTGAATTGATTGAAAGTGAATTGAGGCAGATCACGAATTGAGGCGAATTTTAGAATGTTAGACGAGTTGGAGCCGTAATCCCGGTGCTTCAATCTGCGGATTTTCGGGGTGGCGGAGGCGTCAGCAGAATCTTTATCTGTTTCAATCCCTGAACTATTTCCTTAGAAATTGGATGTTCCAATCGTGCCATCTGACGTAATTTCCATCAACTGACTGGGCTCGAAGTCATCTTTTTCACCTCGTTCTATTATAACGAAATTGGCCACCCCGATGCTGAGAGACTCTATAATAAAAAATCGTAACAGGCTTCGAGAATTACACATCGTGATCCTCGAAGACTTAACGGCTGCAAGATATAAACTGCTCAGGAAGGCAAAGTCCAAATTTGGAGTTACCTATGCCTGGAGCTTCCGAGGGCGGATTTTTGTTAATAGCTCGATTGGTAGACCTGTCCTGATCAAGTCGGTCGACAACCTCAATTCTGTTTCTTATTGTAGCTCCGAGTTGTCATTCACCTATTTGGATCTTTAAATGTCCTAGTTTTTGTATTTTAATTCATGCATATTAATTGTTCTTTTGACATGTTGTTTGGTTTATCTCTTGATCACCTTTAATGTATTAATTATTAGTTGTCTTAGTATATTTTTCGGTTCGTATGATTTTCTGGTTTTATGTTCATTTTAAATTTTATCATTTGTTCCAGCTTAGTGTTTTTAGTTATGCTTTTCATTATTCATCTAAGTTCGTCAGTGATGCAATAGTATAATCCTAGGCTTTTACCAGTTTATTATATCTTTTGTTTACTTTCTTTATGTCACTTGGCTATACTCTTACTCTGTTTCTTTCTTTTTTCTTTTTGTTATACCTCGTTCCCATTTTTTTTAACCAATTTAACCTAAGCATTATTTTTGGTTTACGATGTTAATACACAATTTCTTTTGTTTCGTTCTACAAATTTCTGGCTTTGTTTAAGTAATGTCACCATTTAGTCTTCCGGAAGACCAAATTGCTGCCACCAATATTACCTTTCCTCATGTTATTTAAATATAAGAAGTATTAATGCAAATCTTCAAACCACTCTAGTTAATTTAGAAAGTATGGCCATAAACCTAATATGCTAATATTCACAGAAACTTTGTGTCGTGAAGCCATCAAGATTCCGACTATCCCAAACTTTTGCGTCGTTTCTATTAATCGTAACGATAAATGGGGGGGGGGAGGAGTCTGCATTTACCTCAGAAATATATTTAAATATAATTCCCCAATTTACTTTGGTTACAACTAAGTAGGAAGTATTAACGGTCATGATTAACAATAAGTTTGCTGTCATTGTTATTTACCGCCCCCCGATGGGACTCTTGGCTTCATTTGGTACCTTTCTTTCTACTATGTTGCTGAATTTGCAAAGATTGGGTAAGCCGATGATTTTAATAGGCGATTTCAATGCAGATTTCAGTAAACCTTCTTCAATGCTAAACTTACTTTTTGATCCTATTATTTGCGCAGGCCTCTCACCTATATCTTTCTCTTGTACGCATTACTCTTCTTTTTCTGGTTTCTACTCTGCGATAGATGCTTGATTTTCAAACCTAAATTTTATTTATTTTATTAATGCTTTAGATTTTGCTAAACGGATCACTTTCCATTATTAATTATCTTTAATACTAATACCTCTCAAGTACACCATTCTAATTGTAATTATAAGAGGATCATCTCTCATAATCGAATTGCTGTGCTAAATTCTTATTTGTTGCTAACTTATTGGGAAAATAATTAAGCTAACAATTAAAATACCAAACAATTATTCGATAGCCTTTTAACGCATTTTAAACTTGGCTAGGATAGATACCTGCCACATAGTCCTTTAAATCATCGTAAATGCCGAAATAACATCATTCATTATCCTTGGATAACGCCGCAAATCTTGGTGTTAATAAAAAAGAATAACGCACTTTATTGCAAATCCCGACGAAATCCTTCCTCTAAGACTTTAGCTACTTTTAAGAAATTTTCAAATGACTTGAAAAAACAAAATAAAAAATCAAAATCAAATTATTACTATTCCTTGTTTCTCCGGCTTAACTCTGGTAAGGACAAGTGGCAAGCGTTAAAACATCTGTCTCGGGAATAAAATAAGAATTGGGTATGAATCTTAATAAATTAATGTTTTTTCCTTTTATTCCGCGAGAGTAAATTCCTTAAAACCCAATAGAAAGCAAATTAACATAAAAATAATAATAATGAACAAGCTGCAAGATTGTTTTTAAGTATTGTATTTAAATAATTGGCCTCAGTATATGTAAGAATTCCTCATGTTGTATAATTAAAGTTTTTTTACATTGTACAAATTTTGGTATACTGAGTATTATCATTTTCTCAAAAACTTTTAATATTTTAATCTGGAGTTTTACATTTTTATGAGGGGAGGAGAGTTTTTTAGAATTTTTTTAACATAAATATGTTCATTATTATTATTTTTTATGTTAATTTGCTTTCTATTGGATTTTACCGCATTTATTCTCGCGGAATTAAAGGAAAAATCATTAATTTATCTGTCGGAGGGGCACGGGGTTCCGAACCTTACCATTCACCTTTTAATCAAACTGATCAAATAACAACTTCAGCTCTTACGGACTTTCACCAAACCTTGCTACCCTCTTCCTCTGTTTCTTTACCTTGCCCAAATCTAACCTATCCTTATTCTGTTTCGAGCTCTGCTCCTGGTTTCTTAGCCTTTCCTGCCACGGTCGACGAGGTTTGTTCGGTTATATTTCACCTAAAATCTACTTTAACACCTGATCCTTTAGATTTTCAATCAGAAGTCATTATAAATCTTCGTTTTGCTATAGCTAATCTTCTCACAGTAATATTTTATCATTCTTTAAATACTTGGAAACTACCCTGAGGCCCTTGAGTTGGCGCGCGTTACACCCATTTTCAAGAAGGACGACCCCCAATACTTTGCCAACTATCGCCCGATTGTCGTCCTCTCCACCTTTGAAAAAATATTTGAAAAGCTTTATTTTTCGCGCTTGTCGCAATACTTATCAATACGACCATGGACTTATTAAAACCGACCAACATGGATTTTTTCCAAAACGAAATGTGGAGACAGCTTGCTAAATGTGGAATACACATCCACTAGAATGCTTTTTAAGAAGTTCGTAGCAGCAATATATATTGCTTTTTACTCTATATTTATTCCATTGTTGTTGCACAGATTAGCAACTTTTTATAACATTCAGGGTCCTCCCTATGCATGGCTCTCGAATATTTTATTTAATAGATTATATTTTATGTCTTATTCGGGAATATCTTCTACCATTTTGATTAGAAATTCAGGAGTGCCGCAAGGGTCGGTCCTCTCTCCCTTACTATTCAACCTTTTTATCAACGATTTACCTACGATTTTTCCTACCGTCCCTTTTGTTAAGGTCACCTTATATACCGATGACGTCACCCTTTTAATTGCTAACCCTGATATTCTTTGTCTTTTGTCTTCTCTTAATGAGACACTCGATAATTTAAAAGCATGGAATGCTGCAAACTCTTTTATAGTAAATATTGATAAAACGTATGCGATGTTCTATCAGCGGAATAAAAGAAATGTATCTGGACATCTGTCAGTACTTTATGATAATCACCCTATCACTACTGTATGATCATTTAAATATCTCGGACTGGTATTACTCATGATCTCACTTGGAACCTGCAAACAGACACTCCTTTCACAAACTTGAATAAGAAGCAAGGCCTAATTTCTAGACTGTATTATCTTCCATCTAACATTCTACTACTACTCTATTATTCTTGGATTCCTTCTTCCCTTTGCTACGGTGTCATTTTGTGGGGATCCTGTACTTCTTTTAACCTCAAGCGGATCGAAATGGTTCCTCCGGACTCTTCTTGGTAATCAAAAAATCTCTTTCAGTATCTTCTTATTTTTCTTTAATGCGTATTATAACCATATATCAAATATATGTTAAGCAATCGTGTACGTTTATCTACAAGCTTTTCATTTCTTTATTACTGGTGTCGACCCCTATAACCATTGTTCGAAATGACGAAAGGATGTACATTTTACTAGAACTGCAAACGAAATACGCCTACATTTACAAGATCAAACTATCGCCGTCGTTGTATTACATACAACGGGGTTAAAAACTGGGTGCAATTGCCAACGGAAATTAGCTCTGCGCCCACATATTCTGTATTTTGTAAACTTTTGAAGACTTATTGGTTTACTCATAAGGACCTGGGTATAAGATCCACAAATATGTTATACTGTATATTTCTGATGTTTTTTTGCTCATTATTTATATAGTTGTCTTTTATACTAGATTTTAGGGTAAGTTTGCAATTGCCCATTGTCAAGGCTTTATATAAAACTAGATATTAGTTCAGTTATTATTGTCTGAGACAATAGATCTACTTGGTAATTTAGGAAAGTTTATTTTGTTATTTTATGAGGTATACTCTTTTCTTTTCGGGCCCTTTTAGATGGTGCTGTTACTATTTGTTTAATTGTTTATTACTTTTGTTTATTAGTTTTGTTTGATCATAAAATATATTAACACATATTTATAAATATAGAAAGTCTTTATACTTAACCCCTTCAGTCACCTTGGCAACATATGTTTCCAACTTGTATCTTGGACGTTTACCTTGTCAAAAGTGCGGTAGTTTATTATGTTTTGTAAAATTTCGTACTAAATAAATGACATGAATAAAATCTGTTGATTCTCTAATAAGTATGTATATTTCGGTAGCAAATATAGCCATACATGTAAAAAGATAATAAAAAATGTTAATAAATAAAAAACTGCTGGTTATGTTTAATGTAACAGTATCAATATAATAAATGTAAAAACAAAATTTTTACAATCGAATTTAAGGTCTGTGTCTGAAGGGGCTACAGTTCCATTTTGACATGGCCATAAAAAAACTACTGGACTAAAAGCTATAATACTTGGTAATATTATAAAAAAGGGCATGGGAAGTTCATAACCACCAAAAAAAATTAGTTCAAAAGGTCACCGCCAGCATGGAATTGCGCTCTATCGATATTCGTATACGAAATTAGACACGAAGACACAGATTAACAAGACTTTAATCGTTACTAAAATTAGTTACATGTTGAATGTGGCCTGCACCCTTTACTTAAAGCAGGTTACACCGGATTACTGCGTTCTCAACTGTAGCTCGTAGCATATCAGCAGGAATGCTGCGCACCTGTCGGCGTATCGCATCTTTCAGTTCCGCCAAATTCCTGACGTTATCACGATAAAAAGTGGCTTTGAGGTAACCCCAGAGCCAGAAGTCACAGGGATTGATATCTGGTGACCGGGGTGGCCAAGAAAGGGGGAAGTGTCGGCCTATAATCCGTTCATCTGTGAAATGTTGCTGAACTAACTGTTTGACACATGTACGAATATGTTTGACACATGTTGCTGAAGTTCTGGTATGAAAAAACTTCTTAGCATCGACTCCATGCGAGCAGCAGTCACAGTGCATATCACGAGTCCATCTCTAGACTGTTCTTCAAACAATACAGTCCAATTATGACATTTGCTGTCATATCACACAACATGGTAACTTTCGGAGAATGCAATGGAATTTCGTGGAGAACATGAGGGGGACTGGTGGCCCAAATCCTGAAGTTATGGGTGTTGACATCCCCATTCAGGTAAAAATGGGCCTCGTCCGTCCACAAAATGTTCCATGGCCAATGCTCGTCCACCTCCATCCGTGTAAGAAAGTCCAATGCGAAGGTTTCTCTACTAGGAAGATCTTTAGGTTCGAGTTGTTGAACAAGGTGGATTTTTTATGGGTAGTTCCGCAGCACTTTACGTACGATCTTGTACACCGTACTCAGTTGTAAGTCCATTCGACGTGCAACATCACTTATGCTGCACGACCCTTGTGAGGTTCCCATTATTGCTTCCTCTACGGCTACTGAAACATCCTCCATGGTTGCCTTAGAGAAGGATCTCCTTCCTCAGCCAGGTGCTACCGATAACATACCTGTGGCTTCAAACTTTGTCATCATCTTCTTCAAACTCTGCGGTGTCATTGGCCCCTGACATAAATGTATTCGTTGAACGGTACGATAATGTTGCAAAGCCTGCCGTACATTACTATTGCATTCATAATAACATTTAACCAGAAACGCACGGTCTTGCATGGTAACAGGCATCGTCGACTGGTAACAAATGAGGCGTACTGACAACGAGGCTCCCTTTCCTTTTTCTGAAAATCAGATGACTTGTAAAACGCATGTGCATAAACCACATTCTTAACCTGTGTCTTCGTGTTTAATTTCCTATACGAATATTGCATAGAGCGCCATTCCTTGCTGGTGGTGATCTTTTGAACTAATTTTTTTGATGAGTATGAACCTCCCATGCCCATTTGTATCATAGTACCAAGTACTATAGCTTTTGGTCCAGTAGTTTTTTTTATGGCAATGTCAAAATGGAACTTTAATAATAAAGACCTTGTACTTAGATGTGTTGTTTACAAGTTTGTTTAGTATTTATTGTAGTATTCGACTCGTGCCCATGGATTGTGGCCGTTCTTATTAAATTCTTATTGCAATACAACTTGGGTTTTATGCTTATCAAGGAACCCTGCACCGATCCGAGTATCTAATTCTTTCTCCTGCTGTCCATCACTCGTGAATCCAATCCCGAGATACTTAAATTTCTCCACCGGTCACAATATGGCTCCCCTAACATGGAGAGCGCACTGAGCAGGCTGTCTTGAAAGGTCCAGAACCTCAGTTTTAGCCACACTGATATTCATCCCAGCGTCTTCACATTTGGCTGCAAATCAGTCTAGTGGATGCTGAAGGTTCGTGCGAGAAGATTCAAGGAGGACAAGGTCGTCAGCAAAGAGCAGTTGCCCACACAAACACGCTCATCGCCTCGGCTGCCGTTGTCTATACAGTCCATAATGATGATAAACAAGAGGGGTGAGAGTACGAACCCTTGGCGGACTCCAACATCCACTATCAACGGTCTTGACTTAATGCCATTTATTCGGACACATATCTCAGAGCTTTCGTAGAGAGACATGATAGCAACCAGTAATTGCCCATCCACTCCATACTTTTGCAACACTTGCCAGAGCTTCTCCCGAAGAACTCTGTCATATGCTTTTTCGAGGTCCATAATGCAAGCGTAGACCTCTTTTACATATTCCCAGGATTTCTCAAAGATTTGCCTTTTAGCAAAGATGTGAATCGTCGTGCTTTGGCCAGATCAGAAACCACACCGCTCCCTCGACAGTTTGGAGTCGATAATTTCCTGACTTCTCTTTTCCAGACACTTAGCTTACAATTTCCCAGGAATGTTGAGCAAAGAGATGCCTCGATAGTTGTTGCAATCTCTCTGATCTCCCTTTTTGAAGATAGGGATCACCATTCCTGCCTTGGGGGCCTGTCCAGATTTCCAAGCAACCTGAGACACTTGAGTTCGCCACAGGATACCAGCCTGATTTAAAGCTTTTAAAATCTCGAACCGAATTTCATCGTCACCTGCAGCTTTGCCAGTCTTCAGGGACTTAATTGCCCATCTGACTACTGCTTCAGTGATACTACCGTGACTATTCTCCGCTTCAAGGTGCATCTCATGTGCCTCAGTTGTTGCTGTCACCTGATTAAGAAGATATGCAAAGTATTCCTTCCACCTATGCAACATGCACTCCTCCGTTTTCAGAAGCCTGCCATCCGAACTCTTAATAGTTTGTGATGAAAGAGACTTCTTTCCACGGAGGCGGCGCACGTTCTGCCAGAATACCTTGTTTGCCGAACCATAGTCTGCCTCCAATTTCTACCTGAACTTCTCCCAGGCCTTGGCTTTAGGTTTGATACTGTGTTTGCTGCTGCTTTTTGCGCCTCGGTGTACCGCACTCGATTCGAAGTTGGCTTATTTGCAAGCCATAGCAAATAGGCTTCCTTCTTTGACTTGAAACCTTCTTGGACTTTACCGTTCCACCATGCAGTCCTTTTCTCACAGCCCTGCGCCACACTCAGCCGCTTACGGCCACAGCACAATGCAGCCGAAGTAATCACAGTAGTTTTAAAAAACTGACACTCCTTTTCAACAGTACCACGATCACTGGGTAGTTCTTTAAAACTTGAAGATATATTATCTGCAGAGGTCTTCCTTACAGCTGTATCCTCCAATGCCTAACATTTGATGCTCCAAGTTTGTCTGAACCTAGTATTTCACATGGTTGGCATTGATTCAGAGAACCGCAAACTGCAGACAACGAGGTGGTGATCAGTTGATAGTTCTGCTTGTCTTCTTACACGAGTACCCAACACTGATCGGAATAAGTCGGCTGATACGATTACAAACTCAATCAGTGACTTATGGTCCATTGCATCCTGTAACCGGTATACTTATGGATATCTCTGTGCTGGAAGAAGGTGTTTGTGATGGAAAGTCCATTATTGCCACAGAGATCCAACAAGCACCTCCCATTCGCAGTTAAATCGGAGTCACCATTCCTCCCAATCACGCCTTTCTACGTTTGGTCATCAGCCCCTTCCTGTGCATTGAATTTGCCCACCAGTATGACAGAATCTGCATTCTCTCTCCTGTTAAGAGCAGCATCAATTTCATTTAGAAAAAGTAGGTACTCTGTGACTGCATTCGGAGCATATGCAACGAACAGAGAAAGAGACCGTTTCCCAATCTGAAGCCACAGGCAACACAGTCTTCCACCTAAGGGGGTCTGTGAATGGTATCTGCCAGCAGGGGACTTGAGAGTATCCCCACTCTTGAATGGGCAGTCATGTTAGGGTCGACACCAGAGTAGAAAACCTTCCACCCTCCTTCTAAGTCCACAGTTCCAGAACCTAGACTTTTCGTAGAGGTAATACCTATGATATCCAGTCGATACCGTTTGGCTTCCTCCACTAACTCTGATTCTATCCTGTCATGGAGAATACGTTCCAAGTATCGATTGAGAACACCAGATCCCGTTGTCGCTTTACCTGTTTCTCCTCCTGGGTAAAGGTATGCGATGCCCCCGACTGTTTCCCTATACGCATAGCGAGTGTACTGGTGGGGCTTCTCGGAGGCATTGCTCTGAAATATCAGCCGGGAGACTGTCGTATATTTTTCGAATGACAGCCTCTGCCTAACTCCCGAATGCGGGTGACTTTAACCTGCGTCACAGACGATGCAGTATGAATTCTCTCATTCGTCGACATCATAAGATATATGTTTGTTTGGACACTCTTTGTCTCACTTCTCAACCAAGACGATTCTGGTAAGGGTTACCTTTAAGTAGCAGTGCTGCAACCAGCATAGCTCACAGAATCCTTGAAGCACCCAAACCCCTGATCCACGGTAAGGTAAATTTATTTCTTTCAAATTTTATTTCCGTATTCAAAAATGGCGTTGGTTTATTTAAAATGGAATACACACACATATACGAGGGTTGGGGCATAAGTCATGGCAACTATTTTTTTCTCATAGCTAAGGGAAGATATCACAAAATGTCATATGTCTCGAGGAAACCATTCATTCATAGTATATTTCCACAACACCAGATGGCTCTGTGATTTTCTTTTGTTGCATTGAGAAAAATGTTAATTCAGTTCTTAGTCAGCTGCCGTGCCTGATGGATGTAACCCGAGTTGAACAAAGCTCATATGTCAATTTAGCCGGTCTCCGTAGGCTAAAATTTGAGCACCCACTATACTCTCCGGACTTTTCTCCATGTGAGTTTGACCTTATACGGACGGTAAGGAACCATTACTTGGTAGACAGCTGCGGACACGAATTGACATTGCAAACACTCGTATTGTTCAACAGGAGATGACCAGATTACCACATGGTGAGAGAAATGGTGAAGCAGATGATATGGGCGCCTGTCATATCATGGCAGCGTACTGTGAACGTTCAGGGGACTACTTAGAATGGATAAGTGTGCTGTAATGATTCTGGGACATGAAAGTTGTAACGTTATATCAACTGCTTTAATAAACATGAAGAGCAAAATATTTCCGTGTTGTTAAATGTCCATACCTTTCCTCCATTCCTTGTCCTTTCAGCGATATATTTCACATTTTCCACTCACGGTCGAATTCTCACAAAAAAAAATAGTTGCCATGACTTATGCCCCACCCTCGTATATATAGGTGCGATACACCATATGGTAATCATATCTCTTTTTGGCACAATCCAAGACTAGTCACCTTATCATGGTATTGCTGGAACTGTAAAGAAATTAGCAACAGTTTTCCGTCTTGAAATCGACAATCAAATTTTTACGAATAAAAATTTATTTGATTTTAATGAGCAGCAAGTCAAAAGATTGAACTGTTTTTCATTTCAATAGAAGAAATTTATGTAATTAGATGAAATCAAGCAGAAGGATTTAAAGGTAGCCATATAATTATAAGACAAAATCATCATTTCGTGCGCATTAATCAAACTGAAATTCATGTTAGCAGGATTTCGCCTAATGTTTTGTAGTTCATTTGTAGTTCATTTGAGACCAATTTGAGGCAATCATCCAGCCCTTTTACTTGATTATCTGTAGCCTGAGCAATACTTCGCTGGAATTTACAACATTAGTATTATTGGCTTTACAGAAATTTCAGTGGAAGAGCAGATTGCTTTCATGAAATTCAAAAATCTAAATAGAATTTCCAAATTATTTTACTGGCCTCATAGAAGAGACACCTGCTGGATACCATATTATTGTGAAGAACTCAGTTACTACCACCATGAGAAGACCGTATGTTTGACAGACGAGCTCGTATTATACACTGAGTGGCCAAAAATTAGACTTGGTACATCTTTAGCTCTAATCACAGTTTATTATCTTCTTAGCATGGACTCAACAAGATGCTGATACCATTGCTAAGGATTATTGGCCCCTGCTGATATAATTGCAGCTCTAAGTTGGGTCAGAGTTCAAGCTTTGAAGTGAACTTTCCATTTTCTCCCACAAATGCTCAATAGGAAAGTAGTTAGTGGGCTGAGTTGTCCATGGAAAGAGATTAAACTCCTGACTGACATTACTCACACCAATTTGTGACCGATCGAGCACAGTCGCTAGGTGCATTGTCCTGCTAAAAGTGACGACCTCCATAGCCATAAACGAGTGCACCTGATTGGCAACAATGTTGAGGTAAGCTGTTCAGAGTTGTGTTCACAGATAACAGAAGATGCAGCATACTCCAGGAAGACATTCCCCACACCATAATTCCACCACCACCGAAATAAAGAGTTATTTAGCAGGAGGGGTTTATAATCTCGTGCAGTTTGTGCCAAAATCTGATGCTGTTATCTACATAATGGAGCAGGAAACGAGAATAGTTGAACCAGGCTAATTTTTTCCACTTTTCAAGTGAACAATTACGTCGTTCCTTGGCCCACAACAGGTGAATATTCCTATTGTTATGTTATACCAAAAGCACTTCTGATTCCTGCTGCTAAAACCTATCCTTTGAAATTCCGTCTAGATTTGCGTTGTGATATGCTGTGTGATGCGCCTGCATTGAATTCAGCTGTAAAACTTCGTCTTGTTGCCTTTCTGTTGCTATAGTCTATGTGTATTATTCGCCTTTCACCAGTTTTTTTCCGCCAAAATCGTGTTATCGTTTGAAGTTTTTTTTTTCTAAACACCCCAGATACTTTTGGGAGACAAAATCCTACAACAGTCCTCATTTCAAAGATGCTGGCACCAGCTCCTCTTGCACCGACGATCATTCCTCTTTCAAACTTAGTTAAATTTTTCATCTTATTCATTTGACATTTTCTTTTGACTTCTCAGTCAATTAAGGAGCTCAGCGTTTCTTATACACTGACTAGCCAGTTTATTAGAACACACATGATTGTGAAAATCCATTGGCATAGCAATTACTATGTATCAGTTCTTGATAAAGCAAGAACACACCTATCAAATGCAAATGGTTTGACAGTCACCATGGGAAATAGAAAAAATCCAAGCGACTTAGACTTCTGGATGATAGTTGGTGCCCGGGAGGTGGACTGCCACAAAATTAAATGATTTTGATGGTTCTACGTGGCAAGAATAAAGTACAATTCGTGGTGGATATGTAGGAGAAGGCGAGGAACGACTAACCTTAAGAACGGAAGAAACTGCGTTGTAGTTTACCGAACCTAGATTCCAACGTTCCAAAGCTGTTGCTTCATTGGCAATTTCGACTGAGGTAATTTTTGGCTTTGCTGCTACACGCTTCGTTCTCCTCTCTCTTCTCTGCTGGTGAGTTCTGCTGGAGTTTTCTCTTGAAACCGCCACAAACGAAGAAGGTTCTTTTATTCTGCATTCCGTCCAAACTCGAGCTCCTCCAATCGTTCTCTCTCTTCGAAAATCTTTTTCCCGCGCATGCAGCTTTTTCTCCTTCTGCGCATCATACCACCTCTTCCTCTCAAGACGTTAATCGTGACGAACGTTCTGATGTCGCATCCGATCTCCACTCGCATCGAACTCTATGACATGTCAAATTGTCATTTGAATTTCCATTAGACAATTTCCATCTATCATACTTCTTTATGTTAGTATGTTTTAAAAATGTTTAAATATGTCTTAGTTTCATATATTCTCTGCCAATATTTAAAAGGTTAATCATCATATTATTCATTATTTTATCAGTTAAGACATTAAAGACAAGTGTTAAAATTGTTGAGAAATCATGCTTTCTGTTTAAAACCACTTTCCTGTAAAAACATGGTTTTGAGACATATTCTCCTTTTCCACTGAGCCCCTCAATTTTTATTCAACAATATTTATTTGATCTATAAGAAAGAAATGGTGAACTAATAATATGCAACTAATAAGTGATTTAAATATCTGGAAAAATATCTTTCCTTTCAAATGGCTTTCATAAATATCTGCTGTCAGGAATTTGAGAACAGCTATTTGTTCCGGTTTTTATGCTTCCTTTATTATTGGACCATATTCCCTTGCATAACATCTCCTCACACAACCTGGCTCTACGCCTACACTCTCTAGCGGTATATGCATGTATACAACACCTAAACGAATTTCCGTGTGTCCTCCATAAAACTCTTTTAAGATCAATTGTCTCTACAAGCCTGTAGTTTGATTCTTATTGAATACGTCTCATAAATAACCAAAACTCTTCAAGTAACTTTTTTGGGCCTTCAAATGAAACGCACTGATTCTTAAAGAGGAATAAAAGCTGCTTTTTCTAACAATGCTAAAATGAACTTGCTCATAGATGATAGCTTTGTGCTAGGTCAATTTAAATAAACAGCAAAATAATTTTAGCGCAGTAATGAATTGGTGGAAGCGTCTTTAAATTGCTAATTACACAAGTCTGCAAATTTTCAGTGAACAAATATTTTTCTCAAAGCAACAATTGCCTATTATGTTTCTAGGTATGCTAATTTCAAATATGTCATTTGTTTATGTCCATCACGTAACCGTTTTTTGAAAATTCCGTTAGAAAATTTAGAAAAATAATGGTTTATAAACCATGTAAATACATTTTTAGGAAGTAAAACAAAGTAAAAAGTTTTAAGTGTTTTGTGAAAAATTACTTTAATACTCAAATATATATTTAGAATCCACATTACTGAAACGTTTACTGTCATTAGTACAAAAGCATATGATTCTGGATATTCAGCAATGTTCGCATAAAGTCAAATTTCTAAGGTTTTGTAGTACTTTTTTCTTTTGTCTTGAATACTCCGTGTGGAAACACATCTGTGTGTAACTTGTGGCTCTTCTCTATGTAGCGACCAGCAGCAATCTGCTACCATGTTTTTGTTCCATCTACCACGGTATCTTCAGTCCATCTGCTTAATGTCTTGGTGAAATCTTTCACAGTGTTCCTAACTGATGGCATCAGGATTTTCAGGATAATAATCCTGATGACACATCAGGAAATGAACTTTTAAGCTGACAGACCATCCTAATTCTTTGAAATTTTCAAGCATAGTTTGTACAATTTGTTTGAAGTTGGGATCCTTATAATTTCCAAGAAATTTATTGACAACTTTTTTAAAGGAGCTCCAAGCTTCTTTTTCAACCTTTGCTATACATGCTTCAAATTTTTCGTCCTTCATAAGTTTTTGAATATCTGGACCCTCAAAGACACCTTCCTTCACTTTGGATGCAGATAATCCAGGAAATGCATGAAGCAAGTGCTTGAAACACCAACTTTCTATGTCTAAAGCTTTTAGCATTATTTTATCAAACCAAGTTTTATATGAAGTGGAGGCAGAAGAATCCTTTCTCGGTCAACCAAACCTTCCTCAAAAACATTTTTGCTGCCAATTTCCAACTTCTCTCTTAATCCAATGTTGACTCATTTCCCTACTGTCCCACTCACACAGGAACATAGATATTTGATAAATCTCCCTTGAAGTCCAAGAAGCGTGGCAATTGCTTTTAAATCCCCACATATGCTCCACATGTGATCTTTGTATTTAAGTTTGTTAAAAATGGTGGCTAAATTTTCGTAGCATTCTTTGTAGTGTACGGAATGTCCAACTGGTATTGAACCAGATTTGTTTCTGTTATGGAGTAGCACGGTTTTGAGGCATCTTTTGCATGAGTCAATGAAGAGCCTTCATTCCTATGCGTCGTATTCCATTTGGCACCATCAAGCCAAGAATATTGCTCCAATAAAGTAAATCAACATCTTCAGAAAAATAGGGAAGGAAATCATTTTCTCATCTTCTAAACCATGAAAAAGAGACATCAGGTGCCAATAATTTTTTTTTATTTATCCTAGAACCTTTCAGTTCTGCAGAAGGCCCAAGTCTCTCACTAAATCATTTAATTCACTTTGTGAGAAGAGTTGAAGATCTTTACTTCCTGCTGCATTGAAATCACCATCAGAACCATACTCTACTTCTTTGGAGTCAGAAGATATATCTTGTAAGTTAAGTCATTGCAGAGAGAATGAATGACCTTCACCTCATTGTCTACACTTTTTTATTGATCTCTTTCCTTTTTTATGTTTATCGAAAATTTTTTATTTTATTGATTCTTTTTTATAAAATAACAAAAAAAAGTTATATATTCATAAATGAATTTTAGCGGGCGAACAAAAATAAATTACATTTTACTTATATATTTTCATAAAAACACAAAGACTGAAAACCGAAAATTTCACATTGTGAAAAACGGTATGTGATGGAATTTTTTGGGTATTTTTTCTGAAATCTGCATCCAAAAATACGTCAGAAACAATGCTTAGTAACAGGAAATTTTTCATCGCAGACCTGTGTTATTGCCACGTTGGGATAAGGATCTCTGCTGCCAAGCCACTCTCACTCACACTGGCATGTACGTTTAAAACTGGTAGTAAAATTTTAGGCAGGGAGTGTTTAATACTAATCATTTTAATTGTTAACGGAATGCTAATTTCGCTTTTACATTTCAGAATTGTGAAAGAAAATGAATTACTTAATCTCAATTATCACCATTTTGCTATCCTGTTTTCCTTTTGATATGGGAGGTAAAACAGAACCATATAACTGCAAATAAAGGAAACGACAAGGATATGTAAGGAGATCCTGAGATATAGAAACTAATAAATAGTCATTACAATATTACCTTTCAGTTTTTATTAAAGCTAAATTATGTGTTTTAAATTTTAAAATGGTTGATAATTTAATAAAACAGTGGGCGATTGGTTAATAAACAATAACAATTACTAACAAATCAGATAATGAAAACCTGTGGGAAATGTTTTTATGTTCAGATTAAGAACACATATTGATAATGAACAGTTCGCAGAGCTAGCACTTAAAGAATTGATGCTTTGCATAAGATTTTCAGAACTATATTTTTTATTATTATATGAACAGTTCGGGGAAGCAGATTTTGACAGTTGTTTACATAAACGGAATCATTAGGACCATTATAAACAACCAGATGAATAAGATTTTTAGATCATAATTTCCCTAATGTATATTTTGTATGTAACACATACAGATGCGATAAAAGTGCCAGCAGTTGATGGCTTAATGAACTGTTAAGCATCAAAATGGAGCAACGTTAAATTGTGTAAAACAACAACAGAACCTTTTGAAGACCATGAAGTGCATGCACTCGCCTCACAAGCAAAAAATGCCAGTTCCCATACAACACATGACATCCAAAGGACGTTCAAAATATGTTCAGCATATCCAAATGAAATCCTGGGATATTTAGGACATCCTTCGAACATCTTTTGGACAAATTTAGATGACCATTTTTGATCTTTGAAAAAACGAACCTTTTAGGACGTCCTAGGGATAACCAAAAAATGTTACTTGTTTTTAAGTTGATAATTTTTATGACTTGTTTATTTCATGAAGAAATAATAAGAATTTTAAAGTTCAAATCATTGTTTTATTTAATAATTCTGAAAATTTTAAATTTAATCTTTTCTACATATCCGTAAAACATCCTAGAAATGTTATATTCGTCCGAAGTTTCTTAAAGAAATGGATTTTTTCATCAAGTGATTAAAAAAAAATGAAAGAAATTTTAATGAATCATTAATTATAAAATAATACTTAACAAAATCGGCCTCAAAAAATAATGACCTCGTTATTTGAAAAATTAGTTGAAATAAAAATAAAAATAAGCAGGGATGGATGAAAGTCATCGATGCAGACTTTTTGAAGACTTATAATTACTAAACTTTGTTTAGTCTTAGATTCGTATTCAACAACTTTATAATTACTTTATATTTAAATAGTTTGGTAAAAATATTTTAAAAATTTTTAAAGAACTGATACAAAATTATCAAACATTGAATTATTATTCTATTTAAAGTGCGAAAATTTGTTTTACAAATCTAAGGCTAATCCTCATAGGCTCTTCGCCACCGTACGGAAGTGATCAGTGAAGTTTCTGGTGCTCACTGAACAAAATTTACCAATTTTCTCGTGCTCGTTTGTGCCGAAACCTCGTTTTTCTTTAAAATTAAACAAAAATAATTGTGTGAGTATTACATACATAATTAGTGTACTATTTATGACATAAAAGCTTCCTTGTGCTCTTGAGTACTCAAAGACTCGTGAGCTATAAATAGCTTGTACGTGCTCGCCTGAACAAACGCTTAAAAGCTCATTTTTAAAAATCATATTAAAAGTAAAATAATCTTAAGACTATAATCTCAAGACAGTTGTGACTATTATATTAATAATATATTATTCATTAGTTCCAGTAATAGATTTATAAAAATTCAAAAATCCCGATATAACTGTTAACGTTATATTAATAATTATTTATACAACTTATTAGGTCAATTTGAATCAGCATGAGTTTGAGTAAAAGGCAGCTAAATAAAAAAATTAATAATCAAGTAGAATTATCATTTAATATTATCGATGATGCTAGTTTAAGTATGCAGGATGATGAATTCAAAGATGTTTTTAATACTGATGATGACAATGGATTCAGTGATACAAATGGAGTAGATGATTTTGATACATTTCCTAGTAGTACATGTGAAGATTCTGTGTCAGAAAATTTAAATAATATCTCGAATGAATTGACTCTTGATGAAACACATTATGAAGAATTTTTAGAAATAAAAGAAAATGGTTTTAAAACTAGCTTAATTTCATGGGCATTAAAACATAATATTTCACATAATGCTTTGAATGAACTTCTTGCCATTCTTTAAGAACATCCTTGCCACAGTGATTTACCTAAAGACTCTCGCACTTTACTACATACCTCTAGGCACACCAATCTCATTGATGTCTCTCCAGGGAAATATTGTCATTTTTCACTTGTAAAAGGTATTCAAGACACGTTTCTGGGATTTAAAGAGAACATTGATTCTTCATTAAATGATATTAGGCTTTTTATTAATATAGATGGCTTACCGATATCAAAGAGTTCTAACAATCAATTATGGCCAATTTTAGGTTATATTTCAACTATCCCTGATTCAAATCCTTTTTTGATTGGTTGTTATCAAGGAAATAGCAAACCTTCATCAGTGAATGAATTTTTAAAATCATTTGTGAACGAATCTTTGGAAGTTCTAGAAAATGGAATCAATTTTGATAATAAAAGAATTGGTGTACATTTTGGTGGATTTATTTTTGATGCTCCTGCAAGAGCGTTTATTTTATGTACAAAAGGGCATAATGCATATTTTGGATGTTTGAAATGTCAACAGGAAGGTGAATACATAAATAACAGGATGGCCTTTCCAGAAAATTCTGCTGTTTTAAGAACAGATAAAGATTTCTTAGAACAGACTCAAAAAGATCATCACACAGGTGTTTCACCTTTAACTGTATTACCTGTAGGCTTAGTAAGTCAAGTACCATATGAATACATGCATCTTGTTTGTCTTGTGATAAGAAAACTTTTAATTTTATGGTTAAGAGGAAATTTATTATTCAGATTGAATTCTTCTAAGGTCGCAGAAATTTCAAATAAATTAGAAGCTTTAAAAACTTACATGAGCTGTGATTTTATAAGAAAGCCTCGTGCCTTGAAAAAAATAGACCGTTGGAAAGCCACAGAATTTAGAAAATTTCTCTTGTACACAGGGTCAGTAGTATTAAAAAATATCTTAAATACCAAATTTTATAATAATTTTATGTCTTTGCATGTTGCAATATCCATACTGGTAAATCCACAATTATGTTTCATTTATAATGAATATGCATCATATTTATTAAACCATTTTGTTTCAACTTTTGAAATATTATATGGAACTGAGTATATTTCCGATAATGTCCATGGGCTTATTCATTTGGCAGCTGATGTAAAACAGTTTGGAGCTTAAGATGTGTTCAGTTCCTTCAGGTTTGAAAATTATTTACAAAATTTAAATATAATTAAGAAAATCTGAGAAAGCACTGGCACAACTTTATTGCAGATTAAATGAAAATACATGTATTACGCAAACTAAATTTAATCATAAAAAATATCCCATGTGTGAAATAAGGCACAATAATGGCCCACTTGTACAAAATTTATTTTATTTTTATTTTATTTTTTATTTTATTTTATTTTTTTAGAGGAAGATACAATGACGCCATCCGGGGACCGGTATGGTACAAAACCGACGAGTTAGGTCCCCGGGGGCTACTAGAAATAAATACAAAAATGAAACATACAGTTAGTAGTGACGTGTGGAGAAAAAAACAATATTCAAATATAAAACAAAACAAAAGAAAACAAAACGGGGCAGGCCCAAATGAAAACGGTGAAAAGGTAAAAAAGCACTTAGAGTAATCGTTTTGAATACAAAACATTGATGAATGTAGACAAATAAAATATAAATTAGTAATTTAAATTAGTAATATAAAATAAAATTATGGGAGAAAATTACTAGAAAATATAAAAATTTAAGACTATTTTCATAACCTAGATAATATTAGGATCAAAAAAAAAAAATTGATACAACTGGCGAGAATGCTGATTTAGCTGAATCCAGAAATTACTAAACAATTATAATAAACTTAAAAGATGTTGTTGACAAATATAAATTTTTTTAAAGCTTTTCTAAAGACATTATAAGTAGGTAAGATACGAATATCTAAGGGTAGCTGCGACCAATATTTGATGCCAATAAAAGAAATACATCTCCCTAAATAGTTATTTTTGATTAAGGGTAAGCGAATATTACTGGCTATACGGGTTGGATAGGTATGGAAATGTTGATGTAGTCTTATATTTAGAGAAGAAGATAGGGACAATTGAGAGTTAGTGGCTTTATAAATAAAAGAACATAATTGAATAGCATAGAGCTGATGAATAGTTGGTATGCGCAAAAGCGCAAAGTAATGAGAGACTGAAAAAGACAAATTAAGTTTCAATAGTGTACGTAGGAACCATTTCTGTAGTTTCAAGATTCTATTTAAATTATACGAGGTGGAGGATCCCCAGAAAATGATACCGTAGCAAAGTGAGGAGTGTATCAAGGAGTAGTAGAGGGTTAATAGAATATGGTTTGGAAGATATTGGAGTCTGGAGATCATCCCTTGATTTTTGTTTAATTTGGTTAATAAATTGTCAATATGGAGGTCCCAAGTTAAATCAGGGGTTAAAATTAAGCCAAGATATTTAAAAGAATTAGTAACAGATATCAATTGATTGTCATAATAAACTAAGGGGTTATTAGGAACGTTACGTTTGTTGCGTTGAAAAAAAAACATGAGTTTAGTTTTATCAGTATTGACAACTAAAGAATTCGCTTCATTCCAATTTTTCAGTTCGGATAAAGCCAAATTAAGTGAAGAAATCAATTGAGAAGTATTTAGGTTAGAGAATAAAAGAGTAACATCGTCAGCGTAAAGAATGGGGTTAGTTAAAGAAAAAACCGTTGGTAAATCGTTAATAAATAGATTAAAAAGCAAAGGGGAAAGAATAGAACCTTGCGGCACGCCATGGCTTCTGTTTAGGGTTAAGGAAGATTTACCAGAAAAAGCTAAAAAATAACGCCGATTAGTTAACAAATTAGAAAGCCAGGCCAAAGGTGGGCCATGTATATTATAAAAAAAAGACAATTTGTAAAGAAGTAAAGAAATAGGGATAGAGTCAAAGGCCTTAGAAAAATCGATGAAGATAGAAGCAACATATTTATTAGAAGACATTTCGGAAGAAGCAAATTCGATTAGATCGTAGCATGCAGTTTCGACATTTCGATTGGGAGTAAATCCATGTTGTGCAGGATTAATAAGGTTATGAGAATAGACAAATTGGGATAAACGAATAAAAAAAAGCTTCTCGAAGATTTTTGCGAATACAGGTAGGGTTGAGATGGGACGATAATTTGAATACACATTAGGATCGCCTTTTTTAAAAATAGGAGTAATTTTTGTTAGCTTAAGAGTTGATGGATAAGAACCAGAGATTAATGAATGGTTGAAGATATAAGCTAATGGAGACGAGATACAATGTTTGATGGAGATTATGACATCAGAGCGTAACCCAAGGGGATCAGGGGCGGGAGAAGATTTAAGTTGCGATATAACTTTATCGACTTCGTCTGATGAGGTGGGAGATACAAAGAAAGTATGAGAGTTACGAGAAACATTGAAAGGGTAATTTAAGTTGGTGTTGATAGAAGAAGGAGAAGGAGGAAGGAGAGCACACAAAAAATCTGTAAGAGAGGTAGTATCATGGTTATTAAATGATTGAGGCAAAACGTTAGAAGATGAAGGTCCTTTTAGCAGTTTATTTAGAATTTTCCATTTGGATTTATTAGAAGACATTTGTTTAAATAAGCGACCGTAATATTCCTGTTTCGATTTGTTTGCTAGGTATTTAATATTATTTGAGAGATCCTTAAAAGTTCTGGATAAAGCCCGGGAAGGTTTGCGGCGTAATTTAAGATAGAGGGCGTTTTTCTTCTTAGAAAGGACAAGAATGTAAGGAGTAAGCCATGGTTTACGAAAATTAATAGTAGGAGAATAATTTACTGAAGCCCGTGTTGTAAAATACCGATCGTAACCAAGAAGTAACTGAGATAGAAAAAAATCAAAGAGTTGATTAATATCGTTAGTGCTAGAAAAAAGTTGTGACCAATCTGTAAGGGTTAGAAAAGATTCGAAGATCGCGAGACGAGCAGAGGAAACTATGCGAGATGGCGTAGCTAGATTTTGCCGGGCTTTGTTGGTGGTTAACTGGTTAAAGATAATATACAAGGGAAAATGGTCAGAGATAGAAACATCTAGAGTATTACTAATTAGAACATTATTAAAGTTAGAAAAACAAAGATCGATTGCTGAGTAGGTTTTATGTTGAAGAGAGAAATGAGACAAGGAATAGGAAGTAGGGGTAAGGCCAGCTCTAGTAATAGGGTCTAATAGAAGGTTAAGACAGGTAGAAGGTTTATTAAAGTTTATGTTAAAATCTCCTAAAAGCAAAATTGGTTTACACATCGTTTGCAAGTCTAAGAGTATAGAAGCTAGATGAGAGCAGAAAGTTGGAAAATGGCCAGAAGGAGGACGATAAATTGAAATAACCATGTATTTGTTATTGATACTAATAGTTAAAATTTCAAAGTCATTCAATACCACTGTATGTTTAGAAATAATAGTGTAAGTAAAAGTTTTAGTAATATAGACACAAATACCTCCACCACGTTTGTTAGACCGGTGGATTGAGACTGTATTGAAGTTAGTAATTTCTGGAATTTCAGAGGGGTCATAAGACCAAGTTTCCGTGAAAATTATAATTTTAGGGGCAATCGGAATATTGTTCAAAGTAACTAGAGTGGATGAAAAGTTAGCGTTGATACTACGGATATTTAGGTAAAAAAGACTTAAATAATGCTCAGCAGAGGAGATTTGCATAGTACTTATAGCAGAAGTTAAATTATCAAGAGTGATAGGGAGTTCGTATCGGGTCATTGATGAAATAAATAAATGAAAAGAATAATTTGATAAAATAAGGTAAGAATGAAGTTTGGATTAAGCTAAATGCAAAAAAAGAGATAATATATTGGACAAAAAAGGGGAAAAAAGAAGAAAAGGAGAAAGGGGGAAAAAAATAAAAAAAATAAAAAGAATTAAATCAAACTGAGGTAGCGGAGGGGAAATGAAAATAAAGAGTCAGAAAAAAATTTCAAATTTGGAGTTACGACAAAAGGAAAATTGTGTTATTTGACGATAAAAAAGTCACCTTTAAGTTCCAGTAAAAAGGAAAAAAATAAGAGAATTAACCTTAAAAACGGAAACAAAGATTGAGCCAGTACAAGTATCACCAGAAACATATTGAAAAAGAGAAAGCTAAAAAATAAAGTTCGGCAATAATTGTAAAATAGTAAGGACTAGATTAATGTGGTAGTGAAAACCAAAAAAAGACAGAGGAAAATACCTTATAGTTAATGAAATCATATAATAAAATCAAAGAAAGAAAAAAGAAAAACAACAACTTTTTTCTCTCTTTTTTTAAACAATAAATAAATAAATAAAATAAATAAATAAATATAAACAAACAAAGTTAAACTTTGAACAACAAATAAAACAATCTAGAACTAAAAAAAAAGAATCAATAGAATTCTCTTAAAATTAAAATTAAATAAATAAACAAAGAACAAAGGAAAAAAATTAGATAAATCATGACCGACTTCAAGTGACTAAGTTGAAATCATTAACAGATGTTAAAGGAATCACTTTCCCTGCTGAATCTTTGGTAAATATTCGACCGCCAAAACTCCAAACATTCTTGGGGCCAAACTTCGATTTGGCTGTCCGTAGAAGACGATATCGTATGGCTGTCAAATCTCCCAATATTACAACTGATGTCCCACGCAGATATCGAAAATTGTGCAGATCCTCAGTATAAACAAATCATTTTTGAAAAATACCTACTAAAAACTTCATCAGGAAATAACTGTTGCTTGCTTAATGACAACACAATTGTAGTAATTGAAAATATAGCCACAAGGAAAAATGAAATTGTTATTATAGGAAGACAGTTTTTACAAATGGGTCATTTTTTTAAAATTCCATGCAATTCAGAATTGATAAATGTATTCATGGTTTCAACATTATCAGAAATATTTTGCTGGCCAATTGACATGATTCAGAAGAAATTTCTACTTTTACCATCACTGAATAATAAAGAAACTTCAGTTATATATCCATTATTGCATACACACAAATCATTACAATAGACAACTAATCTTTCATATTCACTTATATTTTAATTATACTTTTTATGCATAATAAATCTTTGTTTCTTCGCTTAATAATATTAGTGTTCAAATATAATAAGAGCATTAGTTTTGAAGGTGTTAGATCTTCAGTAGAAATAAACTACCGATACATTTAATTTTCATCCTTTTCTAATACATATCTGACAAAATTATTCATTTCTTAATATTAGTATCTTAAGTTATCTTAACAGTATTGATTAGTTATTTAGTTAACTTTTTAAGATTACAGAAATGAATATAAAATCTTGTTTGTTTTTAGTATATACGTATAAATTGTGATGCTAATAAAATTATAAAATGTCATCTTTATGAAAAGATAATGTATAAAATGAACTATGTAGTTCAAATTATAGACAATATTTCATAATTCAATTTATCAATTAATATTCAAATTAGTATCAGTTAAGCTTCTATTACTGTCAAAATTTTCTCAAACAAAAGAGCATGTCTGTGTGTGAATATTGTGTGGTGCACTTCATTGAGTCTGATGATGTGGAGGTAGCTCCATCAAATTGGATTGAGGATAAAATTTGCTACTGGCCACCATACAAACTCCAGAAAATCATCAAAGCTGTGAAGCAGGGAGAAACTCCTGATAAAAAAACTTGGGACAAATTTTAGATCAGGGTTCTACATAAATGCAGTAAGTCAAATGTGAATTTTTTTTATCATAATGAGTTATAAATTACAGTAGTTTTCAACTCTACATGAAAATATGTTTTGTGTTATTGCTGCAGAAGAATATTCGACTGCAAGAAATAAATTAAAAAAAGCAGAAGATACTTCTGATTTGAATACAGAGCTGGCAGAGCATATAGGTAAAGGGAAGAGGAAGCATCAACCTTCTTATAGAAGATTAAACCATGTTTCAAGCAGCGAGGAAGAGTCAGATAATGAGCAATGGGACGAAATTCCACCTTTACCACCTGTGCCTAATCGATCCCTATCAATTCGGTTTTTTTATTATTTTTTTATATGTTATAACTTACAAAACAAGTTATTTTGTTAATGAAGAATTGATGATCAGTCATTCAATTAAAGCATTATATATATCAAAAAGGTGAAGAAATTATTGAAAGCAAATCCTTAATATGCATGTTAATTTTAATTTTGTATATACAGGAAAAGATTTTCTAGAATATTAAAACTCAGTTGAAAGAATAAATCAAAATTATTTATGTTTAAATTAATTTCAGATCACCATCACCTTCAGCAAGTTCTGCAAGAACAAACCATAGAAATCGGCAACCATCAAATGGCGAATCCATTTTAGCAAACAAAATTGCTAATAAAGACGGTGGTGAAAAAGGTGAAATTTAAAAAAAAACGTAATTACTAATACAATATAAGAAAAAATGATATGAAAATGTATAATTTTATCAAATTCCTAGAGTTTCAGTACCAAGTACTACGAGCTTTAAATGTCATTAAAGCTCGGCAAGAGCAGCAAACGCAGGTTTTAGATACAATTCTGGAGCATCTGGTCACTCGTCATAAACATAACGCAGAAGGAACTGAGGAAATAAGCTTTCGTTCAGAATTACTGCCTCTGAGGACTGAAAGTGATCTTGAGGAGATGGAGAAGTTATTAGAAAATCCTCCTTTCAAGAAAAAATTTGTGAGAATAAATGATGTGAAATCCTAAAAACTGTTAATACTAAAATTACGCTAAAATATAGTTTTATCTGTATGGAATTTAAGTAGTGAATTAAAATATTGTAAAACTGTATAATAAATATTCAAAAATACATTTCACTGTAGGAAAAAATATTTTTTAAACTTTTATTTATAGGCTATCAAACTTTCATCAATCGGAGGGAATAACCTGGCTGAGGTCTGTCGAAGAATTTTACAACGGACGATAACAGACCAACTGGCAGAAAACTTTAGCTGGTTTGGAACTAAAGGGAAAAGAATTTTCTCAAATTTAAATTTAGCAGATGTCATTCAGGGTAATAGAAAATAATTATAAACTGAACTAATTTTATTTTTTCTACTGCTACAATTTATATAAATATAAATATTTTTTCATATATTATTACAAATTTGTTTAAAATTTTTTTGCAGATTAATACCTAAACAAGCTAATTGATTATTTGTTTTAAAATCATTTCACGTTCTTAGAAATTAGTTACATTAAAATATCACTGAAATAATTTTAATTTTTTGTTGTAGAAGCTGTCAGACTGAATGACAGAATAAAAATTGCCACTGACAGGGATATACAGACAGCTATAATGGGATGGTTACGCCATGCTAAAGAAAGAAGCAAACACCAAAAAAAGAAAGTAAGATGTTCGATTCTAAGGTTCTTTTGCTCTTTTAAGGCACTATAAAGGTCATTTGAAATAAAGGTTTTTTAGTTTTTATATGTTGAACAATACACATTTAAATGTATTAAAGAATTTGTAAATGGAAAAAGAAAAAAAAACAACTAATAATAGTAGCTTCTTTAATAAATTTAATGTTCATTGTATATATTTTAAATTTAAATATTTAAATAGTAATGTAACAATGACAGGAATGTCCCACCAGATAAACTGGGTGGGAATAATCCTACGTTGTCCCCCAACAGGCCAAAGGCCCAAAAACGGGGTTAATGAAACTCCAGGTATGTGAAATTACAATAATGTAATATGTACAAAAGTGTCAACTTGAGTAAATAGGTGTATAGAAGTATGTAAACCTATGTGAATAAGTGTATACCCATGCGTAAACTTATATATACACTACATGATCAAAGGAGTTGGGACACGTGTTGCTCTACCGTAAAGCCGCAAAAAGCTTCAATATTGCACAAAATCAATCAAAATATTTCATAGATATTTGGAAAAATAATTAAAATGTATAAACTATTTTTATTAATATTATCTACTTATAAAATAGCCATTTATATATATCCACATAGACATTTTACTTATGAAATAAAATTTTTTATTTCAGGAAGAAGGCCAACAAAATCAAGATGTTCAAAATTAAATTTTTCCTTTCTTATTATTATATATTGATGCTTTAAATCAATTGTATTGTATACATATATATTACAAAATGTTTTAAATAAATTATTTTTTAAATTGTAATCATTGGACTCATTTCATTTTTTCTAATATGTAAAAAAAAATAATTTTTATATTATATGATTAATAAATTTTAAGTAGTTCATTAAGTAAAATTGTTCATTATCTTACTTAAAAGAAAATCATATTTAAATCTGTTAAATTTAACTGCATTATAGAGTTGATTTGAAAGCTGCTTAAATTTATGTCCGATGAAATATACAAGCATTAAATAAATATAAAGATAACTAAATTGTCTAAAAATCTTATGTGGATAATGCAGACGATTAACTTAAGAATAAAATAAAACTCTTTTTCCACAACGAAACAGGAATTGAACATACATAAAAAGAAAAAGACCGAAAATAAAATGAAAAAATACAAACTGAGTCTGTAAG
>JAHWFO010006037.1:460925-512239 GCA_023313115.1 Rhysida immarginata | reverse complement strand
CGCCTCCTATAAGGAAAGCCCCCACACTGAAACGTCATACATTGTTATTATTTCATACTTCGTTTTTTGTTAATCGTATTTCTACCAATAAAAAATCCTAAATTTGGTCCACTTATGATGTTATAACAATGTATGATGTTTCAGGAAAAGGTGGAGAAAATTTATTTTTCATATGGTTTTTACAATTTAGTTTTTGTCATATGGTAGCAAGTTTCTTAGAGTGGTTGTAGATAATGATAATCTAAACATATTAGAAAATTCTAATGATCTAAACTGATTGCGTCAGACGCTAGTCCTTGCTGCTAAAACTGATATTGTCAATATAAACAATCACCTTCAGGACATGATTCCACGCTCTATGACTGAATACCACTCTATTGAAACGGTTAAATGTTGAAGAGATATGCTGATGAGGCTGTAAACAAAAATGAGCCTGCTTACCTCTCTCAATCCATCTATGAAGTATTTTTATACATCTATAGACAGAAATAAATCAATACTCATAGCCTTTCTTTGATATTTTAAAATGTTAAGGATTCAATTCCGAATTTTCCTAGGAGAACCCAATTGGACATAAAATTCCAGTGCGAGCATTTAAAAGAATTTCGTTTTTCCAAAGTGAATATATATACTTTATTAAAGCTTTTTCGTTTATATGAAGTTCAGATATGGCAAATTTTCTTCAAACAAACAGCCCGAGCAATGCCGGGCAAATCAGCTAGTCTTATATATAACTCCTCCTGCTCCATGCCCGAGTACATTGTGCCGAGCAACAATAGAACATTTATTTTTCCAACAAACGAAAGAACATTCAATAGTAAATTTCGAATAAATATTGATGCCATGGTTTTTTTACTCGCAGCTGACGTTGGCTACGTCTTTTACTATATCTATTATCATTAAAAAGATTTTCGCGCTAGACTAAATGAGGTAGGAAAAGCGAATGAAAATCCTAAATAAGTGATTTTAGCTATTTTAAATTATTAAATCAAATTTAATTTTTAGTTAAATTTTAACACAGACCAGTACGATACTGCAATGCCAGATCGATGTTAATTAATAAAATAATTGTTATAGTATGCGCAAAGTCAAATCTTCAGGTATATTTAGGTGTGCGTTGGTAGGCCCAGATTATTTTATTTTTGAAAATTAACACAAACAATCTATACGTACTGCTTTCCCAGAGTGCGATTAGTTCATTTACATATGGACTAATCGTATTTTACACAGAGGTAGGATACCATGGAATCTCCTTGACGAAGTTTGTCCTAAGACTTTTCAACAAACAAGCACGTGCACCTTGAAATTTCTTTGCAAACAAATACTTTAAAAGTTATTACAGTAGATTGCTTGTGTTAATTGTTAAAAAATAAAATAATCTAGGCCTACCAACGCACACTGCGTCCTGGTTTCATTTGACAGTTCAATGCAGTATTGTAAGTAAACGGAGCTGCGGGGACCCCATGTTCATATGACAAAAAATACTTCTAAAGACCTCTTCTATCATCTCCCAAAAAATCTGTAATCAATTCAAAAACACCCTGTAGATAGTCCAGGAGATGGGCACTGTGAATGCTTTCAATTCAAAGCATTTGGTTTTCAATTCTTTACCGTATATTAATCACCATAGTGCCTAAAGGAAATTGCTGTCGAATGCATTAAGAATGCTATCCGTGCACACGAAAAGATTATTATAGCCGGAGGCTTCAATAAAAATTTAAAGGACAAATCAAAAAATGAAATATCACAATACCTTCTATCACTTGGTCTTATTCGAGAAGAGTATCCGACCTTCGGCCAGGAAAAAAAATTACAAACCTGGAGCATTGGAAACCAAATCACCCTCAAAGTAGTGTCCTTGGGACTCCAGACACTGCTCGCAGCGGTGCCGCCATTGTTGGAAGCATTGCTGGAAAGCGTCTCTCGGAATGGAGTTTAGCTCGGCTGTCGTTGCAGCCATAATGTCCTCTCTTGTCTGAAATGGCCTCTTGAGTTTGGGGAACAGCCAAAAGTCGCAGGGGGCCAGGTCAGGAGAGTAAGGAGCCTGTTGTACCATGGGAGTCTGGTTTTTCACCAAAAAAGTCTGAATCAAGTTTCGTTTTGAGGCGCCAATTGCCTGTTGACCACAACTGCGGTCTCTTGCGCCGCACTGCATTACGTAATTGATGGAGGACATCCCTGCAAGAATCAAAGAAAGCAGCCAGCATCACTTTCACATTGCTGTGCACTTGGCGGGCCTTCTTTGGTCGTGGTGACGAGGAATGCTTCCACTGTGATGACTGATGGTTTCCACCCGGCTGTCGCCCAGTTTCTGGCAAAATTTGATGCAGTAACGCTGCTACAGTTGTTCCGTCATTTTCCTTCAAATCAAAAACCGACGAGAGCACAACACACTACCTCCCTGATTGCCAGCAACTGACGCTATTGAGAGGCGGGAGAGAATTTACGCATACGCACAAAGGTTCAAGTTCGGCTCATTCAAGCACGCGCGATCCAAATCCATCAGGTTTTCGCCAAAAAAATTAGGTTGGATACTTTTCTCACAGGTCTCGCACACTATCCAACGAAAGTAGAATCAACAATGTCTAACCATTGAAATCGAAAGTTTAACTGGACACGCCCACTCCAACATTCGTTGGACAGTGTATACTCCACGTATTCAAGAATATATATGATAAACAGAATTCTGCAATATTACAATATGTTCAGAAATTTCCCGGTACAATCCGGTACAATACATACTTTTTTTAGTTAGTACAAACAAATTTGTGTCAGATTTAAAAAAAAACAATGTAGATAACATATCCATCGTAAGGAACTCTCTCCACGTGAGTTGGACTCGCATTTGTCCATTTCTTTTATCTACTGTAACTCTTTTGGGTCTTGGCGAAAAATTCCCGCGTTGGAATAAGTGCCTAGGTAATCTCTGGTTTTTTCACCATTGATTAACCTATTCGCTCTAATAAGATAAGATAATATAAAATATACCAGAACACATCCTTATTCGACCTGGAGCGCCGATAATATCTGCTTCACATATGTAAATCCTGAGTATCGCTGTATATGAATTAAAGGTCTGGAAAATTGGTCGATTATTCCCAAGGAAATAAGATTACGTTAGGAAATATTTAATTAGATAGAATACCACTTTTCTTAGAATAACATTTCTTAACTAGACTCTGTTAGATTTATATATTAGTTTCATTACTTTAATAATCACTCTATGCTTTCATTGAAATACTTTTTGCAAGAATCCGTTATTGATAATGGTCTCTTATAACTAGTAAACTATTTACCAAGTGACCTTATATGTTTCCTCATAACATATTATAAACTTCGCTTATATCTGATAAGAATGTTAGTCAATATATAAACCATTATCCTTATAATTACATTATGATTAATGTATATTCAAAAATTTGATAACCTTTCATATTGTTATAATCTCGACTCTGCCCTACTAGGACCAAGCTTGTCGGTCTATTCCCTCATGAGTCCCAGGAGGCGCTTTTATGTATTACTTATTATTATTGTTATTATGATTTCACTAGTGTGTTAGTATGTAAGTAAGTTCAACTAAACTTTACCATCATACTGCCGGTAGTCATGTGACTAAGGTACTATTTGTTGGTAATCGCTAACGTTATTTTTAGGTCTGTTCTGAGAACATTTATCTTTGTAGATTATCATTTTGTACCAATCAGTTATAACTATTTTGTCTATGTCTGAATGGATCTTTATTAATTTATATTTGGTTGTTTATCTGATCTGATCTTTACTTTATTACCGTTCTGATTAGATTTTTTAAATTTATAATTGTTTTACTAGCCCATTTTTGTTCCACTTATTATTTAAAATGTGCCCACTTGGCCTAACTCATCGGTTTTTACCATATTGGCCTCTTTGGACATTATTGTAACCATTTTACCTAAGCCAAATAAATAAATAAATAATGCATATTTTTAAATTTTTTTTCATGCGGATGGTGGCGAGAAGCTACCATCTAAAAAGGGTTCAAAAGTTTACAAATAACTTTGAAGAGTAGAGTCGATTCTCGATATAACGAATGCCAAGGGATAGAATAATTAGTTCGTTATATCAAGAGTTCATTACATTGAGAGACAATTTTTTTTACAACTAGACATGGAGAATTAACTAGGGTTTATTAGTTAACTTTGATTATGCAACAGAATACTATTGCAGATAGATAGTGTATGTAGTACATGTAACAGAGACTGTTATTGAATAAAATCAGTACATAAAAAAATATATACATGTACATACACAATAATATATTAATTTATTTCTTTATTTTAAAATACATGTATGTCATAAATTTCGAATTTTTTAACTTTTTAGAACAAAATATAAAAATAATACCATGAGAAACATGTCGGCACTTGAACCCTAAATAACTTAGGCACATCAGAATTTTCTAATGTAACTATGCAACTGCTCTACTGATATCATAATGGGAACCCAATATGGTATCAGATTGCTAGAGTACAGATAGTACAGTATGTAACACAATCAACTTACTTTCAAATCGATTGATTTCCGTTTGGCCTGGCATTTTTGTCATTGGCGAGCTTTCGAAAATGAAACTAAAACTTGAAAAACTCGTGTCTTTTTGTGCTGGATGTTTAGTGACCAATCAAATTCATGTTCGCTATATCGAGAGTAATTTTCCATTGCATGATAGTGAAAGGACCGGAGTAGTAAGGCACCCCTCGGGGCGGAAAGAGGGGAGGTGCGTACAACCCTTTTCTTGGTGTTTAAAGGGTTAAAAGTCGTCATAGGGATAATTTTCCATTGATTTATTAATTTTTAATAGGGTTAGACTGATTTTTAATAGGCGTTTAATGAATTACCTGCCAGGTAAACCCCAAAAATAGCCAGGTTACATTCGAGGTATTCAAAGCGTTGACAGGTGTTTTTCATCGATTTATTAATTTTAATAGGGTTGGATTAATTTTTTAATGAACTAACTAACAGGTAACTAAAGGGTTAATTTTAATGAATTACCTGCGAGGTAATCCCCAAAATAACCAGGTAATGAAAAGGGTTAATTTTAATGAATTACCTGCCAGGTAAACCCCAAAATAACCAGGTAACCAAAGACTTGATTTTTAATAAATTACCTACCAGGTAAATCCCAAAATGACCAAGTGTTGACTGCCTAAGTGGTGTTAACCTTATATAAGTTTATTCATTTATTTATAGAAATTAGACACAACAAAATTAATAATCTCATTAATTAATTCTAGTCCCAAATTTTTCATTTTATATTCTTACCAATTCCAGATTTATTCAATATTAATTCTAATCCAAATTCAAATTAATTAAAAAATAATTCAAATGTCATTAGGTGTTTAAAAAATACGCATTGACACACAGTATAAGTTTTAATTCATTTTTATTTTTAAAAAAATTTCTGGATTACGCATTCAGGAAAATAATCTTGTTCCAAACGTCGGGCTACTCCTGCCACAGCTGAGCGAGTACAATAATTTCCATTTTTTATTAAATATTGGGTTATGTGATCCCTCTTTTGGTATTGGGAAAATCAATGTTTCTGCATCCTAAATAGTTACTTGAAATAGTTGACTCAATATTTCGCATTGTGCTGTTCCATATCCCTAAATTGTTTTAAAATCCTTTTTCCATCATTCAATCAACACTGCCAACAGCGAGTAGGGTACGTTTCCGGAAAAGATTGATTTTAACCCAGGGATCGTGTAGCCCATTTCTTTTATTCTTAGCCAGTCTACAGGAATTATGTTAATTTCATTTGCTGGTAATAAGAATCTATAGTACTCTCCAATGCGTTTCAATCTGATATCTAAGTCATATATCTTATCTCTCTACATTAAACAGAGATTATATATGTATGCTGTTGAAATTGTCTTTACAAGCATCTCTCCACTGCTCAGATAAATGGCGTTCAGATCCACAGCTAATCCTATTACTTTAAAATAATAATAAAATTGCTGTTACTCTGTGTGGTTTAACTAATTCTCTAATCATTTCTAAAATTATTCAAGTACCTACTATTTTCATTACTTGTTGAAGGCATATTCGTTGGAGACTTCTGCAGGTAGCTGCTCTCTGTCTTGCACTCAGTCTCACACTAACAAACTCTAAACGGCACCCTAACTGATTCCAACTGATTCCCAAGCACTGACATTCTTTGACACCTGCAGAGTTCACCCCTCTGGCTAGCAGCTGTTCCTCAGCTGACGCCGCGTCTACCCTTACCCCTCTCTCTTATGCTATACTGACTTACTTTTATTCATTTTAAATACTACGTTAAACACATATTTTAATGTTTAATTATTTAGTGCACAAAAAAAAATCTCTTTCTAATAGTATGACTATTGGTCTCGCACCTAAACAAGTTCCGTAATCATTTTTATTTCTAAAAATAGGATTGTGAGAGTCGTCCTCAGTCATTGTTATTACCAGCTTTTCTGCATCATGTACACGCACTTGTAGTAGGTTACTCAACATTCCACAATGTTCAGTTCTGTTGATGAAAGAAAATTGTAATTTCCTATCACCCATCCGACTAAGTGTTCAAAGAATTCTCTAGTATTATTATCTAATAGATAGCGATCATATATGTACACAAATGAAATGGACTTTACAAGGATTTCTCCACTGCTCAGATAAATGGTGTTCAGATCCACAGCAACTCCTAATACTTTAAAATAATAAAATTCTTATTATCTGACGGTTTAACTAATTCTCTAATCATTTATAAAATTTTTCAAGTACCTACTTCTTTCGTTAAATATTGAAGGCATTTTAGTTGGTTTTGCTGGAAGCTGCTGTATGTCTGGCGCTCAATCTCACACTGCACTCACCCACAGACTGGTTATCATGCATGAGCAGTCTTTTGACACCTGCCGATTACATCCCTCTGGCTACCAGATGTTCCTCTGTTCTCTTTGGTATAACTTATTATTCTTCATTTAAAAAAACTACATTTTTACACATATTTTTAATGAAATTAATTTAACGTCGTTTTGTTATCTATTAATGATAAAAATTATTTTCACAATTTCTTCGTGTCTATTCATAAAATGTAATGTGAATATTATTATTATTTATTTGACTCTCAGCCTATGGGCTGGTACATAAGTGTATACACAGTTATATAAAAAAACAGGTGCATATATACATTTGGTAAAAAGTGAAAATGGTGAAAATGAGATAAAAACAATGCAGTGAAACGTAATTAGTTATTAGACATGTTGAGAAATTTTCTAGTAATGTGACACGTGCTGAGGATGACTTCTTTCTGTAATTGTAGTAGAATATTTTGCTGCAGTTTTAGTTGTTGTAAAGAATCATGGATACACTTTGGGATGATACCTGTGGCAGAAATAATTATCGGGACTATATGTATCTTTTTTTGTTGCCAAACTCGTGCAATCTCTTCGGCAAGTTGCTGGTATTTGGCGTGTTTTTCTTGATAGCTATTATGTAGGTTATGTGTACTAGGGATGGTTATATCTATAAGATAGGTGGTTTGATTGTGCTTGTCCATTAATATGATGTCTGGACGGTTAGCAGTAACAGGCTTGTCAGTGATGACACTACGATCCCAGAGCAGCTTATGTGTGTTGTTTTCAAGTATTGTGCCTGGTGTATATAAAAAATTTGGGGTGTTTTCTGTCCGTAAATTATATTTGAGGGCATTTTGTTGGTGAATCACCTTGGCGACATTGTTGTGTCTGGTAAGATACTCCGTAGCGGCAAGATATTTGCAGCTGCTAATGATGTGATTTATGGTTTCACAAGGCATATCACATCTCCGGCATCGATCTATAACTTCTGGGTCTTTTATTATGTGTTTTCTGTAATTATTGGTTGGTATCACTCCATCTTGTATGGCTATCATAAAGGCTTCTGTTTCCCTGAAGACATCTCCACGAGCCAACCATAAGTTCGATGCTCTATTATTGACTAATTCCTTGGTTAGATCGTGGAAATAGCCTCCATGGATTGCCTTTGACGCCCATTTCTGCCGAGTGTCGTCTTTACTTGCAGGTTGGATGTTGATTTCTGCAGCGAGTTGTAGAGGAGTATAGTTCTTGTCAGTCTGCACCACTGCTTTATGTAAGGGCGAAGTTTCTTGTTGCCGATAGAAATAAATTCGTAGCTTAAGGAGCTGGCGTTCATGCAGGGATTTGATATCAACAAGTCCCCTGCCTCCCTCTGCTCTTGGAAGAATCATTCTTTCATTCGGTGCATGCTTGGGGGTGATGTGTACCGTATTTGGTTGGTGTGATTCTAATGGTGCATTGGAGATCGTCTAAGTCAGTGGGGGTCCATTTGATAATTCCACAGGAGTAGGTCAGTATTGGAATGGCAAAGGTGTTAATTGCTTTTATGATGTTTCTTCCATTCAGTTGGGTTTTTAGAAGTTGGTGCAGTCTGCTTCGGAACTGGTGCTGGAGGTTAGTTTTTATGATAGTATGGTTTATTCGTGTAGCTTGTTTTACTCCTAGGTATTTGTACCAATCGTCTGCTGTCATGAACTCGATGACAGGCCGTATGGGTGCATCTTGTTCTTCTAGTTTGCCTTTATTAATGTGAAGGGTATTGCATTTGGCTAGACCAAACCGCATTCCGATATCATGACTAAATTTTGCTGTAGTATTTATCATGTGGATCAGCTGTGTCTTATTAGAGGCATAGATTTTAAGATCATCCATGTATAGGAGGTGGGATATGGTGTGCATTTTGCGACGACGTTCCGTTAAATGGTAGCCATATTTGGTGTTATTCAATAGGTTACTAAGGGGGTTGATTGCAAGGTTAAACCAGAGGGCACTCAAGGCGTCACCTTGAAAGATACCTCGCTTGATGCTGATATCTTTGATTGTTGCTGTTCTTGATTGAGAGTTTAGAAGTAGGGTAGTTGTTCACTGTTGCATGCTGTGTTCTAAAAATTCAATTAATTTTGGGTACACTTTATAATGGTGTAAAGTGTAGATTAGCCATGAATGTGGTACAGAGTCAAAAGCTTTGAGATAATCTATATATGCGATGTGAAGGTTCTTGCATTGTCTATGAACTTGTTCCAGGACAACAGCATCAATGATAAGTTGCTCTTTGCATCCCCACGAGTTCTTGACGCAACCTTTTTGTTCTACCGAGAGGATATTATTGGTGGAAACATGTGTATATAACTTACTGCTGATGCAGGATGTTAGAAGTTTGTCTACTGTTGGTAGGCACGTAATTGGTCTATAGCACGACGGGTCTTGTGTTTGCTTCCAATCTTTTGCTATTAGGTAGGTCTTTCCACAAGTAAAGAAAGATGGTAATCGCTCCGGGTGGTGAATGGCTTCTGTTAATAGCTTAGCCAAGTGTGCGTGTGTCACTGTAAGTTTCTTCCACCAATAATTGTGTATGTGGTCTGGCCCAGGAGATTTCCAGTTTAGAGTTTTGGCGGCGGCGTTGGCAACGTCCTGTGTTGTTATATTCACAATGTCCAATGCACCGCCATCATATTTTAATTCTTGCTGCCAAGTGCCATTGGTGTGTATTGTTGGGATTGACCAAATTTGTTCCCACGTGTTTTAAATGGCTTCATCAGTTGGAATTTCACTTGGGAGGGTGGTGTTGGGGGCCAAACTTGTGTAGAATTTTCCTTGATTGTTAAGGAAGTGTTGGTTGTCTAATCGACGTGCTTGACTTTTCTTATATCTGCGCAGCTGGGCTGCATAAGCAGCAAGTTTTTGTTTCATGGTGTCGAGCAGTTCATTGTCGGTGTTATTTTTTGGGTCATAGGAAGTATGTGAGCTGTGTTTTATTCGGATATGCTGAATCTGTCGCTGGAACTTTGCGTTATGCTGGGTGCTGCTAGCAGATTGCAGTTTTCCAATATCTGAGCGAAGTGAGTCGATTCGGTTTTTAAGTCTTCTTTCCCACGCCAATAACTTAGGTTTTTGTGAGTCTATTGTTTTTGGTGTTGGCTTGCTTTTAACGCCTACTATGTGGGCTGCTGTAAGAGCAGCGACATATACTGCAGTGTGAAGCTCTTCCAGTGTCAGCTTTTTCTAGATGTTGCGGGAGAATTTGTTGGTTGAGGGCGTCAACGATTTTTGCAAGTTTGGTTGATGTGTTCAGTTTAGGAAGGGATGGTCTGTCACAGGGTCCCAGCATGCCATATTGAATCAGCAGTTCTTGATAGATTGTGTGAATTTCCATTTCAAGGCTTTATTCTGCGCATTCCGTCGAAACAGTGGCTTCCTCCTGGTTTAGGCAGATGGGGATGGAATCATCTGTATGTGTAGATTGTAGCGAATTGTCATATGTAGGTGTAGTCGGGGATATCAAGTCGTTTGTGTTTTCAAGATCTATTCGCACTTCTTCTCGGAGTTGATTGGTGAGTGAAGTGGGTAAAAGATTGTTTTTATGGATAGCTCGAACTTGGTCTGCTAATCATTGTTCTGTAACTTGGTTAAGAGTGGGGTATTTATGAAGAAATAACTCGTGTAAGAGTTGTCTGTATCCCATTTTCTTTGTTTCCAATTCAGTGATTTGCAAATAGCAGCGTAGTAGGTAAATATTCATATCATCCGTCCATTTCATACGCTGTCTTGGTTTTCCTGCTTTGGTGGTACCTGGTTGTCCCTGGTTAGCACTATCAGCAGTGGCAGGAGTTAGTGTTTGTTGGTGTAAGTTATAACTACCTCCTGCACATTGTTCGGCTGTATAGGTTTCGAGTGACCCGGTGTGTGCCCACCTGGTCAGCACCACATCACTAGCGGTCCGCATGCTGCTCCGTCCAGCGCTAGCTCCAGACGTGCCCTGATGATCCTCAGGCAGCGTAGGTTTTCCGAGGCGTTTTCTACTTCGTAGCTCCATAAAAATGGGTTGACGCATTTTATACCTTCTGCCAGGTGGTAAAAATCAGCCGTCCCTACTATGGGATACAGACGATGTTTGTGGCCGCCCAAAATGGGTCAGACGCCACAGAGGTTTGGTTATCCTTAGCTTCGTTTCGTTCCAAGTCACTGACCTTACCGGCTTGGGTGACCCTACCAGGAGTTAAACTCCTGCCGGCATCGCTCAATAGACAGATGGAGCTACTTCTACTAGGCCCTCTCGCCATGACAAGGCAATAACCAGAGAGAGGGTTATTATTATTATTATTATTATTATTATTATTATTATTATTATTATTAACCATATAAATGTATTTTGTATTAAAAGCGACTTTGATCCTTCAAATGATTTACCAGCCATCATGTCTGTTGTTTTTACAAAATGGGCTTGTTTCTTAATTTAGATTATAAGTTTTAATTGCAACTGGTTATACTTCTTTTCTAATTTTTTGGTAAGTTTAAATACATGCTATCACTTCACGTGTTTTCTCGCATCTGAGTCCATCCAATTTGGTACCTTAGTTTTCAGACACCTTTTTAAAGTTTTAAAATAATTTCTATCCATTCTCTAAATATTCATAGTATAAAAGATTTTATACTTTAAAAAACTCATCCAGCACGCTCACACGCGTTTAATACCCCTAGACTCATATTACATACACCTGCAGAGTTCAACCCTCTTGCTAGCAGATCTCCCTCAGCTGACGTCATGTTTACCTCCACCCCCTCTTTTTTACTTGATTCGTTTGATAGTTTTATAATTTTTAGAAACTTTTTCTCTTTTTCACTGTTTTAATTTAATGCTGTTATCATCAAGATTAATATTATTTTTACAATTTCTTTGGGTTATATTCGTAAAGTGTAATCTGATTATTACAACATTATTGTATTATCAACCATATATTAAAATTTATATTTTGACCTATTTATGTTTGACTTAGATTCTTCAAATGCTTTACCATCCATCCATCCTGGCTGTTGATTATTTTATAAATTGTTTTTTTCCCCTTAATTTCAACTGATTTTAAGTTTTAATTGCAACTGGTTATAATTCTTTTTTCTAAATTTTATTAGTCATCAACAAAAGTTTAAAATAATTGTTTGCACTTAACATGTGCTTCCTCATATAGATGTCAATCCGCATTGGAACTGCTAATGCTATTCCCTAAACATAAGACTTATATTTAAAGCTTTAGAATAATATCTATCCATTTTCTAAATGTGCATGGTAGAAAAGTTTTTATATTTAAAAAACGATGACTCATTCATCAGGTTCACACATGTTCATTAAGGACCCTCACAGGTTCACATATGTTCTTCAGGAACCCCACAAGTTCACACATATAACACAATTTTTTTATATTTTCGAATGGGTGGGTCTTTTCATCGATGATGTCATTTCTTGTTCTTATTATTGGCTCATTCAGTATTTGACCGTTAATTTTACATCTTACTGGTTAAGACGTGATAATGTATTTTAATTATATAATTTTGCTTAAATACGTGGTATTCTGCTCGTTCAATCATTGATGTTCCTTTCAGTTTCTCTAATCTCACCATTCTACCCAGTTTCTCAGCATTTCTAGCCAGCATCAACATTTGTTCACTAAGTATTGTTTTTAATTTTTCTCTCAATTTATTTTCATTATTTCCTTTACTTTTTATATTTATATTTCTCTCTCTCTCACTCTCTTGCTCTTTTTGGGGCTTTCTTTAGTGGCTTCCTCATCCTTTAACTGTTGTTCCTCAACATCAATCACAGATTTGTCTAACACTGTAGATTCCAACCCTGGTTTCTACAGAGACAGATCACAACCATCTATCCCGGTATGAAATTTTCATATTTACTTGTTATTCTTGGTCTGGCTGAATCTTTAGTATCTCAAACAGATAGTACGAAAGTGGAAGCAGGGGAATTTATCAGGCTTGAGCCAGTTAGTAGTTTTTCTTCAGCATATGTTTGTTTAATGTGTTCCTATTTGAAATACTCTTGTTCACTTTTTTTTTTGCATTTTTAGCACTGCAAGCTATTACAATACGCTGATCACAAAGGGTTTGCAATTGCTAGAGCACCAACACAGCCAAAAAGACATCATATTCCTTCACCCCCGCCTACATCCCCTTCAGATTCTGATCAGCTTTCGGAGGTTTTCAAACCTAATCGGTATGACACACCAACATTTGAAGACCTCTTGCGACAGTTCAGAAGTCATTTTTAGAAGATCCAGGAAGACCCATGCAGTTGGTAGTGGTGACCAGGAATTTGAAGACCCCCAGTACAGCATCAAACACGAGTGGCCCCTGCTCAGAGAACATGCTAAGCCCGTAAGTATTTATACTTTTTACCTATACACTGTAACTTCTTTTTTAATTTCACGCTCTGATAGTTTTTTCTCTTTTTCTTATTCTTCCTTTTCTCTATTAGTTCCAAAGTGGGAAATGTATATGTTTTGTGTATACAATACGCTTTAACTTGTTGAATAGTAATGTTAATAAATTCGAGCCTTTTAATAGTGGAATAAAGGACCTGACAGATGACGTTATTATTAAAGTCCTTTTTTAAAAGTTCTTCATGATTGTTATGCTGCTGCACAAAAGAAACTGGATTCTATTTTAACTAAATTGATACGTTTTGATAAAATTCAGTCCTATGTTGAAGTTAAACTATATGAAAAAAAGATTATGTACAGTAAATGTCTTGATTTTCGTCTTCTCATGCATGTTGGTCCTTCAATATTTTGCAATTGACATTTTTCTTCCACATGTTTTCAATTTGAAAAGACTGCTTCTAAACTCAAATGTACTGGTTTTTGGTTCCAAACGCTGTCAGAACTTTTTGAACCCGATGATTTGAACGGTTACACACTTGCAATTGAAAACGTTTTGACAAAATGCAATACAGCAGATAGTTATTATGTATCCTGTCAAGCTTATCACTTATTTAGGGCTGCAAAGAATGTTCAAGTAATTCTAGGTTCTTTTCATGTTTACGAACGTGATTTTTACATGGATAAACAACTCATGGTAGAAGATGAAATTGATGCTAATACTATTAAATTTCTTGCTCTAATGGTATTCATTTCCCGCATTACTTTCGCCATAAACAGAATTCTGTTTGTAATGTTTAATTTCCTATACACTATTCTTTTCATCTCTTTTTACATTCTAGTTTACTGAATAGGCTAGTCATATTACTGCATCCAAAATTAACCTCGTACTTTTAAAGAAAAACAGCTCAGGAGAATAATTTATAAGTCTTTCACGCAGCAGGAAAACAAAATCTACTTTTTGTTTCAAACTTGTTCAATTCCAAGAGATAATTGACAGATTAAAAGAATTTTTTAAAATTGCTAAACAGGAATGACTTCCTATTCCGAATACATCTATCTATAGTATTCATACAACAGATTTGCAAATAAATCAAAATTCTATTATTACTATCAATTGTATTTTCAATACAGGGGTGTCTCGTTTTTTCCTATATAAAAAGAGCATGTTGCAGAACGAAAGGGCTCTTTCTTTATCACGGACAGAGGTTTTTTTAATTGTTAAAATCTTTCCTACACTTTTCTATCGTCTGTAAACTTTTTCTGTTTTCATCTGTTTAATTTTTATTTTCTTCTGTCTTTTTCTTTCCTATTCTAACTTTAAAAACGGCTTACTCAAACTCTCAGCAATCAAGTCCTCTCAATCTGTGTCATTATGACCAGATTAATTCCCAGTCTTCCTCTTCCGTTCCCACCCAACATTTATCGTTGCGAACATTTACAGCCAGCAACCCCTTTAACGCAAACTGAGCCTCTGAATTTGTGTATGTCAAGGCATGTCGCAGCCCTTCGAAGAGGTTGATGAGCTCAAATTATGGAAATACCCTTGCAACGATGCAATCTAACCTCCCTTCACCTTCTTCTCCTACTCCTTCTACTTCCACAAAACCTAATTCTGCTCAACCTCTCCAAAAATGCGACATATGGACAGGAGAATGCTTTCCCTATCTTTTCAACGTGGTCGAGGTAAATCCTCGCTCACAACTCTCCCTCCTCCTCCTCCTTCACACCCATAAACACCCCAGCCCTCTTCTTCTACAATCACTATTCCAGCTGTTCTGCTTACTGCTCTGTCTTCTGTTTCCCCTTTCGCTTCCTCTCACCCCCTTCAAGATCGGTCAATAACCCTACTCCTCTATCTATTGCTTCAACCTCATGTTCTACTACTTCTCCTCCCTCTTCACCTAGTGGTTCTCTAAATAATCAACCGTTAACAGACTTCAATTCCTATTTTACATTACGCGAATTAGGCACACGTTATTCACGAAAATATAAAGTGGATACCACAACATACGTGATGACGTTTTCCCATAACTTAAATTCTGTGCCTCTTGCAAGCAATCCTGATGTGCTAAAGGCTATTTTTGACCGTTTATTTCAGCGTGTTTTCCAGGAACGCAGGTCAATTTATGACCACGCGTGTATTGTTTTCAAAGCACCATCCTTGAACAATGCTATCAATCTTAGGTTCGGCCTAATTGATTCATTTTCAGGTCAAATGGTACTTGTTTCTTTGCAAACTGTTGAACAATCATGGAGCGGTCTGCAGACAGATGATGAATTAGAGATCCATGTGGTATTACTACAAAGACCAATTCCTGCAACAGGGAGTAGTAACGTCACACGCAAGTCAGTAATACTCGGTGACTACCTAGCTCAGTCAGGCTCAGTTGTGCGTATTCAAAATACGGATGAGCTTTGTCTACATCATGCATTAGTGGTGGCAATGGCCCATACAGAGAAGGAAGCTGTCATTCAAGAATAATCCTGATCTCATTAATGCATGTGTTAAGGGTTATAAATCAATTTGTGAAGGTCGTGAATCAAAACAGAAAAAACTTGCCCTTGCATTATGCCAAGCTGCTGGTGTAGCCCCTTCGAACCCTGGAGGTGTTGAATGATGAGGTATTACTGCTCGATGATAAAAAATATGCAAATAAATTTGAAATTATAGTACATACAGGGTCATCGATTAATGAAATATTTTACCCCCACCATTTTGTAGAACCCAAACCGAAACACAATCTTCATTTACTTTTAACTAATAACCATTATGATGTCATTACAAGTCTCTTTGGGTTCTACAAAAAGTGGGGGATTTGCGAGCGCTGCGGGGCACTTTTCCATGATTCAAGAGCTAAGAAACTTTTCCATATTTGCGTTGGGTGATTCTCGCACTGCGGATCACAACATACTAGACAGATAAAGGATGAGTATGTTCACTGTCCACTGTGAGAGCGTTTTTTTAAGGGGGACCAATGCTATAGGTCTCATCTCAACCCTAAAGACAGCGTTACATCATGCTTTACGCACAAACGCTGTCTTAAATGTATACGAATTTACGAGTCCCATAAGGGACAGAAGTGTGAACCAAACCTCTGCATTCGGTGTTATGGTAAGCACCAACCAGGCTTCTGTTTCGTTTTAACAGGCAGAGAAAAAACTGCGAATACACAATGCTCTAATGCTTCTCCTTCTGCTGCTCCTTCTACAACCTCTCCTTCTACTTCTGCTTGTCCTTCTGAAAATGGTTCAGAAAGATTTATATTTTTTGATGTTGAGACAAGAACAGCCAAGGATATGGGGGAACTAACACCTATCCTCATTGCCATGAGCTACCAGGATGAGTTTAACACATTTGTCCAGCGTATGTTTAAAGGGGTAAGTGCCATGACAGATTTCCTCGAGTTTTTATTTGCCAATCCTTCAAGGTGTAATAAAAAATATCCACGTGGTCCAAATTTCACAAACTCTACAGTATGTGCACACAACTGCAAAAATTCGATCGTTTATTCATTTTAAGATATCTTTACCAACAAGGTATAAAGCCCCACGTTATTTTCAAAGGCTCAAAAGTTCTCTTTATCGAGGTGAAGGCAATGAAGATATGTTTTATAGACTCGTTATCGTTCATCACCCTTCCCTTAAGGGAATTTCCTCGAGCCTTTGGAATAACAGAGCAAAAGAAAGGCTTTTTCCCCTTTAAGCTTCTTGATAAGACATGCGCTTATGATGAATTTGCTCTCTGGTATTCTAATGAAAAAGAACGCGTCGGTAATGATTGGCATCTCATGAAGGAGCTAGAAGCATATTGCCTTAACGATGTCATTCTTCTAAGAGATGGATGTTTGAAATTCGCTGAAATCATGATGAAATTTACACGTCTTAATCCTTTCCAGAATGACAACACTATTGCAGGTTTCTGCAACCAGGTACTGAGACAGTGCTATCTGGAAAAACACACTATGGGCATTATTCATTGTTATGGTTACGCTAACAGATTGTGACAGTTTGAAAGCTCTAAAATGGTTAGCTTGGGAACAATCAAAAGTTCCAAGTTCGTGTATACTTTCTGCCTTAAACGGCTGGGAAAGACGCATTGGGCCTTATTATTTAGTTGGTGTTGATGACAGTCGAAAATCATATTCGAATTTTTAGGCTGTTATTATCACTCATGTCCCAAATGCACGATATCACGTGCTCGTGAATCCCAACCTGACTAACAGAAAATTTCCAGTACACACTAGAAAGACTTTCCTTTCTAAAGACTTTTCGTGTTATATAGGAATGCCAGTGTAAGACTGAATTGACACACAATAAACAAATGGCTGTATTCTGCAAGCACTTTAATGCAGAACAGAGACCATTTATCATGCCCCATGATGCCTTCTACGGAGGACGCACCGAAAATTTTTTGGATGGTATTACAGAATCCACAGAGAAAATGCGTCTCCTATTTAGATTTCACTTCTTTATATCCTTTTGTCAATAAGTATGCAGCCTATCCGGAAAAACATCCAGAAGTCATCATGGTGAATTGTAACCTAGCCCATAATGCCTATTTCAGACTGATTAAAGCAACCATGTTGCCTCCTCACGAACTTTTTATTCCAGTTCTACCGTACAGGTGTGCAGGGTGTCTTTTCCTCCCTCTATACAGGACATGTGCTGATACTCAATCAGCTGAATTGTGTTAACACAACAAGGAAGAGAGGGCGGTAACAGGTACCTGGTGCACGCCTTAATATTATAGGGCACTCGAGGAAAGCTATACAAATGTTGAAATTTTCGAAATATGGCATTATAAAGAACGCTTCGTCTACTACAAGCTTATTGGGGAAAAGCACTTCTTTAATGAGTATGTCAATGCCTTTATAGGAGGAAAAATTCAAGCCTCTGGCCTGCGACCGCCAATACTCCAAGCGAGCGCCAGGCATTCATCGACCATGTGAGCGAGAGGGGATCCTGTTGGATTCTGACAAATTTCAAAAAAATCCCGATCTGCGTAGCATGTGCAAATTAGCCCGTGATAATGTTTGGTGTTTTACTAGCCTTGATGAAGACAAAAAACACCCTACAGCGTTTGTTGATAGCTAGGCAGAGTTTTACCAGTTATTTTACACGCCCTCTCTCGAAGTCATAGACTTAGATATCGTCTCAGAGGAAATTTTACTCATGATGTATAAATCAACCCATCCTACCATGCACTTGAAAGGGAATGCAGTTATTGCATCATTCGTGAGTTGCTATGGAAGGATGGAATTGTATCGCGTCATGAGCAAAATTGGTAAAAATATAAAATATTCTGATACGGATAGTGTGGTATTTCTCGAGAAATTCGGCCGAGAATTAATACCAAGAGGGAGTAATTTAGGAGAGTCAGTAATGCTAAAATCTTACCGTACCGCCAATGATAAAAGGTTTATAAGAGATGGAGACCTTAGTATTAGTCACCCCTATGGATATATTGAATTTTAAAATTCCAAATAGCTTATGGTAAAAATAGTTGTAAATATTTTTATTTACAACTATTCCATACCCCCATGTTCAAAATATAATAATAAATTTTTACCATTCAAATATTTATATTCATTTATTCTATTACCCCATGTATGTATTTTATTCACTTAGCAAACTGTAGTTCATTTTTGTATTAGAATATTTGTATTTCAGCTAATTATTTAATTTTCATAAAACTATTATATTCATTTATTCTCTCGTCCTTAGCATTCTTTATAATTTTTATAAATTCAAGATAAAAGTTTTTATAACTTACTAATTATTAATAAACAGTATTAAGTAAAAAATTTAAAGATATATTCAATTCAAAAGTAATATTCATGTCATTTAATAAAAGTCTAAGGAATTGTAAGCAACAGAAGAAACATTGCTCTGTGTGCATTTATTTCCATCAAGGAGATAACTACCTCAGTAAAGTTCACGCAATACCTTTCGGCTTTGATATCTGGATGTTCTGAGAGTGGTAAGATGTCCCTTGTGTCAAATTTGTTAAAGTATAGAGACGAAATGATGGACATGCCCCCCCCCCCCACACTGAAATAAGATACTGCTATGGAGCATTAATCCCGCCTGTTGTGAAAAATTAAAATCTATCCAATCTATACAAGCCCAGTCTCCATTATCGGCTTCACCTGATTCGCTGCCAAACCGAATTCCTGAACAACTGTTTTACACACCTGATTTCCAGCGAATGCCATCGAGGTTTTAAAAAACAAGCCTTGAATTTGATGACAATGATGATAAACCATTACCGTGCTCCTAGCACAAACATCGCCAGAAAAGCGTTTATATAAATTTTTACACAACTCTCCTGAATTCATATGCTGGGATTCACATGGAGCAGTAAAAATAGGCAGGAAGCAGTTAAGGGGTTCAGATATCTCAAACTTGATCGATGATGCAGTTTCCCCGTCCACCAATCAGAAGTACCCTCCTATTGGACAAAGACGTTTTATAAAAGCGCTTCAGGATATGGCTGTTCCAAGAGAATTATTTACAAATCCGCTGTATCATTCACAAGAGGGGTTGGGCTGGAGAAGAATTAACAGCTCGAAAATTAAACGAAAATGCTCCCGGATATCGTTGGATATCAAACAAAAAATTGTAATATTTTTTAAAACTAATATAAAAATTATAATGATTTCATTAAATTTTTAAAATGTAAAATTCTGAATCAAAACTGTAATTTAAAATTAAAAAAATTCTTTTTGGTCAATGTGATTATTTTATTTAATTCATTACAAAAATTTAAATTAATGATTTTATTTTGTTTTATATGCTTATTAATTAATAATTTAATTAATTGTTGGAAACAATAATTTTATTTAAAAATATCTTAAATAACACATACAGATGAAATACTGTATATTTAAAATTTTATTCAGAGAATAAGGAATACAGAATAAATACAGGTAATAAAGGAATACCAAAATTAAACATAGTCAGGGTATCTTTTTAAAGGGGCAACAACCTTGACTCCATTTAACATTTAGACATATATTATTATTATTATTATTATTGAAAATTTCATTGTAAATTAATTCACATTTTACGATGAAATCATTGAGAAATAGTTTACTCTGAATAAGTACTGTTGATGATATCATGCATTGAATGACCACTTGCAGCAAATTTTAGAAAATGGAAACAATGATGACCGCATGTAGCTTCATATGGATCCTGCACCAATTTCAAATTGTAGATCCAATTTTCAGCCTGTCTATACATGAAATTGTGGAATTGGACAGGTGGTTCTTGACCGAACGAATCGAAGCAATAAGCTATCGAGCACATAGGTATAAAAAACACAGCCTAATGGCTGCCAGGACTTGTAGAATCATCAGTATTAGCTATAACTAAAGACGGGTGCACTGGCTTGAAACGAGCGAACACATCCACCGGTAACACACTATAGGTTTTGTACATGGATCTCTCTCTAATGCTTGCCAAATTTTGTTGTATCCATACAGCTTTAATTTGTATAATCAAAAGTTACGGAACGGTCTTTACTGATTTCGAGTAAGTTCTTATATTGACAGTAGGTAATGATGTTATGAATTCTGTCAGAGGTTGGGCAAAATGTACTTCAACACTAAGTGTACCATTACGTATCAAATTGAAATGGTCTGTAAAATAAATACGATTTCCACTTAAATCATAGGCAATGAAAGTATATCCAGCACTGTATTCAAGCTGAGTCACATCAACAACGTCTCTGTCTTCCTTCCACAGACCTAGTGCCTTCAACGAATAAACAAACTCACATATGTACAACCCCTCTGTGAATCTGGACTTCAGAGGGTGAGATGAAGACCTTGACTATTAAGCACTAGTGAGAAATATGTTAGGTTGAAATGTTGAAAGTCAAATGGATTCACTTTATAAGCTCCATTTTGTGCTTCACTCGTTACGAATGCAAAAATTAATCGCGTAGGAAGTTGACCTGTAATTAAATTTTGTATGACGTGATTTCTCTTTCCTGCTGCGATATTTGACGAACACATTTCCACTCTAATGATCGGATAATATGCATTGGTTATTTGCAGTGTCTTCGCATGTGCTATTAATGTAGTTTGTGTTGACTTTAACATGTTCCCCATGTAACGTGCCTTTTCGTGGCTTGAAAAACGAAGACCGTTTTTTTGCTTATTTTCGGCTCTTTTTGGCCGATCGTAAAGTTTTGTTAACTAATCTAGTAAATCGGCCTTCTGGTAAGTCTATTTACGCGACCGTAATCTCTTTCAGCTCTAACCCATGCTCTTATTCGAGGTGTGGTTTTTATCTTTGGCAAATAAATCGACGGTATGTGCTTTTCTGTACCTTTTTTTCTTTCCTAATTAATGGAAGGCTCCTATTTGGCTTCGTATTTTTTGGGAGGTTAATGTGGCCCTCTCCTGCGTAACACGAATGAAAGGGTTCACTCGACGCTCTCTGAGGCGTTTAGTAAAGAATCGGAACTGCCTAAACTTCCTATAGAAGGGAGTTTAAACACTAAAATATTTAAGTCTGGCCAGACGCAATTTAAACTGGAATATTTGCTTAGGGGCAGTTACCCAAATAGTTAAGACTTATATTGAGGGTGTGAAAATAAATTCCCCTTGAAGTCTTTTATACGTTTTTTTCTTTTTCCCGAAGCTAAATAATTTGGAAATTTACTTCCGTTCGATAAGGAAATATCCCTGAGCACACCAAAACTGATTCGTGTTTTTTTTTTAATGGCCTAGATAAAAGGTTACAGGATTGAATTTGGGTACCAGGTGAGAAACAATTATTATGGGTTTATTTAGATAGAATTCCGAAAAAAAAAATATATTTTTTTTTTCTTATTTAGTTCACTCGAAATGTGGTCGAAACAATACATAAATGAATTTTCCTGAAAGAAAAGTATCATTTATTTGCTAAGATTTTCTAGACACTAACAATTGCCAAGAATGGGTAGTTTAAATTAACTCGTTCTTGGTTGACAATAATTTTCTCCAAATTTTTCTTTGCTCGTGGTGTCAGGCATTTAAAAAATTTTTTTGAAGATTGTTTTTAATTTATCGCGTGGCGTTCGCAATGTCGTGCTATCTCGAGCGTTTCATACGCATGCGTAAAAGAAAAATTATTAACTTTTTGGGTTTTTCAGTTTCCCCTTTGGTGTTGGCAGTTTTTAGTTTTGTTCGGTGGAGACAACAACAGCGGACAAGCTCGTCCGCATTTATTAGTCTTCTCCTTCTTTGGTTGTAGTTGGAATTGGACCGAAACATGTATCGGCCATATTCTCGATATATAATGCGTGAGTCGTAGTCGGGATAGGACTTCATTCTTCAAGTTTTATTAAGGTCTATTGCGATTTCAATGATGCAATGATTATTTCATGTTTCGAACTTGCCGTCACGCTGACTTGTTAAGGAATCAAAAGCCAAGCGATGTCCATTTTTTTTGTTAGAGATTTTAGCCGCTAACCGACCATGGTTTTCGCCAACGTCATGTAACTCATTCGAAGATACAACAAGATATTTGCCTTGACGATGTCAGTCCTCCAGAGAAACTTGTTTCGCTTTCGATGAAGAATTTGCGAAAAAGTAAGATTTGTTTTTCCTTTTGGTTTATGAAACTCAAAATTGGACCAACGTAATTTGGATGCCTAATGGAACAACCGTCTGTGGAGTCCATCGCCATTTTTCTTTTACCCTCTGGTTCTCCTTTGACTGTGTGCGTGAGTCAAACATTTTTCACATAAAGTACTTTAAGAAATAATTGGACTGGCCTTTGAACTTAAACATTTTTTTTTTTTAACAAAAAATAACTTTTGATGTTCGATGCTTTTTGTGCTTTTTGGACTTCCTCTCGACTCGGCAATTTTTAAGTTTGATGTATTTTCTCTTAAATTTTATGTGCTTTTCTTTATTTTTCTTGATTTTTTTGATGAAACTGAGAAATTTCCTATTGTATTTTTATTCTGACTTTTTCTTTAACCCTTACTTTTAGGATTTTAACGACTTTCTTCCTCGTCGCTGCAGAAAAGTTACCTGTGTGTCCTTTGGCGTTGTTTCCCTTCCCTACGTTCCTTTTTTTAGTGTAGTAATGTTTCAGTGTCCCTGTTATCTTTAGTCTTATTTGTGCGTGACGAGGTAAGTATCCTGTAATTCACGGAATTTTGCCAATTTCCGTTCTTGTTTATTTTAATTTCCCCCCCCTCCTTTCTCTTATCAACTAGGCCTTTAATTTTACTTATTTTGTGTTTTGCTTATTAATCTAAACCACCCTCTCTCGCATTCAGCAGCCTTAGTTCTTCATTGAACTTTTCACCAACCAACTTCAGTCTGATTCATCTCAATCTTCCTGAGACTGTGGAGCTGTTATTTTCCCCAATCACGTGGTTTACTCGATTTTAGTTCTTTCTTTTATGTTAATTATCAATCATCTAAGTGCCCCTTTTTCTTTTTAATATTTATTTATTGTAATTTTTTTTTTAGTTCCAAGCGTTTGTTCGATGTTTTGTTTTTTGAACTATTTACTATTTACTCGACTATCCAGCTTAGTGAAATCCTTCGTTCTGGACTTTATCCATTGTGCCACTCCTCTTGCGCTACAAATTTGGTCATCGTCAGGATCTTCGTAATTTTATCCTCAAAAAAAAGGGAACTCGTCTGATGTAACTCAGCAGTGTCTTTCTAATTAATTATGTATCCATTGTTTATATATATATATATATATATTTATATATATATATTTTTTTTTTTTCTGCCTCTAAAAAAGGAAGTTAAAAAAAAATAAAAGCAACAAATCCGCTTGGAATTAATTTTTTTTCTTTTTTGATTTAATCACAGACTTCATTTTAGATTAATAAAGATTTAAAAGGGAATTAAAAACCTAAATAAGCTAATTTTTGATCCTTTTTAGCGGTAATTAAAGTAATCCCCCACCTTGGTTGTAAGCGTGACATGTAATTTTGGGGTTTAGAATACTAGTAAAGGGGTTTGGGTTTCCGTAACTGTGCGTGTCACTGAATTGGCACGCTACACCCATTAAGTGTAGCTTTTCAAATTGAAATTCTTTTATCAGGGTTGGCTGCATCTGAAATTAGACCAAAGGCCAGTTTACTTCTGTATAATCTTAAGTGAAAATCCAGCGAGGTTACCAGCAAACTATTCTGATGAAATATATCCAGATGTATAGGTTCTTCTAAGTAATAGTCTCAATTACGTGCAAGACCTTTGCATGATTTAAACCCCGTATTTGCATCATCTATATTATTCATTTTCCCAGCTGTGTCTTTATAAAATCGGGGATGTCAATAACTGGGTTGCTTTAGCAGTCCGACCATACTTCAGAAGAGTTTCTAAATAAACTCTATACGGGTATAAGTTATTGCTATGACTAACGAGTGTATTGCCTAAATAACAATCGACTTGGGAGAATAAAGAATGAAGGATAAGATTCAGGGGACCTGTGTTATCACCAGGTTGAATAGGCGCATCTCCTTTAGTGATAACGACTTCTAAATTGATTGTAGTATGATTTAGGTCGATGTAAAAGTCAGTTAATACCGGAACGAAGAATTCAATCGGACAGTCTTGGTTTATGATGGCAGTCGGTTGGTAACCCACCAAATGTCTCTTCCTTTGTTGGCCACTCGTATGGGGAATTGAGAAAATATCTAAGTCACTATTTATGCATTCTCAGCTCTGCCCATGTATCATAGCCACCATGGTAATGCTTTAGGTAAATACAGAGGATAAAGGACGAATGTGTAAAGTTCTCTTTGACTTCTTCCTATTCTTCTTCTTTCTCCTCGGAGACTTTTTTGAAGTTGCTGAGCGAATTGCTTTCTGTCTTCTACTATTTTTGCTCAGTAGGAAGGCGTCCAGACTGTGAACTCTCGGTCTTTTGCCTGATGAATGAGCAGGAATTGAAGAATTTCGTCTTTTAACCTGACATCTACCTTTCTGAATCCTGGAACCCATTTCCTGTAAAGCACTGCCACCCCCTGCTCTCATATGTTATGCTAATGAGTGTTTGAGATTTTGAACCTGTATCACATCATTTAAGAATGAAACACCACTTTTTATAGCGTGCTTACCAAAAATTTTCCCAGCTGTCTTTAGTAATGGCGTTGCAATCTGGAAAAGATTTGTGAAAACAGCCCCTAATCCACTACCACGTTGAAATGCTGTTCCTTTGAATACAGGTATCCCTTGACCTTTCTGACTTAAATAATAACGTAAAATAGCCTCTTGGCTGGGATGATATGGAACATGCATTTTGAAGGAGAGAAAGACAGACGCGTCTGAGCTCTACAACTACTTCGAACAGAAATGTAATTTTACAACTGTTTTGCTGGCTAAAAACGCCAACAGGTCCCCATGATCTGAATGCACTGCTATTTCAATCATGTCAAAGACTTTTATGTTTAATGTTTAATAATCAGGTGTAGGGAAAGTTTGATAAACCATTTAACGTTTAGCATGAGATATGGGAATAATCGTAGGAGCGGTGCAAAAGTACCCCCAACGAGTTGAGGCTGAATTTTATCGCTATATAGATAATAGCTATGGATTCCACTTGTAAAATCTATAGGAATCAAACTTTCACCTTGTGTTAGGTCGACGTTGAGCTGGTCTGAATTTAAACCTAGAGTGCAAGCCAACCCATCACTAAAACTGATGTATCGTTTCTCTTTACATTGGGAATGAAAACAATTGTTATGCTTAAGGCTAATGTTGTAAAAGGGTTTTTCTTTTTTGTGGAATCAATTTCACTAATGCATCAACGATATCACTACATTTCTTGTAATAACCTTCGGGAATTTTAAAGTCAATTGGGCCTCTTAAACAGAAACAGTGATGAGACTGTTATTCACATCCTTTAATGGAATTTCAATCGGAGTCTTTAATTTCTTATTCACAAAGCGGTGTGAGATACAACCAACGTTTGTTACACTAGGGAATTCAATGATTCAACCTGTGCAACCGGCAAAACGTAAAGAACCCTTGACCAAATCCAAATGAATTCTGTATAGCCCGAAATTAATTTGTAAAAATATAAAGGGCATCACCTGTGTGTCTAATTTTAGTGCTTTTAAATTCAACAACATGATGGTGCAAAGCGGGTGTCTCTGGATAAATAACCACAACAGAAAGTTCTGGAATCCATTTGAATGGCTTGGAAAAATCAGGTTTAAGAAGAACTAGTCCTTCTAGGAATTCGTATGGACTTAAATTAAACATTTAGCAGGATGTCTCTGTGGTGAAACGTAGGAGGTAAACTCAAGATAATATGGCTGTTTAGAATTGGATCATGAAAAAACACAATATCCTTCAAATAAGTTTGTAAGGCTGATTCCACTTTGTATGCAAAGTCTACGATACTTGCTAATCCATCTGGTTTAGCAATATTAAACTTGGTAGATATCTCCAGCATAACATTACGAAAATCGACTTTAAAGACATTGTTGGCATTCTTGAAAAGTGCTGGGAAATGAACTTCTGTCAAACAGACTTCCCATGGACCTTTGAATTATAATGTGCATGGTAGTCTGTTGTAAAAGTCAGCTGTCATATTGACATGTTTTCCAACACCCGAACGGGTGTTGGACGGAAGTGTAAAGTAGAAATCAGACACTTCGTACATATTGACAATTCAACTGTGCGACTGATGAGCTTGTCATGGGTTTAAAAGATCATTTTCACGAACCCAACTATACATACCTTCGGGGTAATTGCGCCATTTAACAAGTGCCTCTCATACACCCCCTCTCCTTCTCCATCTTAATATCCTTTCGATGACAAAAACTTGGGGGTATTTCAATTGGGGGTATTGGTTGTAATTCTTGCTCGTAAAACACCTGCAATCTTGTCATCATTAATATCTTTAATTTTATATACGACAGGTTAACGCATTATAATTTTTGACACCGAAAACACTTCCTCTGTCCAATTCGGTAAATAACCTTTCTCAAATATATTTTAAACTCTTGAAATGCGTACTACGTCACCAATTGTTAATGTCGGAGTCGTATAGGGTGTTGAATTGTAATAAAGACGTTGTTTCAACCACAAGGTCGATGCATTATGATGGTTCACAGCAGCTGGTGCTATACATAAGATCTGTTGTAGCTTTCAACAAGAGCAGGTAAGATGTCAATGTAACGTTGTTTGTTGGAATAAGTGAAAAACCTAAACATTTGCCCCTTTAAGGTTCGGTTAATATGCTCAGCCGCCATTGCTTTTAAATCAGACTCTGTTGCAAAGAAGATAACATTGAGTCGTTTAAGATAATCTTGAATGTGTTTATTTAAAAATTCTTTACTTATATCACTGTTAATTTTTAGAGGAACTTGCCCTCCTGTAAAGATTTTTTGAAAAGCTTTCTGAAGCTTGGGACCCATCTTGGATTTTAAAGGCACAACCCAGGCAAAACGTGAGAACACATCGATGCATGTGAGAAGAAATTTATACCCATCATTCTGCTTTGACAAACTGCTTAGATCGACTAAAGCCACTTGAAATTGATCTAACGGTGCAAAAATACGCATGCAATTACGAGGGTTGCGATGTCTGATAGGTTTATGTAATGTGTAAGATGGAACACCGCTTAACCAATCACGTGTATTTTTTTCTGACTGGTTTGTTTGTTTAGCTAAACATTGGACACCTCCAAACCCAGTTGGGTTTTCAGGTTGAAAATAGACTTGTTCCATGTCTGGTCATTAAATAAAAGTAATGGATGTGATCAGATGTATTTAAAAGGAAGGTAATAAGAAGGTGTGAAGTCAATAAAAACACAACGTGAGCACCTTGAATCGATAATGTTAATTAGGAAGAGTAGTGTTAATGAATAAAATAAAAAAACCCGGTGAATCTAAACCCAATAGAAAATTAGTAATTAGGTAAAAACGAATGTGATGGCTCAGATCATATACCATCTGTAAAATAACACCTATCCGCCCTTTGATTACCTTGTTATTTGGGGGTTTACCTGAAAGAACACATGTGGATACCTGGCTATTTTTAGGGGTTCCCTGGCAGGTAATTCATTAAAAATCTATTAAAAATTAATAAAGCCATGGCAAGAATCAATCCATACCAATTAAAAATTAATAAATCGATGGCCAAAATCAATCCAACCCTATTAACATTTAATAAATCGATGGAAAATTACCCCTTTGACGACTTTTAACCATATAAACAGCAAGAAAAGGGTTGCACGCGCCTCCCCTCTTTCTGCCCCGAGAGGTGCCTAACTACTGAGCAAACGAACTATTCGTTAAAACAAGAAGTTCATTTTATCAGGGTTTGTTACATCGAGAAGCAAAATACATGAGATTTATAGGCAATTGATAGGGAGAAGCTTCTCTGTTCGTTATGACGAGGCGTTCCATATATAGAAGGATCTTTATATCGAGAATCGACTGTATAACCTTAATTAAAATAAATAGATCTAGCTGATGGCGAATCTTTTAATTTATGATTTTACGGGGAAAAAAAACTTGAGATATCACTGGAATTTTGAAATGTTAGAATTGATTTAAACCCCACTAGAGTCGAAATTTTAAGACCGGAAATCCTCAAAGCTTACGAGCTTTGACCACAACTGCACATTTGCATGAAGAAGTCTTCCAAATTTGTTTATACGAGGAACATTCAAATTGTACCTGGACTGGAATTTTTTGTAATTTTGCCTCTATGTATTGTGATTTGTTCACCAGAATAGTTTATAATTTTGATAGGTATTGTACTGTTATGAGAAACCTGAGTCAATGATCTTGCTCTAATTAAACCTGGTTCCTCTATAACTCTTGATTCTAAAATGCCAATTTGCCCTTTATGCGTGTTTTGAGCCAATTTACCCTCAAATATGATTTCTAAATAAGAAGGAATTTTGATATTTTTCTCGCAATAGACAGGAATATCTTCCATAAAAGTGCCAATTTCTGCAACAACCTTTTTGCCAAATTTCCCCTTTTTTCCAATCCAAAATTTTTCGAAAGGAACTTTGTTAATTTCGTCATGTAAAATGCCCCTTTGAAAATCAATAATGAATCCAAAATTTTGCAATGCATTTCTTTACAAACTTGCATCATAGGCAATATTGTGCCTTTTTTTTTTTTTACCAAATATAGCAATTTAAAGGATAAGTTCGATTACCAAACTGAAATTCAATTAGATATGTTCCTTTTGTTGGAAAATCGTGCCCAGTGACTTACGTAATGCCTTATCATTTCAATAATGCTTTTGTTTAATCTTTCGGAGATTCCGTTTCCGGTTGGATGATATGCTGTTGTGAACAATCTTTTAACCCCTTGCGTCTAACACACTTCTTTTATCAACTCAGAGGTATAATTTTATTCTCTATCAGTTAGAAGTTGAATGGGGATGCCGAACCTATTGAAAATGCATGTAACAAGTGCTTTTGCAACAGTAGAGGCAGTCCGGTCTCTGTGAGGAATGGCATCTGCAAATCTTGTATGGTGGTCTATTACAACAAGTATATATTTGCAACCTTTATCTGATTTAGTCAGATGTCTTATGATATCTGAAGCTAATCGAAAAAATGGGTGTTTTGGTGGGGGGAAGCTTTGAAGCAGTTGCTCTTTTATCTTAGGACTTTGTGCTCGGAGCTGACAGCTCTCACATTCGGCGCAATATTTAGAAATATCGGCTCTCATCGTGAGCCAATAATACTTAGGTTTAAGTTTTCTCTACATACATGTTGATTTTAAATGTCCAGACGCTGGAAGGTCGTGTTGGAGAAATAAAAATTGATTTCTCAGACTCTTAGGCAGCACTAATTGACCCCACATTTCTTTATGATCTTGTGAATGCTTTACAAGGTACAACACTCCATCTTCATCGAGGAAAAACTTCTCTATCTTGTCTGGCCAGTCTCTTGAGGATGTTTTCCCTTCAGGATTCTTCAGGTACACCATCATCTCACTCCATGGAGTTTCAAGACGTTGCTCAAGAGCAATCTCTTCCTTACAAACTATCGGCCATAACACAGCCACAACTGAAATCGGTACTCAGGACAGACCATCTGCATTTGTTTGCGCTGTCCCAGATTAATGTTCAATGGTGAACTGATATTCTGCTAACGATAACGCCCACCTCGCCAATTTCGATGAGAGGTCTCTCAGATTAAAAATCCACTTCAATGGCTTAAAATTGGTTTGCAGAATGAATCTTCCGTCGTACAAATAAACTTAAAATTGCTTCAATGCATATACTACTCCCAAACATTCTCGTTCTATGAACGAACAGTTTCGCTCACTTTTCTTCAATAATCTGCTGGCAGACGCTATTGAATGTTCTTTTCCATTGAATTTCTGAGAGTACTGCACCTAGGGCATAGGAGCTTGCATCTGTGGCTACTATGAATAGTTGCGAAAAATCCGGACTCTTCAATATGGGTGCTGTAATTAGATTCTGTTTCAATGTTTGGAGAGTGTTCTCTACCTCTGGGGTCCATTCAAATTTGACATCTTGCCGGGTAAGGTTGCTTAGGGGTCTAGCAATTGAGCTAAAAGATTTTACACAGCAACTGTAGTAGTTTGCTAGTCCTAGAAATGGCTTCACGTCCTTAACCGTTTTCGGTCGAGGAAACTCCTTTACTGCTGTGATCTTAGATGGATCAGGGGCAATTCCTTTTTCTAAAACCACATGACCCAAAAACTGTACTTCATCTTGGAGGAACTGACATTTCCTCAGCTTCAGTTTCAGGTTGGCTTCTTTTAACTTTTAAAATAATGCTTTCAAGCCTTACAGGTGTTCACCAAAAGTGTCATTAAAGACTAAAAATCGTCAAGTTAGCAGAGAATTCTGTCATAATGAAGTTTGCCGTTCGCTGCCATAGGGCGAGGGAGTTGTTAGTCCCATTGGGAGTCTGTTGAACTGATAAGTTCCTTCTACTGTACAAAATCCTGTTTATGGCAATCGTTTATTTCCAGTTGAAGTATCATTGATTGGTGTCAAGGACACTGAAAAATTTTGCTTTTCCTAGCTGTGAAAGACTTTCAGTTATGTTCGGAGGGGGAAAAACAACAGGAACTATCACTCGATTTAATTTACAGTAGTCTACTGCAAAGTGATATGAGCCATCTTTCTTCTTTACTAGAAAGGCAGGAGCCATCCAGGCAGTCGTACTTGTTTCCAAGACATTGAGCTCTATTAATTTATCTACAATTTCCTTCATGATACCTCTATGCGAGTATGGAATCCGATAGGGTGCTTGAGAGAATAAACCTCTGCGTAAGCATATAACATATTTCCCAGAACTGTTCTCTTCTCCCTAGTCAAATGATCCAATATGAATAATTTTAAAACTTCTGTTTTGCTAATTTTCGGAGATTATCTTTCATCAATAGAATTAATGCCAATCAGTTCATTCTCAGCTCCATACAATTTTCCAATAATTTTGCTATTACATATTGTGATTTGTTCACCAGAATAGTTTGTAATTTTGATAGGTATTTTACTGTTACGAGAAACCTCAGCCAATGATCTTGCTCCAATTAAACCTGGTTCCTCTATACCACTCGATTCTAAAATGCCAATTTGCCCTTTATGCATGTTTTGAGCCAGTTTACCTTCAAATATGATTTCTGAAAAATTTTCATATTTTTCTCGCAGTAAACAGGAATATTTTCCATATAAGTGCCAATTTCTGCAATAACCTTTTTGTCAAATTTCCCCTTTTTTCCAATCCAAAATTTTTGGAAAGGAATTTTGTTAATTTTGTCATGTAAAATGCCCATTTGAAAATCAATAATGAATCCTATATTTTGCAATGCATCTCTTTCCAAAATTGCATCGTAGGCTATATTGTGCCTGTTTTACTAAATATAGCAATTTAAAGGATAATTTCGAATACCAAACTGAAATTCAATTAGATATGTTCCTTTTGTTGGAAAATCGTGCCCAGTCACTTTTACAAGATTAATTGCAGGTTGATCTAATTTTGTAACATCATAACCCTATTCAATAATTTTATCTAATCGATCCTCTCCCTATATAGTTACTTTAGTTCCACTATCAACTAAAAATTTAACATTCATATTTCCCACTTTAGCTGTAACCAAAAGTTCATTTGTTTCTGATGAAGCATTCGTAAGCACTCTTGTTTTTATTTATATACTCTGCTCTTGCCCTCTATTGTCTGAAGGAGAAGCCTTCTAAACGTTTGTTGTTTATGTGCCTTTTTATATGCCAATTAATGCCTTTTTCCTTTGTTGCTCCGATTCAACGAATTTGCTGTACCTGTTATTCGATCTTTTGTAACAATGGTACTGAGTGTCCCCATACTTCTTAAAGAACCAAAGTTTATGTTTCCGTTTCCTGAATTTACAAAATTTCACTACATGTCCAATCCCTCTACAGAAATAACATATTTTCCTAGTAAACAAACAAGGTCTTTATAATTAAAGTTCCATTTTGACATGGCCATAAAAAAACTACTGGACCAAAAGCTATAATACTTGGTAATATTATACAAGAGGGCATGGGAAGTTCATACCCACCAAAAAAAAAATTAGTTCAAAAGGTCACCACCAGCATGGAATGGCGCTCTATGCAATATTCTTATACGAAATTAAACACGAAGACACAGGTTAACAAATCTTTAATCGTTACTAAAATTAGGTACATGTTGAATGTGGCCTCCACCAATTACTGAAAGCAGGTTACACCGGATTACAGCGTTCTCAACTGCAGCTCATAGCATATCAAGAGTAATGTTGCGCACCTGTCGGCGTATCCCATCTTTCAGTTCTGCCAAATTCCTGATGTTATTGCGATAACAGTGGCTTTGAGGTAATCCCAGAGCCAGTAGTCACATGGGTTGATATATGGTGACCAAGAAAGGGGGAAGTTTCGGCCTATAACTTGTTCATCTGTGAAATGTTGCTGAAGTAACTGTTTGACACATGTACCAACATGAAGTGGAGCCCCATCCTGCATAAAAATCGTTGTGTCTAAAATGCCACGTTGCTGAAGTTCTGGTATCACAAAACTTCTTAGCATCGACGCCATGCAAGCAGCAGTCACAGTGCATGTCAGAGTCCATCTCTCAACTGCTCTTCAAAAAATACGGTCCAATTATGACATTTGTCGTCTTACGACACAACACAATAAATTTAGGAGAATGCAATGGAATTTGGTGGAGAACATGAGGGGGACTGGTGGCCCAAATCCTGCAGTTATGCGTGTTGACATCCATTCAGGTAAAAACAAGCCTCGTCCGTCCACAAAACGTTCCATGGCCAATGCTCGTCCACCTCCATTCGTGCAAGGTATTCCAATGCAAACGATTATGTACGAGGAAGATCGTTAGGTTCGAGTTGTTGGACAAGGTGGATTTTGTATGGGTAGTAACGCAGCACTAAATGTACGATCTTGTTTACCGTACTCAGTGGTAAGTCCATTCGACGTGCAACAGCACTTACGCTGCACGCTCCTTGTGAGGTTTCCATTTTTGCTTCCTCTATGCTACTGAAGCAGCCTCCACGGTTGCCTCAGAGACGGATTTCCTTCCTTGGCCAGTAGTTATTGATAATAAACTTCTGGCTTCAAACTTTGTTATCATCTTCTTCAAAGATCTTCGGTGTCATTGGCCCCCAACATACATGTATTCGTCGAATGGTATGATAATGTTGCAAAGCCTGCTGTGCATTGCTATTGCATTTATAATAACATTTAACCTGAAACGCACGGTCGACTAGTATCAAATGAGGCGTACTGACAACGAAGCTCCCTTCTTATTTCTGAAAACCAAATGACTTGTAAAACGCATGTGCATAAACCACATTGTTAACCTGTGTTTTCGTTTCTAATTTCATATACGAATATTGCATAAAGCGCCATTCCATGCTGGTGGTGTCCTTTTGAACTAATTTTTTTTGATGGGTATGATCGTCCTATGCCCTCTTGTATAATATTACCAATTAATATAGCTTTTGGTCCAGTATTTTTTTTATGGCCATGTCAAAATAGAACTTTAATTATAAAGATCTTGTATAATGCGTTTTGACCTCTTCCTCTTTCTTTTCATTTAAAATTTCATCCAGCTTCTTATCAATTAATGCACCTATTTCTTCCAATGTTTTGCCCTTTAATTTACATGTACTATGTTTCTCAGCAAACCTTCTTGTCTCTTCCTCCTCTTCCTACGCATATTCTAAGGCTTCCCTAAAATTCTTAGGTCGCCTAAAAACCACTACTCTTCTCAACAAAGGACGCAGGCCAGATATAAACCTCTCCATTATCTGCACTTCCACCATCTTTCGCGCATATGTTCTCTTAATCTGCACCTGTGCATCATCCTCTTCAACAGTGGATTCTAATATTTTACCCAAAGTAGTTACTCTAGTTGCATACTCTCTAACAGATTCAGCTTCTTTTTGACCACAATTTCTAAACAATGTCAATCTCCCATTTTCTGTCCCTACTGAATCGTTCTAAAATCACACTTTTAAACTGACCATAATCCTCTGCACCTTCCATAGCCTTGTCTTCTCTATAGAAGAATAACACACACCATGTGAATTTAATTTTTGCAATATTGAGTTTCACAAGAGGAGCCCAATTCATAACCTTACCTATATCATTTAATTTTTGAAAAAATAGGAGTTGATCTCTGGATCCATTATAAGAAGCGATATCGCTCGCTAAACTAAAATGTTGTTGTGCCATACTGCTTATTTCTAATTAACTCAATCAGATAATTTAGTCACTTCTTGTTGACATTGGACTTGTAAAAATTGTTAAATCAATCTTTGCCATGTGATAAACCAACACTGAAAATCTTATTCTATAACCAAGATATAAAATTGTAATTTAGCAATCATATAGATTGTAATCACCAAGGAAACACATAAACAACATACTCTTTATACAATTGTACCTCTTACAAAATATTGTACCCCTTATGAAAACTTTCGAACCCCTTACAAATATCTGTACTCCTTCATAATTTCTGTTCGCTTTACGAATCACCCTGTTCTGTTTCTGAATCATATCCTGTTCTCTTACAATGATCCTGCGTTCGCAGCGCCATTTTATGTAAGGTTTTAGGGGTAGGGGTGAGGTCTTAATGTTCTATTAGAATTTAGAATTTTGAATGAAAGGTGAATTAATAATTATGCGAATGAAATATAATTTAGTGTAAATACTGTGACCTCCCTTACATAAATATTTCGTCCCACATTGACAAGGCCAACAAGCACGTGACACAAAAATTTTCCATAAAGCATTTAACAATAACAATATGAGTTATCTATATATATAAAGAAGGATGTTTGTCTGTGGGTCTGTGGGTACGTTTTTTATACAAATCTACAGTTTTATTCCGATCTTGATGAAATTTCGCATACATGACCTTCAAAGCATGAGGAAGGTCACTGTCTACTTCAGATTTCGAAAAAATAATAATTATTGATATAAAATCGATATTCATGGTTATGGCAGGGCATATTAACCCATTAACGCCCTCTGTACTCGCATGGGTACAGTTGATTCTGGTGACTTTTCACTTACTTTTTCTATGGTTGCGATATAATTAATAACTTATTATGACACTAGATGGCAATAGTACGCTATCAAACCGATAGTTTTGGCGGTGGCGCGAAAAAATCGACAGATATTTAACTTTGTGAGAGAGCATAACGTAAAATTCCTGAGGTGAGTTGTTTCAATTGATTAATTATTATAATTATTACATTATTTGGACAAATTACGCATTAAACAGTTTGATTTTAATGTAATGTTGCTTGTTGTGTTATGTTTTTGGTAAATTTAGAACGATAGTTTGCTTTAGATGGCATTTTATTGCACTGTACACAAGCAGGTACAATGGGCGCTTATGTATAACATTTGACTTTTTTTGCAGCAGCTTTTGAAAAGCTATAATGGCGAATAACTACTTAAGGCTTGACGAAGCTCTCGAGTACTTAATAGCCGATGAAAATGATGATGTGGAGTATGAGGTGGTGTTATTACCACCAGATCCTTCTATGGTGAGTGACGAAGAAGAAGGCAACGAAGATGACTTGGTTAGTTCTGCCCTCCCCAGAGATGTGCCAGGAACTTTGGAGGTAATTCCACGTCATCCTGATCATGATGTTTCAGAATGGGATGACAGTGATAATGAGCCTCTTTCTAGTATCTCGAGAGCTAATAAACGTCCTAGGTACCAGCACCAGCAGTCCGAAACACCTGTTTGGAAGAAAACTTTACCTCTATATAGTACAGTCCATGATATTACTGATGCCATCAAAAATCGCCAAAAGTGCGTTGTAGAATGCTTGAAAGACCACACTCCAATAATGATCTTTGAAAAAATATTTGATGATGACGTGATGTCTTTAGTAGTACAAAATAGTTTGCTGTATGCCGGTCAAAATAATAGACACAGTTTTGATTTTGATATAACTGAATTCAAAAGATTTGTAGGTATATTGGTGCTGTCTGGATACCACGAACTACCATCTGAACGTGCATATTGGAGTTTAAATGAAGATCTTGGCGTTCCAATGGTCGCTAATTGCATGTCCCGCAACAGGTTTACAGATATAAAACGAAACCTACATTTTGTCGACAATTCTTTAGTGGCTGGTACAACCGACAAAATGTTCAAAGTAAGACCCTTGTGTGATTTGATCCAGCGAAACTCGTGTCAATGGGGAGTTTTTCATGAGAACATATCTGTGGATGAATCGATGATCAAATACTTTGGTCATCATTCAGCAAAACAATTTATAATGGGAAAACCCGTAAGATTCGGATACAGAAATTGGGCTGCTACGAGTTCGGATGGTTACTGCTATTCTTTTGATATTTATTGTGGCAAGTCTGCAGAAGCATCAACTGATAGTCTCGGAGGAGAGTGGTGAAATCCCTACTAGCAAAGATGCCTATAAATGATGCCAAAGAGCATATAATATACTTTGACAACTTTTTCACGAACTATCAATTACTACATGATTTACGTCTTCAAGGTTACAGAGCTACAGGCACAATACGTGACAACAGGACAAAGAAATGCCCACTTGTCTCCGTAAAAGACATGAAAAAACAACCGAGAGCTCAGTACGACTATTGTTTCGATACGAAAAACGAAATTGCAATTGTACGCTGGAAGGACAATAATGTTGTTACTATGGGTTCGAATTTTGACAACGTAGAGCTATTAGGAAAAGTAAAAAGATGGTGCAATGTAAAAAAACAAAAAGTTGATGTAAATATACCAAATCTGTTTGTAAATTACAATAGAGGAATGGGTGGGGTCGATCAAATGGATCAGTCAATCAGCCTTTACAGGGTATCAATCAAAGGAAAGAAATGGTGGTGGGTCATATTTATTTATTTGTTGGACATGGCAATATCTAACGCTTGGAGACTACATGTTTTACTAAGCAAGACTGAAAATGTGAAATATATGGACCAGTTGTCGTTCAGACGAACCATTGCTCGTGCATACCTGCAACAAACAAAATCGAAAACCCGGCATTCCTCTTCGGCAGTAACTGGTTTAGAGTTCAAAAATAACGGACACAACCCTGAACGCATGGAAAAACCGTTGCGCTGCACAATTTGTCACAGTCGTGTTCGTTGGCGATGCGAACTTTGTTTGAAAACACTATGTGTTGAGAGGAGTTGCTTTGGACAATTTCACTCCTAATCCGCCCAGTGTACCTGCCTGTGTACACCCTTATAATTTAAAAGCAATACAATTTTTAAATTATTTTTTCTGAAAAATGTTTTATTTAGTCAATATTTAAGTAATAAATATCAATAACACGAAAAAAATATGGACAGTTTTATTTTGGGCGTTAATGGGTTAATGAGAAATATCGCATGACCAACAATGCAAATAAAAGTTTGTGCAACAATAGGTATCAACAATGGTTTCAACACGCAATTCACCAATAACAATGAGCTCAAAATGATGATGCAATGATAAAGCAATCCTTTCCAAGAATTATAACAATGAACATAAAATGATGATGCAATATGGATAAGTTTCAATTTGTAACAATGCATAGAATTCCTGTTATTCAGGTTTTTCTTAGAAAAGAGAGTTCTTAGTACTTAACAATTTCTTGAAAATCTTTAAAAATGATCAGTAGCTGGAGATAATGAAGAGTTAGCAGACTATTGAGAAAGAGTGGAAAGACGACAGAGAAAGCAAACCTTTAGCTCCGTGCTGTATTGAGCAAATGGGAAGCAAGTAAATAGAAGAATTGGCGACCGCTAGACTGCCCAAAGTGACGAAAGGCCAAATTTTGCTTCAACACTGCGAGAGAAGAGTGGAAATTGCAACAACATCAAGTGTAGATCTGAAGTAAGATTATCTGATTAAGAAATTATTGGAGCAGTCCATCCATTTTGAGCCTTTAAAAAGATTTTTTTCGAATTTTCATTAAGAATTTTTACTGTATTAACTCTAAGCATTTTCATGTGTTTATTTTTAAGATATTGCAAAATTTAATTTAATTTTTTGAGATTGTTCTGTTTACATCCAAGTGTACCTATCCCGGGCAACGCCGGGTACCTCTTCTAGTTAAATATAATTGATAATGAAAAAATACAAATGGCATGAAATGAAAATTCAATAAGGTGCACTTTAATATTTGAAATGATTGTAAAGTCAAATGGAATAAGAGTTCAGTCCATGTGGAATATAAATTTTGATTCTTAATTATAATTTATATTCTAACATTCAAATTGATTCAATTGGCTTAAACAGTAAGCGATGTGTAATCCAATAATAATCTATAGTGCAAATATAACTTTTGTTTGATGTTTGTAGATCTTCAACATAAATAATAAACAGTTAATAATTACTAATTCATAACAATACCCGAGTAAAAATATCATTTGAAATCAATTTATATCATTTGACATTTCAAATGATCTCAAATGATCAAATTTTTAAGGAGATGATGATAAATGATTTCAAATGTCTAGTCATTTGTGCTTGTGAAAGTTAATGACATGATATGAATTGTTTTGAAATGCTCTTGTTTTAAAATGTCCCACAAAAGATAGCAAATGACATGACATGAAATGATACGAATTAATTATAAATATTCTAATGTTTTGAAATGCTCTAGAAATGATAGCAAATGATATGACATGAAATGATATGAAATAATTTTAAATGATCTTTTTCTTGTCATTTTGAAATGCTGGTTAAATGATTGCAAATGGCATGAAATGAAATTATGCAAATTGATGTTATTTTAGTCATTTACTTTTGTGAAACACTACTGATATAATGAAACAATTTCATTTTATTTTTAAAAATTTGCTTAAAATTTTGAAATGTTTGAGAAATTATAAAATGACATTATATGATATAGTAGTATTTCAATTGGTTTTAAAAAATAGAAATTTCTCTAGAATAGCTATTCTAGAGCTCTTATAAGTGTGTTGAATAATATTCCTATTAATATTAATCATATTAATCATATTAATATTCCAACAAACACTTTAAATTGATCTTATCAAGTTCTTTAATATATATCAACAGTTTTGAATCACTTCAGCATCTATAATTACAAATATTAAAATTCAAATAAATAATTAAACTACAATTTTTTGTAAATTAATTAATTTACAATTAATTAATTTAAATTTTAATCTTTTCATTTTAATTTATTGAATGAGCTTCTTATGAAACGTTCGAACGTTGATCAATATGAAAATAATAGCAAAAATAGAACAATTGTTCGATAACGTAATTGATTAAGGATCCTTAGGGGGTGATCCCACCCCCCTTCTATTCGAATACACGTGATAAAACTTGTAAGTGCTGCTTTATTAATATTTCTTTAACTTTAATATATATTAAATTTTATAAACGCTAGAATTATACATATATTATTTAAAAATTAAGAATAAGGGGTAACTCAGATTAATTAAATTTAAAGTTTTATAAAATTAGAAGGTCTGCACCAAACTATCACGTGATACCACATTTCCGGTAGCGGTGCTCTCTGGCGTAGCCACCGATATGAAACGAGTGTGCACGTGCTAGCTGTATACTTTTATAAAATTAATATAGAAAAATGGAAAGTATCTGCAAATCCCACACGTATGTGAGATATCTGGATGACATTCTACGAGCAATAGTACCAATATCTTATATTAAAAATTTCAACCCGAAACACTGAAACGATTACACCGAAACCAAAATATACTCGGTGTTTTGGGAGGACAAGAAATTCCGCCAAGGGGACTTTTACAGAGCTCAAATCCTGAAGCTTGGAGGTAAGTCAGATATATAATTTTGGGTTTTAAATTTTATTTAAAGTTTTTCGTAAAATAAAGGCGGTTCTCGGCATTCGGACGATTCGAATTTTCGGATACGTTGATCAAATGATATCCAGAATTCGTTAAAAAGTTTAATCACTGTATCCGAAAATTCGATTCACCCGAATGCCGAGAATTCCCCTGAGGAATTATCTTTTGATGATTAATGTTAATACGGGCATCGTACATGAAAAAAGTGAGGACTGTTGAACATATAATTTATAATACTGAAAAACTGTTTGCATTTATTATTTAACTCAGTAGTTAACTACAGAAAAAAATATTTTACAGAATCTTCAGAAGAACTACATGAAGCTGTACACCAAAAAAGAATAGGGGTACCAAATCCAAAAAAATTTCCTGATGAATCGATAAATAAAACAACAGTAAGTTATTACATTGGTTAATTCGAAGTACAATTTCAACATGTTAACATATAATTATGATAATTATCTTGATACCGGTATATAAATTATTATTCTTTAATGAACGTTAATGAAATTAATTCGAATTAATTTCTGCTATCCTTCACTTCTCATATCATTATATTTCTCTTAAAGGTTTATTTTTTCTCTTAACAGATTTACTGAACAGAAAACTTCAAAAGGAGAAATATGAAGAGGAAGCCAAAAGAAAAGAGTTAAATCGAGTGACAAAATATGTAAATGAGAAAATCAACACAATTAGAAAAAAGGATTACATGATTGTGTATATAAATAAATACTATAATTGCTAATTGGTTAATTGTCGTCATTTCTTATCACTTAATTATATACAGACCAATTTATTTTTAATTCATTTCATTCGTATTCTCAAATCACTTTATATCATTTAGTCAAATGAAATTGTTCAAATCATTTTATGTCATTCAGTCATTTGATCAATTGATGTTTGTGTCAATTCTCAATTCATATCATTTTGTCATTTGAAATTTTTTAAAATCATTTCATGTCATTCAGTCATCTGATCAATTGATATTTGTGTCAATTCTCAATTCATAACATTTGGTCATTTGAAATTTTCAAAAATCATTTCATGTCATTTGGTCATTTGAAATTGCTTCAAATCATTTCATGTCATGGTCATTAGATCAATTGATATTTGTGTCAATTCTCACTTTATATCATTTAAAAAAGACCAAATGATATCAATTGATAGCATTTGATATCATTTGCAAATGACCAAATGATATTTTTACTAGGGTAATCAGTACTTCAGTAATCATTTGTGAATGTGCCTAAATAAGAATAATAAATCTTAAGTGCATTTACTTATCCTAGTTCAAGTTATGTTTCCAAATTTGTAACTTAGAGTTAAGAAATGTAATAATCTATGGAAAATTTTTAGTTGAGATATTATGTATAAATGAAAGTATGGGTATGTGTGAAATTAGGCCACAAGACATGGAATTAGCTTTTATCTGGTTCGTTGCTCTTATCTGGTTCGTTGCTGGGGCGAAACAGCGCTCTTGGTGTGGATAACAAACTCTTGATTTACAAGGTTGTGATTCGTACTATTTTACTTCATGGAATGCCTGCTTGGGCTTCTATTTGCAGATCTCCAGACCTTCCAAAATATTGCTCTCCAGTCCATAGCCCAACTTGACAGAAGAGTTGCCAACAATCACTCTATCTATGAGGATTTGGGGATGACCAACACAGGCACATTTGTCCAGACTCGTATGAAGAACATGCTACCCAAGATGGAGAATCATGAAAACACCCTGGTTTCTGGTATCCTGGACCAACCACTCGTTGTTAAGTGTCCCCTCCGGTTTCGAAGACCCCGCCATATCCTGGATGTCTGCTTTGATGACGTTAACAAGGCCGTCTTCCACAACTTCCGTCTTTTAGATCCTGCTGATTTTTGGGGACTCTATTCGTCAATCTACAATCTGACTCTCATCCCTTCTTGGGACTTATTCTCTGGAGGACTCAAGAGGTTCATCAGGCTTCCCTCCCAGTTCAGTGTACCTCCTCTGGTTTACTCTTTGGGTGAGCGTGCAAAGTGAGCTTGCCTCCTGGACTACTCGCGTCTTTCTTTTCACTACATTGTTCGATTGTCGATTGTCGACTGTAACATTCAGTCTTGTTGAAAAATGAACGCGTAGCGTACGAAATACGTATCCAGGCATAATAAATATTTTGTTATGGAAAAGCGGTTTGGCTTATTCTGTTACCATTTATCTTCAGATTTATTTCCGTCGTTGTCCTCCAAACAGGTCCAACATTCAACTCATTGCTCAAATTCATCTCTCTCCTCTAAACTTGATACCCTTCTCCATTGCTCTTAGCAGACGTGAAAATATAAACCTTTTTGCAAAAGGTGACTTATGCAAGTTCTACGTCGCTCTTAAATCCAATTAGAAAAAAAAATATTCAAAATATTATTTAGCTGACAACTCATTCTAAATTCCAATTCCAGTCTTTCTTCTTGATATAACTTCATTTTAACTTCATCTATAGCCATATTAATATAGCTTTTTTAATTAAAGTTTCGCTGATGATCCAATTTCCAAATTGAAATATTATAAAATAATATTCCATTAATCCCGGACTCTTACTTCAGCAAGAAAATTTTTATTGCAATTATTGTAATTACACCTATTGTTAAAAAAGGCTAATTAATGTCAGATCTACTGTTAATATGGCTAAACAATGTCAGGCCTATTGCCAAATATGGCTAATTAATGTGTAATTATTTAAAAAGAGGAAGTCCATTTTAATTAAAAGAAATAGAAATTAAAGTAAATGATGAAAAACAATTGATAATCAAAAGTCTCCCAATGGGTAGAAATACAAATAATGAATTGGATGAAACACAAATATAATGAAGGTCTCGTGGACTGACTTTGATTTGTATATCGTCCACTTCATTATTTGTATCTCTCAACAACAGCTGACTTTTTTTATCAAATGTTTTTATTATTTATTTTTTTTCTATTTTTTTAATTTAAACTCATATACCCGGTGGTGCTCGGGTTTTTTTGACAAAATTTTCACATTATCTGAATATAAAAATACAGAAAAAACAATAAACACATGAATATAGCTTGAATTAATATAGTAAAAATTCATATTGAAGAATTGAAGAGAATTCTATTAAGATGATCCCAATGGATGACCTCTCCAACTACCAGCCCTTTAGCAGTTCTCCTCAATTTCGCTCGTTTTGGAATGTTGTCTATAGCTGAGTGAGTTTGACGAAGTACCGAAAAAAAGGTGGAGAATTATGATCATTAAATTATCTATATATTCACATTAGAAATTGCAAAATTTCATCAAAAAAAAAACCCGAGCAAAAACAGTCGGGTACATCAGCTACTTCATAAGAAATCGAAAAATAGTCCTGCATACATGAAATAAATTAAAAATCAGAGAACAAAACCATATTTTATGACCAATGTGAAAAATAAGATTTCAATATGCAAGTATATAAACCCAAAAAACAGAAAACAAATCAGGTAAAAATTCGAAAATATGAAATACTGGAAAATTGGATCCAGGTGGTCAAAAATACACAAAGCATTAAATTGATTGCCATTACCGTACCAGATTAAATTAACCTAGACCTATTTTAACTGGCGAAATATTGGAAAAACTGCCAAAAAGTTTTTTACAGAGGGCCATAGCGGGGCAAAGGGAAAAAATATAAAAAAACAAATTAATTTTTCGCAAATTATGTCAACTATTCTTGGTCCAAATATCTAACTCGTACGCGAGTTTGCCACAGATTGGGATTGACCAGATGCAAACGTTGAAATTCAATACTGAAAGTTTTTCATAATTTTTTGGCCTACACATTAATTCTATTCAACCATAAAATGTAGTGAAACTTAATTTTTCCTTCCTGATCTCGATTTATTTGGGGCAGTTTTTGAATATAAAAGGGAAATGCCCCTCACTGACTAATCACGAAATCTCGGGAAATAAGAAACGTATACTTGCAGGCAATTTCATCTATTTCAACTGTAATGCAGATTAAGTTCCAACTATGTGGCAACTAGCTTGCATAATTAATGTGATTATTTGATCATATGATAGCATGTTCGAGATTTGTTTTTTCACCTTTTCAGCAATAGCCAATAACCAAAGAGAATATATTTAGCAGTCTATACACATTTTACATTTAGAGAAAAATAAAATTTTGACATCTATTGCAAACGATGCAAAAAAATTCTCAATTATCGATTATTAGTTTTAGGAAAAAATCTAAATTTACTTTTACATTCTTTTTATCGTTGAATTGTTCTAACATCACTTTCTCAAAATTGCAAGTCGCAAATTAATTAAAAAGTATGAACGAAAATTATAATAGTTATATACCGGTGTCAAAAGAGACATAAAATTAGCAAAACTTTTCGCTTGAACAACTACGCTCGTCATCAGGCCTCGTTGATCACTTCAATGTCTAGCAATTAAGTAAATTTTTATGCTACAAATAATCTATACAATACTTAAATTTCAAGTTTTATTTTCCAAAATTTTTCTCACGTGGGCTATAGGTTTATATGGATGATGTGTAATGTAATTTCTTGTTTGTGGTTTACAGATGAGAACTGTTTGTTTATTATTCTCTTTTTTATGTTAAACATGTCTTTTTTTCTCTTTTGCATAGGGTTGTGTCTATAGTTATTTTTACTATTAGTTTTACGGTTTGTCTTAAATTTTTCAGGTCAAAGATTTTGCTCGTTGGGGCCCGAATGACCCTTGAATAAAAATTACTTGAAAATATAAAAATTAAGAAACTTGTATAAATTAAACATTTTTTAACATTCCTTGAAATATTTATCTATGATAATATCGTTAAAATCACTTTATTTTGTGAGATTCACATTTTTATGAACAACTAGCTGATAAACTCAGAGTTGCTCGGGCCCTTTTTTGACGAAATTTTACAATATCTGAATGTGATGAAGAAAATTAACACATGAAAAAATCTTGAATTAATGTAGTAAAAATTCATATTGAAGAATCGAAGAAACTTGTTTTAAGAAGCTCCCAATGGATGGTCTCTCAAATTACCAGAATTTTAGCATTTCTACTCAACTTCGCTTTTCTTGGAATGTTGTCTATAGCTGAGTGAGTTTGGTGCAGTACCGAAAAAAAAGGTGTAGAATAATGATCATTAATTTATCTGTATATTCACATAGAAATTGCAAAGTTTCATCAAAAAAGAGCCCGAGCAAAAACGAGCCGGGTATATCAGCTAGTTCATAAGAAATAAAAATAGTCCTAGATATAAGAAATATATTTTAAGTTAAAGAAAGAAACCCATATTTTATGATTAATGTGAAAACTAGGTTTTCAATATGCGACTTTGTACGTTAATTTATAAAACAAAAAAAAAATCCGGTAAAAATCCGGAAAACATGAAATACCAGAAAATTGGATCCAGATGGTCAAAAAAAAAAACCAACAAACCAGACAGTTGAACTCATTATTTGCCATCACCGTACCAGATTTCATTAATCTAGACCTAATTTAACTAGCAAAATATTGGAAAAAATGCGAGAAATCGCATATTTTTATGGAGAGCCATAGACCTTCAAAGAATAAGGAACGTCACTGTCTACCTCAGATTTCGAAAAAATAATAATTATTGATAAAAAAACGATATTCATGGTTATGGCAAGGCATATTAATGAGAAGTATCTCATGACCAACAATGCAAGATAAAGTTTGTGCAATATAGAATTCAATGCATAAAATTCCTGTTATTCAGGCTTTTCTTAGAAAAGAGAATTTTTAGTACTTAACAATTTCTTGAAAATCTTTAAAAATAATCAGTAACTGGAGATAATGATTTGGCGGACTATTGAGAAAGAGTGAAAGACGATAAAGGAAGCACTCCTTTAGCTGCGTCCTGTATTGAGCAAATGGTAAGCAAGTAAATAGAAGAATCGGCGACCGATAGACTACACAAAGAGATGAATGGCCAATTTTTGCTTCAAGACATCGAAAGAAGAAAAGAAATTGCAACAACATCAAGTGTTCATCTAAAATAAGATTGCGTGAGTAAAAAATTATTTAGACTAGAAAGAATCCTTGGAGAGGTCTATCCATTGTTCAGCCTTTAAAAAATTATTTTCGGTAAATCAAGTCCCGGTGTATCATCTAGAATGGATTTTTTCAGTGAAGAGGTAAATTCCTGTCTTTCGGATTTTTCTTAGAATGGATTGTCCCTTCGCTCTATATTGTAGTGATTGAGTTGGGGGGAATTGAAAAGTAAATAAAGGGAAATGATCAGATATATGGTAATCAATATTATCAGAAGGTAATGGGAAAAATTGGTCAATTTTCGAATAGGAGTTATAGAAATTTGTATAATGAGTGGGAGATTATTTAACCAATTTGGACGTTTAATTTAGCTTTTTGAGGTTGCCTTACAAGCGTAATTGTCCTGGGCAACGCCGGGTCCTCTGCTAGTCTATTTATATCTTTATCTATATATATAAAGAAGGATGTTTGTGGGTTTGTCTGTTGGTCTGTTTGTCTGTATGTTTTTTATACAAATCTACAGTTTTATTCCGATCTTGATGAAATTTCGCATACATGACCTTCAAAGCATGGGGAAGTTCACTGTCCACTTCAGATTTCGTAAAAATAATAATTATTGATAAAAAAATCGATATTCATGGTTATGGCAGGGCATATTAATGAGAAATATCGCATGACCAACAATGCAAGACAATGTATTTGCAACAATGGTATCAACACGCAATTCACAAACACTGCATGGACCAACAATATATATCTCATGACCAACAATGCAAATAAAAGTTTGTGCAACAATAGGTATCAACAATGGTTTCAACACGTAATTCACCAATAGAAAAGATAATTCTTAGTCCTTAACAATTTCTTGAAAATCTTTAAAAATGAGCAGTAACTGGAGATAATGGATAGTTAGCCGACTATTGAGAAAGAGTGGAAAGACGAGAAAGAAAGCAATCCTTTAGCTCCGTGCTGTATTTCGCAAATGGTAATTATTAGAATCGGCGACTGCTAGATTACACAAAAAGATGAATGGCCAAGTTTTTGCAACAATATCAAGGGGAACATCTAAAGTATGAGTACGTGACTAAGAAATTATTTAGGTTAGCAGTGGCATACATGGAGAGGTCCATCCATTGTGAGCATTTAAAAAATAATTTTCTAGTTTTCATGATAAATTTTTACTATATTAATTCTAAGCATTTTCATGTGTTTATTTTTAAGATATTGCAAACTTTAATCATACAACCAGTCCGAGCCACGCAAGGGGTAATCACCTAACTTATTTGTTTGCACATCAGATCCAAACATTTTATAAAAATGCATTTTGATTATATTCTGTTGGAATGTGTATATTTTGTAAACTGAAAAGTTGATAATGAGATGACTGAACATTCATTTCCAATAATTATTAACAATGTGCATAAAATGATGATGCAGAGACAGAACCTTGATACGTCAGCATCTATTGATGATGCAAAGGAGTCATGCGTGTCTCCCTTGAGTTCCATACCAAACGTCCAGACGACTGGCAAAAAGTTTGAGAAACGAATGTGCCTGGAAAGGAAAGAGAAAGAACGAATATTGGTCAGAGAAACTCTGCATCTAAAATAGAAAAAGCTATATGGGCATTTGAAACATCTGAGCAACGGGAGTTTCGAATAGAGCCAGAGCTTCTACGTCAAGAGCAAAAAAAACTTTGGTCCCGGTATATAACCTAGAAATCCTGTTTTTCGTATTTTTTGTAGAATGGATAGTCCCTTTGCTCTGTGTTGTATTGATTGAGTTATTATTTAACCAATTGGGAGTAATAATTTAATTTTTTGAGTTTGTTTTGTTTACTTACAGGTGTAATTTTCCTGGGCAATGATGGGTACCTCTTCTAATTTCTAAATAATGATAGTGGGAAATGCTTACATAGCACATGCCCTATTGGTACTATATGATACTATATGGTACAATTGGAATTCTCAATGCTAGTATATGGCATGCAATATATATCGTCTGCTTGCTCTGATAAGCACTGGTGTGGGAAGTTATGTTAGGCTTATGCTCGTATTTCGTTTGTGTTACATTGGATCCTCCTATAAAATTTCAGTCCAAAATTGACCAACGAGTGGTGATAATGTTTATGACAGCTGAGGACATTCCACCAATTGACATTCAAGCTCGGATGTTGAATGTTTGTGGAGAAGCATGTGTCTCAATAACAACGAAGGTGCATTGGGCCAAAATGTTCCATGATGGTCATGTGGAAACGGCTGATAGACCATGTCTGGACCAAGCAAACGTGGTCATCACCAAGCAGTTGAAGACAGACATGGATAAGTTGATTCGTGAGGACAGATCAGCATACGGTCACTTGTGAAGGTCCGCATATGCTGTAGTGAAAAACCTGGGATATATCAAGGTTTGCTGTCACTGGGTACCCTGAATGCTCACGGAAGAGCACAAAGGGCTGCGTTTTGACTGTTTTTGGATCATCTGGAACGTTACAGTCATGAGGGAGAAGCGTTTGTGAAGAAGATTATCGCGGTAGATGAGAACTGGTGCCATTATTGTAAACCCTCTGAGAAGGTTTTCCCAATGCAATGGAAGCATTCATCATCACCACGGCCCAAAAAATTCAAGTCGCAAATTTCAGCTGAGAATATTATTCTTACGTGTTTTTTTTATTTCAATGGTCCCCTGCTTTTGGAGTTTATGGAACCCAAAACCCGTATTAATGCTAATGCATTTACCAAGACACTGCAGAACTTGCGTCAAGCTGTGAAATACAAGTGTCCTGGTAAGCTCAGTGATCTTCCTCCAGGACAATGCTAGGCCACATTTTGCAAAGCTGGTGCAGGAAGCAATAACCAAAATGCGGGGGCAGGTTCAGCACACCCTCCTTATAGCCATGTGCCTCTCTCACCATGTATTTTCATGTTTTCTGTCTCTTAACAAAGGCACTGAAAGGTTGACGATTCGCTAATGATGAGGAGCTTAAAGATGCTGTTTGGGCATGGTTAGAAGAGCAGCAGAAATCAGTAGATGGTATTAACGGATTTTGCCCCAGTGGGAGTCTTATACTGCAGCAGGTGGAGATGTTTTTTAGGACTGCACGTCTATAATAGTGACTGTAAGATGTTCTTCTTTCATATAAACTAAGGTAAATATTATTACTTTCATTTAATCTGTCTCAGTGCCCTTGGAATCACTATCATTTGAACATGCTTTATACTTATGTGTCACACCAATGCTCCTTGGAATGCTTACAAGATCTTTCTCAACTACATTTTGCAACAGTGATTTTTCTCTCCAAAGGTTCCTTTGATTAAGAAAGAATAATTGGCTCTAGCAGTGGAAAGAACAGATGCAGTAGTTTAAAACATTTAGACATGTGAGCATTTCATTTCTCATTTCTTGCATGTTTGGAAAGATTCATGTGAATGCTAGAATCGATTATATAAATTTACTTTCAGTGTACGTCATTGCTATATATAAAATATTACTGTAAGATTAAACAACAAATTTTTATATTATTCTTTTTAGCATATTGGAATATCTTTTTATGAGTTATATGTTTGTTTTATGTATCATTTCTCGTTTGGTGCTTCTGAAGATGAACGGCTGGCATCGTTCGAAAACGTTAATGTGAAAATTTTTAGTTGGCAAATCATCTAAACTTAGGCTGCTTCTTCGGTTTTATTTCAACACCAGCAGAGTACCCAGCATTGCCTGGGATAAATTGATTCATACTTTACTACATATATGTGTCAAGTTTTCACCAGTTGAAAATTCTACAGAGTACCCCACCTGTTTTCTCTTCAAGGTGTGTACATCAAGATACATATTTACAAGATTGTTTTTTTTACTGTTTTTTACAACTGGATAGAATTTTTTAATATGTAAGGACACTTTAATTTTATAATTAAGCTTTCACCAGCATTAAAAATTTAGTGGAAGGGTTTTTTTCAAAATTATGAAAAGATTATTTTGACTATACCATTCATATTTTTATGAAGGGAAGAGCAGGTTAATTTGGAATTTTTTTGAAAAATTATCTTTTTATAATTAGTTTTGTTTGTTTTTATTGTTGGGTTTTTCCAAACCAATAAATTTTCTATTTTTTGAATAAGGAAAAAATTGTCTTATTATAATTCTTTATATGTACCTAAGCTTGTTGTTTAAATTATTATTATCATGACACCTTTTAAACATTATCGGGAAGTTTATGATAACCAGTATACACTTTTTAAAAATTATTATCATCTGTGTCATAATATTACTCGAATTTTAGGTTGTATTCGTTTTTCTCAAATTTTGTCTGAAGAAATCTATCACCCTGAAATTTGCTATGATTAAGTTTTCTTCTGCAACCTATAGAGTTATTTTTTAAGCTCAGAAATAGATTATACAATTTAATATCAAGGAACATTATAGAAATTAAGCATAAACATCTTAAAAACTGGCAAATTATGTGGGTGGAGAGGTATATTTGTGATAGACCTTATTCTTTGCATCGCAGTTGTAAACTTGCAGAGGGTACAGTTAATTTTAAATATTTGGATAACAGCAGGAGACTATATATAGCAAAATTTAATCTTTTACACCTGGCCAAATCCAAAAGGTCATATCTCGCTAGCCTCCTCAGGTGGTGTATCGGTTTATAGCAAGCTTTGGTATGAGAAGGGTGTGTCCCATTTTGTTTTACACCTCGCCACACCCACAGGTTTATCGGTTTATAGCGAGATTTGGCATGTGAAGGGGTTGTCCCATTGATTTTAAACC
>JAHWFO010006037.1:432324-450845 GCA_023313115.1 Rhysida immarginata | reverse complement strand
TTCCTAGCCCCGCTTAAGGTTAGATGTATGTTTTGAATTAACTGGCCGGTTCAAGAAATAAAAAAAAAGAAGAAAAAAAATTTCTGGCGGCTTAATTAACTAATGAGTAACAATAACGATAAAGAAGTTTAGCCGTTCAAGAGATAATTTAATTGCATTTAATTTGATCTGAGCCAAGTCCGTGTGCCTCTCTAGAAGTTTAGTATTTTGCTTTATTACCTGATTTTTTTTCTCTTCCTTTCGTATCATTTGTATTTTGTTATTATTTTTTTTTTACCTTACCCTTGTCAACGGTTGATTCCAGAGACTTTATCTGCGTTGTGAAAAGAACTTAAGAAGAATTCGTAGAAGAATTACCTGTTAACTTTATTGTTATTTATTATGTTTTCCGGCGACCATGTTTTGTATTTTTTTTTGATTTTTTTGGATTAATCTTCTATTTGTAAATAAATCTTTCTTCACCTGACAAGGGCTAAACGTATTTGCTGTGCTATTTTCCTTGTAGTTCTATCTTGATATTTTTTTTTCTTTTTGGGGTTGGGTTTCACTATTTTTTATGAAAGTTTTTTTTTTGGGTTCATTTAATTTTATCCTTCGTACTTAATTACTAGCTGCTTTCCTGGATTTTCTTTGGTACGCCCCAGCCTGCTTTTAGTTACTTGAGGGGGGGGGGGACGTTACAATACATACATACTGTAACGATTAATTAGATAGAAGGAGGTAAGGAATCGGTTCGAATAGTCCCTTGCTCGGACATCTTCAGTTAACAAAGGTTGCTTTTCCAGGAGTGTTAAGGACTGCAATGAAGAGAAATACGAATTCCATCATTAGTAGGTGTTGAACGTATTAATGAGATATGAAAGATCGTCAACTAGCAACTTATCTGTAATCTGGGCCATGGTTCTATTTTTGTCTTGCATCATCATCTCTCCGGAGTACATAATCCACTAATTAAAATGAATAAAACAACATTTAAATAATGATTTTCACACAACCACAAAGATTCTGACTTTATTTTTAAATTCTTCTTTCAACTTAGTTATAATCGCAATTCGACAATAAATATTGATCCAACAACAATCTTGAAAAACAACAATATAGTTTTCCGCTCACGGCATCAGAAAACTAAAAAAAATTAAAATTAAAATCAAACATCAATCATAAATTAGATCCTGGCCAGTATCACAATAACAAATTATTAAGGTAATTCATGTCTGTCTAAGTTCCATGTCAAACGTTCCTGGATCAGGATCCGTTAACATTCAGTAGGATTCAACCTCTTAAGTAAGTAAAATTGTTTTATCTTCTTTCCCTTTTTGTTGCATTAATAATATTGAACACTCAACACAGTTTTCTGCAATTATTTCCTTTTATCTCATTTGTTCATGCAAGTTTAATCTTAACCATCCACAGTTTCTCTTAAATATAAATAATCTTAATTTATTATTAATTTCCTTTCTCACTTTTTTTTTCTTTAGGTGAGTCTCATTGAAGAAGGTAAGTATATATATTTGAAAATTAAAGTTCTTTTGGTTAGACCACGTGAAATGGATGCAAGTAAGTTTAGGGAAGGGAAAGTCTAAAACTATACTAATAATAACTTTGGAAAGGGTAGGGGTTTCTTCAAAACAGTTTATAAGGATGTAGCAGTTTTCGAGGTGTTAGTTAGAGGAAGAAAGTTATGACACCGACTTTCCTTCTTTTGTGATCCCAGTGATTTATTTTTGCGTTCAACAGCGTCTAGTTATCAACGGACTTCTATCTTACGTCTGGGAACTTCTGTAGACCCGTTCCAAACGTGTTGTGCATCACTCTAACTGCCAACGATTCTAAATAAAAAGAACAAACCAAATTATCAACAGGAGTCTCTTATGGTCTTTATGGTCCAGATACCAAGCATAGTACCAGACAGGTCACTTCAATATCTTTTATTTCCATTCCGAGGCGTAGCATATTTGTTCCATTGCTTATCGAATATTTACTAGACGTTTTGGCAATTCTTCCGATGTCGCCATCTCCTTCAATAGTAAAGAGGAAGGACTTCATTTCTATTCATGATGAGCGTGTCGCTTTTCTGACTATTTGCTATTTTCGCTCTGTTCCGCACTCTTGACTCTTATGGCAGATTTCATCTCCGTTTTTGTAACTGACTAGCTTCCTCTCTGCTTTTTTATTATTACTTTCAGTCTTATTTTTTGACGTTATGGGAACAGAAAAACCCTGTTAACGTGCCAATTGTCGCTCGCATATTTACCATTGTAGTCTCACCATTGTTTACCCGCTCTTCAAATACGCAAAAAAAATACGCTATTATCATTGCTTTATTCTTAGAAGAGGGGCGATAGGCGAATGATGTCGCCTTAAACAATTTTATTTTTCTTATATCGTCAGTTTGTGATGCGATATCCATAGGAGGCGGGAGAGCCATGCCGTCCAATCTTTTAGAACGTTACAATACATAAAACACTTTTTTACTACTGTTTTTTCACACAGTCTTTTATTTTTTTTAATTATTGCATTACCTTGATTGACAAAGTATTTTTCACTGTCTTAAATAAAAGTTGTACACTTGCATGATGGCATGGACACTGGGTTTGTATTTTTTCTATACAGTTGTTCTATTTTACAAGGGTGCAGTCACAAATAATAATAATTATTCTATTGTCGGTTTAAGCACGTATTTCTCATGTGATTTTCATATCAAATTCATTTTCACAATTTTTTGACTGCATCCTAACATATTTTACCATGATACCATGCTGACGCCATTACTTATTCACATAGTTGTTGAGTTTTTGTCTTCAGCGTACAGTTTGTCTCAGTTACACTTTTTTGATACACTTCTTGTAAAAGCCCAGCTATTTCTTGTCGATCTAACGTTCTAACCCACATAATTTCTCTCACTCACTCACTCACTCACTCACTCAATTGTGGAGGTCATTGTACGCTTCTGATTTTCTAACCCTATGTTTTAAAACCCTAACTTTTAATTTTTTTGCGTTATAGGTTTGTGTTCATTTCAAGTAAAAATAGTCATCACACTTAAAGTTATTTTCACAATTTCACCTATTTTATTCAAGTGCTTGAATGCAGTTGTCTTTACATTGATATTAATCATTAAAAAATTTACTGTGGTGTTTTTAAAAAGCATTTCAAAAATAATAATAATAATTTACAAAAAAATAACGAGAATAGTTGAAATGTAATTTACAATTGGTATTTTACAGGTAGTTTTTTACTCATGAAAATGTTCATAAAATCTTGATACAGGTATTTTTTAATCTTGAAATACTTAATGACATGGTTAAAAATGCAAGGGGTTTTAATTTTTTTACAACAGTATGTTCAAATTTAAGGGGTGAAGTTTACTTTACCAACGTTCATAAAAAAATATAAATTCGCTAAATTATTCACTTTTAACTCCATCTGTGATTTTACCCTGTTATTTTCACTCTTATGACTTTTATTTGCTTTAAAAATCAATTTTGATAAAAACTGCAATTTTATTTTTATTATTGATCGCAAGTTTTGAGGGAACATTGGCAAATACCTATTCAGGTGTTGTGTAGCCATAAGGATAACATATAAATAATTCTCCATCCCTAGCAAAACGTTTTTCATTCATCGTCTGGTAAATTTTTACGGTGGGTTTGTTGAGTAGTGTTGCGATCACTTTATCATGCATGAAATTTAGTTGCATGGGAATGGTAAGTTTGCTCTCCCCCTGACACCTGAAGAGATCTTTGATGACATCAGGTTGTAAAATTTCCATCAGACTGTGAGTTAAAGTAAATCCTTTGCATTTCAACTCTCTCAGACCGTTGGATAGAAAGAGGCAGTAATTTTTGCCCCGGCAACCACTAGCTCTTCTATGTGTACATCAGGGCCATACTTATTGACGATTTGGTCTGTCAATTGTCCGAGGTTATGAACTCTGGGTAGCATATCCCGATCTCTCCAAGAAAATGAGCGAGTCGGTATTGAACTATTTAAGCCGATGCCCGAGTGCTTTCATCGCCTCGTATACGGCGAGCAGCCCATATGTCATTACAAATGAGGCAATCAGAGGGTTACCCTGCTCGTGAGTCTTTGGATGTGTGGTCTTGTACAATATCAGGAGAAGCTCTTCCGACACGATGTTGAAGTCTGTCACCTTGATCGATGGAGTACTGAAGAGCCGATAGTATTTGTTTTAGCAATTGATGAAAACGATGGGTGTTTTATTATCAACCCGCATCCCAAGATATCTGCAAAGATGATTTAGAGACAGTTTACATATTAACCTTAATTTTGCGTTTTTTCAATATGTGAGGGATAGAACTCGATACCCTCTGATTCCCAAACAACCTGGATAAACGCTGCCCGCTCACTCTCTGTTCGGGCGTAAGCAGGCCACCCTGAGCCCTGGATCTTACCCTCGATGAACGTGTTCATGTATTTTGAAAAAAGTGAGTTTGCCTTGACTTGGAGTCTGACTTGAATCTGCGGGGGTAGTGCCAGAGGTCGTACACCTCTCTGATTTGGTATCCCTTTGTGAGAGCTACGTAATATTCTGGCATGCACCAGACAGCCGTCAACAAGCGCTCGTTGTCGGTATGATGGCAAATAGCACTCGACTCTTCGGTGGCACACGTCCGACAGACCGGGTAAAAAAATCGACCGCCGCAACTGTATAGGAGCACTTGTATGAAAAGATCTTTGGGTGGTACTACTGTTTCCCTAATCAGCCCAAAATAATATACACCTGGGGAGAGGTTGAAATCACTAGTGATCATTTCGGGATGATGCTGCGGATACATGGCGCACTTATTCACCCACGGATAAAGAGAGCTGAAATCCAGATAGGGACAACCTCTATGTATCCGTTGCCTCACAGACCCCCGCCGAGAATCTCTCGGTTCATCCCCCTGTACAGAGCCGACCTAAAACTTCGCGTTTCACATTGGCCTGGAATTCACATTCCCAGATAACGTTGAGGGAATGGTCTGGCAACTCCATCTTCAAATAATCCAGACGGTCTAATGTGAACTGATAATTTTCAGCGTTCGTCAGACAATATTTCACGCACAATGCGTTTGCATGAGTGCATTTCCGGCAAGAGTGGTAGTAACACCTGAGAATTTCTTACACGATCTTTCGATCGAGTGTCCAATCATTTACAAATACGGTCCGAATTGTTTTCCACCCCATTCAGAGCTGAATAAATTCGGGTGTTTAGGGTTTTCGTATGATCCCAGGCAAGCCTTTGCGACTATATTGGTTACGGTTTAATTAGCCCCCAGGTGGAATGATGCCCATCGTGTACGAGTCGAGGTATTTTTCTTGTAAAACTTTGGTCGAGATTCCAGCGATGTTGATGATAGTTTAAAATGGGTCATACCCCGTGAACGAGCGCATGATGTTGGTAAACTTCAGGCAGCCCTCGCGAAGCAGCACCGTGTCACAGACACAGTTACCCCACAATTCCGACATCATGTTCCACTTAGAACCGACATGCAGCTTTTCACCAGCGTTCCAGCGCTCAAACTCTCTGAAAACACTTACATTCATTACAGAAGGGATAAATAAGTGTTTCTCAGGGAGGTCCCCTACGAAATGTAGCATTTGGCTCAACAGAGCGAAGAGAAAGAAACCTTTCTTCATCTCGCTTATACCAAATGCTCTGGGGAATGCTCTTAAAGGCAGTGTGATGACAGAGAAAGAATCCAGGAAACGGATTCCCATCTCCTTCCTGTCTATCACAAGCATTTTCATGCCACAATAGATGATATCGGGCTTGGTGTTGTGATCAAAAAGGAAGTTTGCCACATAAATTCTATCAAAAGCTGCCTGATTATGAGCAATAACATTACTGTTTTTAACCTTTTCCCAGCCAGCTATTTTCTTGAGAAAATGATTCTTCTTACAGGGGAATGGAAAATATTTTTAAAAAAATTCAATAACTGATATACTGCTTTAAAATTTTAAATTTGTGATCTTGAATATAATTGCTTTTGATTAGTAATTTTTTCTGATCGATTAAAAGTAATGTTTTTTTTTAAACAATACATTAAAATGTATAAAAAAAATTTCTATTTGAAAAACTTGGTTTTAATCCTTTTTTAAAAAATTACAAATTTAATAATTTTGTATTTGAAAATAGCCAAAATTTAGGGAGAAATCTTTTCTAAATAAAGAAAAAATAATTTTTTTTAATATCTCTATTATATTTTTTTTAACAATTTTTTATATAACTGAATGTGGAATATTTTTACTTTTTCTTTTCGAATATCATAATTTGTTGGTAAATGGGTCACACCTGCATGAGAATAGCCAGAAAATCACATAATAGGATTTTAATCTCTTTCTTTGATAAAGCATAGATGATGCCTTATATAACTTCCTCATATTCTGAGAAGGGAACAATCTCAAATGACATCATCAAGAAACGATCTCGATAGCAATGGTTTTAATTTTTGTGAAATAACTTATGAATAAAATGTAATTTACGAAAAAAAAATTTAAAACATAAATAAAAGGTATCATTTTAATATAATTCAATCATTAAATGGTTCAATTGTGCCCTGGAATTTTTTAATAAATTCGTAATTTTAGATATTGCAAAGTTTCTCCATACACAAGCTTTCTAAAATTTCTAATATTATTGATTATTAATAAATTTGGGGTGGATAATTTATTTGCAGTTAATTATAAAGCTTTCAAGAATTCAACAAAAGCAGTTTGAAGTTTTTATCGACAATAGAAAATTTCTTATAAGCATTTTTTATAGTCATGATTTCAGCCCCCCACCCTCCTTTGACAACACCTGTGGAAAATCATTTTTTATTATATTTTCTCATTTAATTTTAAAATTTGAAGGGATATACAAGTAGTAATGTGCATCTGAAAAAAAAATTAGCAATTTATCTGTTATAGAATTTTAGTTATATGCATTTAAATTTTGTAATGTGTTATATGGAACTGACATAGCTACAAGTGACCTGCATGGCAATTTCCAGGAAGTGTGACCATGTGAATGAGAAACGTGGTTTTGATAAGACAAACAAAAATGTGGAATTAAAACATTAAAAAAATTAAAATATTTTGATTTTAAAATAACAACATGAAATGAAAAAAGCGTTTTAAGTTAACTGTAAATACAGTACACAAGAATTTTTCAATTTAAAAAACCCGAATTAACAGTAAAAGACACCTTAAATACGCAAAATAACAGCATGGCTTTCTCAAATGAAAAACAAAACAAGTCAGGCAACCGAAATGCCCAGAACCAATAGGATTTTAAAGAAATCGAGAACGAAAAGGAAAGAATTTGATTTCTAAAGAAGCCTTTCATTTTTATGAATTAGATGATGTTGCTAAGGAAGCCTCTGGTTGCTAAGCAAGGCGTAATTCTAAGGGAAATGTATAGTTTAAACTGAATAAAACTATCTGAAAAGTTACATACAGAAAGTAGCATTTCTCTGTATATTAGAACACATAAGAATCCTTTAATTGTTAGCATTTCTATTTAATATTTTTTCTTCAAAAACTATTGCCAACGTTTTTCTATGTAAGCATTTATCATTGAAGAAATGAGTAGCTACTAGCTGTTGTTAAAATTTGCCTAACATAAACTAACTATTGATAATATAAGGCAAAAGCAGTTACATCTCTTAGTTACATAACTTAGCAGTGAAAGTGTCTAATAGTTTCATGATGGTATCATTAAAACATGAATCATGGAACAAATTTCAATTCTCATTAATTTTACCTTATATTCATTCATCACATGCCATTACAAGTCGCTTGATATATTACATGCCATAATTTAGTATTGAAAGTTTCAATAAGCCATAATTGGTCCACGAAAAGCTGGTGCCTTTGAACCAATTTCAACTATCATTAATTTTACGTTATCTTCATTCAAGGCACATCATCCCAAGCTGTTTGATATAATACAAAGTATATCTTAGCATTGAGAGTTTCCAGTGGGTTTTAATGGTACCACTAAACCACATAACCTTTAAGGAAGGCTATCACGTGTCTTCACTTAATGCACAAGCATTTTCTCTGCTTTAGGTATGGAATTCCAAAGTGAGAACAGCATTCGGAAATACACAGGCCATTTATACATTGAATTGTATACTGAAAAACTTGGTCCCCTATATTATTTTTGACCTTTTGAACTGGAAGAAGTTCACCGATTTTTTCCATCAACGAACTCAGTCTTTCGATTTCTCTAATTTGTCGAATGGCGAAAACGAAGCCGAAAATTAGGCACGCGTTCGAAAGCTAGAGCACCAACAGACAGACGTAAAAACGTAAAAAAATCCAGACAAAATGAAAAAATGGTAAAACAGAAAATGTACGTGTTTTTTTAATGAAATCACCCACAAGTAAATTAAAAGACATAATGTTAATGAAGGATTTTTTTGGAAAAATTAAAACGTGTCTGAAAAACGTGCAGGACAAAAGAATCGTCAAAAATATATGACCACCCACCTGAAAACGATATAACTAACTTGGTTTGCATGTGGGTGAATCAACGATGTCATCTGTAAAAAATTAATAGCTCAATGCTTGTATCATGGTCAACAGATGGCAGCATTTTAAAATTGATCAGTAAAGCGTTTTCTTAAACATCTGTCGAACATGTGGGAGTCACACATCTGTCGAACAGAAATGAATGAACGAGGTCAGTTTATCTACACCTCCCTCCCTCTCAAAGTGTGACGCAGACAAAAAACACATCACGTAACATGCACTTACCCCAACTGGATAAACCTACCAAAATCATGCGTTTTTTGAGTATACTCACATTGAGAAGCCAGTGAAAAGAAACAAAAACGGATATAGAAATGAACGCTGCTAACCACCTGATGTATTTGAACGTTTACTTGTAAACAAACAACATGTTATTGTGTTTATTATTATTATTTTTATACGCAGAGCTCCCTGTAATAATAAATACTTGGACGAATGTATAATCTCGTTTCATTTTGTACGGTGGACAGCATTAAGTTTTCCTGAATCAGTGTTTAAACATAAGAGCGATTAACACGAGGAATTCATAAACCCACTGACTTAATGTGGACTGGCTAAACCCCATATTCAGATATGATGAGAACATGATGTATTTCAACGTCCAACAGATGGCAAGAGAGCTTGCACAGCTCATCGAGAGAGATCACTTCATGAATTGTCAGACACTACTGAACAGTGAAACAAACACGGTGAACGCTTCAGCATGCACTTGAACAGAAAAAATTGAATTATTATTATTATTATTATTATTATTATTATGATTATTAAAAATGGTTCATTATATGTGACGTAAAATTAATCAACCACGTAAAAAGAACAACCATATGGAAAAAATACAAAACCAGTCTCCATGCCATCATGCAAGTGTACAAACTTTTATTTAAGACAGTGAAAAATCGTTTGTCAGTCAAGTTAATGCAGTAATTAAAAAAATTAGTAGACAGTGTGAAAAAAATGTAGCAAAAAAGTTTATGTATGTACGTGTAAAAAATATTTTTAAACACTTGTGAATGTGAGCAGAAAAAATTTGAGCTGTCTCCACAACACCATTATCACCGTCACCCATTGTAACAAATAGCGGTCTTAGTAAGTACTAAATTTTGTGCAATAAAATCAAAACCCTGAACCCACAAATAAATACCTCAGACCCAACCCACAATTTCTTTGACAATGTTCATTACACACTTTTTTATAAAATCATGATGCCCCATGATGTTACTTAGCTACTTAAATTAGAATGTATGAACGTAAAAAAAATCGTAAAGCATAACTTTGTAAAGTAAGAATGAAGTAACCTTAATGAATGAAAAAAAGCCATAATAAGCTATTGGAATAATGCTGACTAAGTAAACGAAGAATTAAAATTTTTTTATTTAAATCACAGGTAAATAGAGTGAAATCACTGAATAGTAAAATGATGATGAAGACCCAATAAAAGTCTCACCCTGATGGAAATACAAAAAAAAAAACAGAAAAGTTTAAAATATTATGCAGTGAACGAGTAAATATGTTTATTTAAAACGTAGATAAAAACAGGTACATACGGGAAAGTAAGCGACAGTGAACACGCACCACTAACCCCTTCAGCACCACTCACAGACCAAGATGATGGCAGAAAGGGGTCAGTGGCTGTGGGCTTCACTACAACCCACATAGAAAGCTGCAAGACATCTCTGAGAAAAAAGGGCAAGGGGTGCTACACTGCAGGACACACACAAAATTTTCTGATAAGATAGTAGTGGTCAAGGGTGCGATGACAGGTAGGATCACTCCCAAAATTATGAAAAACAATCATAATTCATAATCAAAGCAGAAAACACCCCTCCACGTCAAATATTATTAACAATCATATTTAATTCAATTATAATGAGGGGGTGGTGATTTTTAATTAAAAATTACACCTGTGATTGTGGGCAGGTGTAAATGGTTGGGTCACCCCCTCCATATACCAAATCTCGCTCAAACCGTATACACCTGCGGGGTTTGGCCAGGTGAAAAAACAATGGGACACCTCCACTGCTTACCAAATCTCGCTATAAACCTGTGAAGGGGGTAGGGCTAGCGAAATTTTTTGACATTTTGCGTGTGGCCAGGTGTAAAAGGTCAAATCTCGTTATATATGGCTTCCTTCTGCCGATAACAACTCTTCTTATGGTAAAGGTGACATAATGGATGAATTTAATGTTACTTTATTAAACAACATTATCACCAAAGTATATAATTTATCTGAATTAAAAATTCCCAAAAAATTTTTAAACAGTGATCTTAAATTTGCCTTAGACGATAACATCAGCCCGGCAAATATAAAAATTGATGTAGAACAAACCTTGCAGTTTTCTAGTAATAAAGATGAGGGTCGTAGAGTGTATTAAAGAATGCAGATCAAAGATAAGCCTAAACCCATCCAAAAGAGATAATGCAAATACCTAAAAAATTAAACAACAACAATCTCATGGTAAATAATGCAGATAAGGGCAGCATAATTGTAGTACAATATAAGGAATATTTTCTGAAAAGAAGATCCTGATTGGATGCCCCCTTAACATGGGTCAGGCGTTTTGGTGCTTCAGGGATTCTGCGAGCTATGCTAGTTGTACCACTGAAACTTTAGGGTAACTCTAATCTGAAAAGTCATGGTTGAGAAGTGAGACGAAGAGAATTTAAACCTCTCTTGATGTCGACGAATGAGAAAATCCAAACTGCATCATGTGTGACTCAGGTTAAAGTTACCCGCGTTTGGGAGTTAGGCAGAGGCTCTAATTCGAAAAATCGTCGACAGTCTCCCGGATGTTACCTGGTAGCTTTGCCTACGAGAAGCCCCACCTGTGCACTGGCTATGCATTTCGGCTTGTGTCAGGGGCAGCGCATGCCTTTACCCAGGAGGAGAAATGGTTAAAGTGACAACGAGATTGGGTGCTGTCAATCGGCACTTGGAATGTAACCTCCATGACAGGAAAGGAATCGCAGTTAGTGGGGGAAGCCAAGCGATATCGACTGGATATCATAGGTATTACCTCTACGAAAAGTCCGGGTTCTGGAACTGCAGACTTAGAAGGAGGGTGGAAGCTCTTATACTCAGGTGCTGACCCTAACATGACTGACCTGGCGAGAATGGAGATACTCACAAGTCCCTGGCTGGCAGATTATGTTGCAGATTCCCCTTAGGTGGAAGACTGTGTCTCCTGAGGGTTCAGATGGGGAAACTGCCTTTCTCTCTCTTTCTCTATTAGTTGCATATTTTCCGAATGCAGTCACAGATTACCCCCTCTTTCTAGATAAAGTTGATACTGCTCTTAGTAGGAGAGGGAGTGCAGATTCATCTGTTATCCTGGTGGGCAACTTCAATGCACAGGTAACGGCAAATGATCAAACATAGAAAGGCGTGATTGCGAGGAATGTTGAGAGTGATTTAAATGCGAATGGGAGGTGTTTGTAGGATCTCTGGTGTACCAATGGACGTTCCTTCACACACACCTTCTTCCAGCACAGGGGTGTTCATAAATATACCTGGTACAGGGATGCAATGTACCAGAAGTCAGTGATTGATTTTGAAATCGCGTCAGTTGACATATTCCGGTCAGTGTTGGATAATCATGTAAGGAGAATGGCAGACCTATCAAATGATCATTTGCATTTTGCTGTTATCTGATTCCATGCCAACTAAGGTCCAGACAGACTTGGCGCATCAAATGGGAGGCATTGGAGGATAGAACTGTGAGGATGACCTTTGCAGAATACGTAACTTCAAGTTTTAAAGAACTATCCAGTGATCCTGGAATTGTTGAAGGTGGAGAGGCAGTTGTTTTAAACTGCTGTGATTATTCTGGCAGCGTTGTGCTGCGTCGTAAGCGAATGAGTGTGCCGCACGTCAGTGAGAAAAGGAAATGATGAAGTCCAAGAAGAGTTGGCAAGGCAATGAAGGAACTCTATTTGCATTAGCTTGCAAATAAGTCACCTTCCAGTCGCGTGCAGTACGCAGAGGCGAAATAAACAGCAGCAAAGACAGTATCATCAGCTAGAAAAGTTCGGGGGGGGGGGGGGAATTGGAGGCACTTTATGGCTCGGCAAACAAGGTATTCTGGCAGACCATGCGCCACCTCCTGGAAAGAAGTCACTTTCATCACAAACTACTAAAAGTTCAGATAAAAAGCTACTGAAAACGCAGGAGATCGTACTGCATCTGTTGAAGGAACACTTTGCATTTCCACTTAATCCGGTGAGTGTAACAACTGAGGCACATGAGGTGCACCTTAGAGCAGAGAATAATCATGGCAGTATCACCAAAGCAGAACTCAGATAGGCAATTAGTCCTTGAATACCGGCAAAGCTGCAGGTGATGATGAAATCTAGTCCGAGATGTTAAAGGCCTTAAAATCAGGATGGTATCCAGTGGCTGACTCATGTGTGTAAGGTTGCTTGGATATATGGCGAGGCCCCTAAGCATTGCTAGACAGAAACTGTGTTCCCTATCTTCAATAAAGGAGATCAGATATATTACAAGAACTATCGAGGCATCTCTTTGCTCAGCATTCCTGGGAAAGTGTACGCTAAGTGTCTGGAGAAGAGAAATCGGGAAATAGTTTACTCCAAACTATTGGGAGAGCAGTGTCTTTTCTACCCTGGCCGAAGCACGATGGATCACATCTTTGCTATAAGGCAAATCTTTGGGAAATCTGGGGAGTATGCAAAAGACGTCTATGCTAGCTTTGTGGATCTCGAAAACGCATATGACAGAGTTCCTCGGGAGCTCTGGAAAGTGTTGCAGACGTATGGAGTTGATGGGCAATTACTGCTTGCTATCATATCTCTGTACGAATGCTCTGAGATGTGTGACCGCATAAATGGCATTAACTCAAGATCATTCACCGTGAGTGTTGGACTCGGCCAAGGATGCATACTGTCGTCCCTCTTGTTCATTATCTTTATGGACTGGATAGACGGGTAGCTGAGGCAATGAGCATGTTTGTGTTGTCGACTGTTTGCTGGAGAGGTTGCTCTATGCTGAAGACCTAGTCCTCCTTGGGTCTCCTCACACTGACCTTCAGCATGCACTAGAGCAGTTTGCAGCCAAATGAGTGAAGGTGGGATGAAGATCTGTGTGGATAAGACTGTGGTACAGGTCCTTTAATGACAGCCTGCCCAGTGCGCTCTCCATATTAGAGGAACCCCTTTGAGAATGGTGGAGAAATATGGCCATGTGATATGGATGCCATACACTGTTTTTCCTACGCAGTGGCTATTTTCGAAACCATTGGGTAAGAGACCAAAGGGTTGGCCTAAAACCAGGAGGCTAGAATACATGGAGAATCTGGGTTCGATTCGCTTGGGCATTACCAGGGGGGATATGTCCCTGATGGCAGAAGATCGCAAGCGCTGGAGATCTTCCAGAGGCCTGCTGCCCCAGTGATCCTAACGAATATGCGGGTTTGAAAATGAAGTAAATTAATAAGATATCTGAAAAGAAGGGAAGATTATGTCAATAATAATTCAGACGACTTCAAAACAGAACTAAAGTTAATTACAAGAACTATCTTAATTATACCGTAAAAAGTTATATAGTTTAAAGATATATAATTTCTAGATGAAGATAATTAAAAAAAACTGAAGCGTAAATATTCATGTTTAAATAAATTTTACAAATGTTTGAATGAAAAAAATTTCCTATTACTTCTATCACTTGTACTTATGAAATGGCTAAATATAAATTTAACTCAATTTTTGTCATCTTTTTTGAAACAATTTTTCTGTTTTACTTATAATATTAAAATTCGTTGCATTTGAAAACCATCTTCGCTAACATTCAACTGCAAACCACATGGAAATAATGCACTTTGGACATCAAAGGTATTTATGACATTATGTCGATCCTTTCTGTATTAGACATTATTTAAACACAATTAAGAATTCGGTTTATTTATGAAATTGTTATTACAGGGTCGAGTCATATTATTATGGCCACTCCCTACGCTTACCTTTGGGATTGCCCAGCCGAGGAACTATGCCACGTTTAGAGTGACTATACAATATAACATAGGTTTCCACTCTGTTAGAAGGGTTAAGAGTGACAGTATTTCGTAAACTGCGCAGCTTGTGAACGGTTTTCGTATTGCTGTAGTTAAAGTGTACCATGACTGGGGAAATGGGACCGTTCAGAATAAACTGTATGAGAACTGTAGAGCAGCAAGTGCAATTGATGATAGACGTGAATGTCGGCTGCAAATGTGTGTGAAGTCTACCAGAAGAGCTACAGTGCACCAACCTTCCGCTCAAACCAACGAGGATGCACCCACACATGTCTCTATATCCACAGTATAGAGGACCCTGCTAAGTATGGGCCTCCGCAGCAGACAGATCGTCACAGCACCCATGCTGACTAAGGGTAATTCTCAAAATCTACTTCAATTTGCCCAACTGGGCCATGTCTGGCTGGAAAAAGGTTGCCTTCTCCGAAGAGTCACGATTTCTTTGCTGGCGTGACGGCCGTTGGCAGGAGAGGTGAGAACCTCCTAGAACAAGTATCCTGCAACTTTTGTCGGAAGAATCAAGGCTGCTGGCGGCAGCGTCATTGTGTGGGGAGTGTTCTCATGGCATTGTCCGGGCCCACTGATACCTGTGAAAGGTACTCTACACCGATTCGGTTATTTATCCATAATTGCAGATCAAGTACACCCATACTTGGCAACTGTCTACGCATCAGGGGATGGCAGGTTCCAGCAAGACAACCCGACATGTCATACGGCTGTTATTGTTTGAAGGTGGTTTGAGGAACACGATCAAGATTTCTTAGTACTATCCTGGCCCCCCAATCTCCCAGAGCTCAACCCAATCGAGAACCTTTGGGATCACCTCCATTGTCATGTGCGTACTATGGAACAACCACCGCAAACCCTTCAGCAACTATCGGATGCTTTACAGTCTGCATGGCAACAACTACCAGCAGAAACCTCCCAAAATCTTATTGACTCATTCCCACGCCATTTATTTGCTGTCGGTGTTACTAAGGGTGGTTATTCGGGATATTAGCTGGAGGTCATAACTCTGTATTAATTTGATTACCATCAGGTTTTGCATGGATAGCTGCCAGTTTGTTTTTAATACCTATGGACAAGCCTTTGTTACCCATCGTTGCAGACATTTTCTGCACCACTGGGAAACAAATTGAATTGATAATTCCATTGTGTCATCTAACAATATTCTTTGGACACGTTTTGCTTGATAATATATTTTTAATTACAAATTTAAATGACGTTGACTCTCTTCTTTCTCAAATTTCATCAACATCCCATGTTAACCCTCCGTCGGGCGCAACTGATCTAATAGGCACAGCTCTCATATATAATAGATCGCCTTCGCCCTGCTAGATGCCAGAAACACTTGAAACTTTGAATAGCTGTCTCTTATTTAGTGACCTTTTCAAACTTATCCGTTAGTTCATGTCAAAAATTTTTGATTGAGGACAGTGATGAAAGTGTTCTGTCAGGCGCATTGCAACTAATTTTATAAAGTTTCTGAGGCTTGTATTTTTTCAAAATCGATTCACTAAATTGAATTATTTTATTCATTTACAGTATTTTATATCTTTTTTTAACCTTCTGTCTAGCGCAATACTGTTTGTCACATCTTCAGGCGCAATGAGCCTATCAGGCACACTGTCCCTCTCAATTATACTGCTCTTGTAAATTTTGTGAATTTGTCATTTTTTTTATAACTCTTACAGAAATCTCTTAAAAACGTTTTTCTTTAATGGAAGGATGATTTAAAAAAATAAAAAAGGTTTTATGATTACAATCAGATCTTTTAATGGAATGCGCCTAACAAGCTCATTGCGCCTGAACATGTAATAAACAGCATTGCGCTGGACAGAAGGTTTAATTAAAGGTAAATAACATGCGATATGGAATTTTCATCATTTTAGATCTGTTAATTATTAGACATCAAGATTCCTTGGAGTTACAAAGCTAATAAGATTCATAAATTTATAAAAAGAGCTAGATCTTTATGCTCACCAGAATTATTGCCCCTTTGTACATACATAAATTACTTGATAAAATGGTTTTGAATAAATATTCTTCTACGCATTATTAATTGGATGAAAATTAGATTTTCAGAATAAGAAAATGAATTTTTTGAAATATATTGATCAGAGAAAGAGAACTTGTTTCAATTATGAATCTAAATTTGATGCAATAAAAGAATTTTTTAAAGACATAATTATACAAATCGTTCCAAAGGTTAATAACACCATGTGGGTCATTCCGCGACAATTCAGGCAGGCATTGGCAATTGACGTATCGAATTTTAATGAAATTTGGTATATACTCTGGCCCCAGGGAGTTGATAATGTATACCAAATATTATTAATTTTTATAGATTTTTATTGAAGTTACAGACATATATAATTTTCGAAATTACTGTAAATTCGTTTGTATTTTATTTAGAAAGATGAGATTGGTGACACATGTAAGCTCTTTTAATACAGATGCCATACATACAGATTCGGTATGTTTCAAATTTATATTGCGCAAGTGCAAATATTTGATTTTAATAAAAATATTCTATTCATGCAAATTTCAGAAATAGTTGGCTTTTTGTTGTTAAAGAGATATTAACATCTTACACATACTTACATAAAAACTATTCAAAACATTCAAAACTGTGTTTTGCACCGTTTTTAAGATACTAATTTTTAAAGCATAAGCTCCAAGCAGCGAGAGTCAGGTAGTAGTGACGACTCGTACAGGGAAGAGAAAGCGTGTTGCCTTGGGGCTATTCATTTATTTACGTTTTTTTTATTTATATAAATAGTAGGACTAGGTCTTCAGCAAAGAGCAACCTTTCCACCAAACAGTCGCCCACACAAACATGCTCATCGCCTCAGCTACACCTGTCTATCCAGTCCATAAAGATAATGAACAAGAGGAACGACAGTATGCATCCAGGGCCGAGTCCAACAGCCACGGTGAATGGTCTTGACTTTATGCCATTTATCCGGACACACATCTCATAGCTTTCGTACGGAAATATGATAGCAAGCAGTAATTGCCCATCAACTCCATACTCTTGCAACATATTCCAGAGCTCCTGAGGAACTCTGTGATATGCGTTTTCGAGGTCCCCACAGCAAGCATAGACGTCTCTTGCATACTCCCCAGATTTCTCAAAGATTTGCCTTATAGCAAAGATGTGATCCATCGTCCTTCGGCCAGGTTAGAAAAGTCACTGCTCTTCCAACAGTTTGGAGTAAACTATTTTCCAACATCTTTTCTCCAGACACTTAGCATACACTTTCCCAGGAATGCTGAGCAACGAGATGCCTCGATAGTTCTTGTAATATATCTGGTCTCCTTTTTTGAAGATAGGGATCACAGTTTCTGTCTACCAATGGTTAGGGGCCTCGCCATATACCCAAGCAACCTTACACACGTGAGTGAGCCACTAGATCTCATCCTGATTTTAAGGTCTTTAACATCTCGGACCAGATTTCATCATCACCTGCAGCTTTGCCAGTATTCAAGGACTAACTGCCTATCTGAGTTCTGCTTTGGTGATACTGCCGTGATTATTTTCTGCTCCAAGGTGCACCTCACGTGCCTCAGTTGTTACTGTCACCGGATTAAGTAGAAATGCAAAGTATTCCTTCAACATATGCAGTACGAACTCCTCCGTTTTCAGTAGCTTCTTATCTGAACTTTTAGTAGTTTTGTGAAAGGAACGTCCACTGGTACAGCAAAGATCCAACAAACACCTCCCATTCGCATTAAAATCACTCTCAACATTCGTCGCAATTACTCCTTTCCACGTTTCATCATTTGCCGTTACCTGTGTATTGAAGTTGCCCAGCAGGGTAACAGATGAATCTGCACTCCCTCTCCTACTAAGAGAGTATGAACATTATCTTAAAAGAGTGGGTAACCTGTGAATGCATTCGGAAAATATGCAACTAATAGTGACAGAGAGAGAGAGAGAGAGAGAGAGAGAGAGAGAGAGAGAGAGAGAGA
>JAHWFO010006037.1:410245-432314 GCA_023313115.1 Rhysida immarginata | reverse complement strand
AGAGAGAGAGAGAGAGAGAGAGAGAGAGAGAGAGAGAGAGAGAGAGACAGTTTCTCCATCTGAACCCTCAGGAGACACAGTTTTCCACCTAAGGGGCATCTGCAACTTAATCTGCCAGCCAGGGACTTGTGAGTATCCCCATTCTCGCCAGGACAGTCATGTTAGGGTCAGCACCTGAGTATAAGAGCTTCCACCCTCCTTCTAAGTCCGCAGTTCCAGAACCCGGACTTTTCGTAGAGGTAATACCTATGATATCCAGTCGATATCGCTTGGCTTCCCCCAATAACTGTGATTCATTACCTGTCATGGAGGTTACATTCCAAGTGCCGATTGACAGCACCCAATGTTGTTGTCACTTTAACCGTTTCTCCTTCTGGGTAAAGGCATGCGCTGCCCCTGACACCAGGTAACAGCCGGGAGACTGTTGACTATTTTTCGAATTAGAGCCTCTGCCTAACTCCCAAACGCGGGTGACTTTAACCTGCGTCACACATGATGCAGTTTGTATTTTCTCATTCGTAGACATCAAGAGATGTTTAAATACTCTTCATCTCACTTCTCAACCATGACTTTTCAGATAAGAGTGACCCTAAAGTATCAGTGCTACAACTAGCATAGCTCGTAAAATCCCTGAAGCACCAAAACGCCTGAACCATGGTAAGGGGGCATCCAATCAGGGTCTTCTTTTCAGAAAATATTTCTTATCTTGTACAACAACTATGCTGCCCTTATCTACATTATTTACCATGAAATTGTTGTTGTTTAATTTTTTAGATAATTGCATTATTTCTTTTGGATGGGTTTAGGCTTATCTTTGATGTGCGTTCTTTAATACACTCTACGACCCTCATCTTTATTACTAGAAAACTGCAAGGTTTGTTCTACATCAATATTTATATTTGCCGGGCTGATGTTATCGTCTAGGGCAAATTTATGATCACTGTTTAAGAATGATAAAAATTATTGTGAATTTTGAATTCAAATAAGTTTTATACTTTGGGGAAAATGTTGTTTAATAAAGTAACATTAAATTCATTCTTTATGTCATCTTTACCATAGTAAGAGTTGTTATCGGCAGAAGGAGGCCATATAAAGGGTGATTTACATCGAATGTAAAATACTTAAAGGGGGTATTATAGAGGTTAAGATAAACACAAAACGTCCTGTGGACATGGGTTCAAATATGAACGATAACTGAGATATGAACAGAAATAAAAATGCCGCCACCAAGATCAAGAAGTTAATAACTCAGGTTCTGTAAAGCCTAGATTAATGCAATTTGGGGGAATAACAAGGTACATAAGAATGAGTAACTTGGAAACTTCATGTTAGAATTAGATCAAATTTTAAAGGTATACACAGTCTTATGTACTCTGTTATTCCTCCAAATTTCATTAATCTAGGCTTTACAGAATCTCATTTTTATTTCTGTTCATATCTCAGTTATCGTTCATATTTGAACCCATGTTCATAGAACGTGTTGTGTTTATCTTAACCTCTATAATACCCCCTTTAAGTATTTTACATTCGATGTAAATCACCCTGTATAACGAGATTTGACCTTTTACACCTGGCCACCCACAAAATGTCAAAAAACTTCGCTAGCCCTACCCCTTCCAGGTGTATCAGTTTATAGTGAGATTTGGTATGCGGTGGAGGTGACCCATTGTTTTTACACCTCGCCAAACCCCACAGATGTATACGGTTTGAGCGAGATTTGGTATATGGAGGGGGTGACCCAACCATTTACACCTGCCCACAATCACAGGTGTAATTTTTAATTAAAAATCACCACCCCCTCATTATAATTGAATTAAATATGATTGTTAATAATATTTGACGTGGAGGGGTGTTTTCTGCTTTGATTATAATTTATGAATGTTTTTCATAATTTTGGGAGTGATCCTACCTGTCATAGCACCCTTGACCACCCCTATCTTATCAGAAAATATTCTGTGTGTCCTGCAGTGAAGCACACCTTGCCCTTTTTTTTCAGAGATGTCTTGCAGCTTCCTGTGTGGGTTGTAGTGAAGCCCACAGCCACTGACCTCTTTCTGCCATCATCTTGGTCTGTGAGTGGTGCTGAAGGGCTTAGTGGTGCGTGTTCACTATCCCTTACTTTCCGCTATGTACCTGTTTTTACCTATGTTTTAAATAAACATATTTACTCGTTCGCTGCATAATTTTTTAATCTTTTCTGGTTTTTCTTTATTTTTTTGTATTACCATCTGGGTGAGACTTTTATTGGGTTTTCATCATCATTTTACCGTTCAGTGATTTCACTCTTTTTACCTATGATTTAAAGAAAAAAAATTTAAGTCTTCGTTTACTTAGTCAGCATTATTCCAATAACTTATAATACTTTTTTTTCATTCATTAATGTTACTTCGTTCTTACTTACAAAGTTATGCTTTAAGACTATTTTTACTTTCATATATTCTAATTTAACTAGCTAAGTAACCTGATGGGGCATCATGATCTTTAAAAAAAAGTGTGTAATAAACGTTGACAAAGAAATTATGCGTTGTGTGTGAGGTATTTATTTGTGGGTTGAGGGTTTTGATTTTATTGCAAGGGTTTTAATTTTATTGCAAGGGTTTTAATTTTATTGCACAAAATTTATTACTTAATAAGGCTGCTTTTTGTTGCACTGGGTGACGTTGATGATAACGTTGATGAGACAGCTCAAATTTTTTCTGGTCACATTCACAAGTGTTTAAAAATGTTTTGCTACATTTTTTTTCACACTGTCTTTTATTTTTTTTAATAACTGCATTACCTTGACTGACAAATCGTTCATCGTGTTTGTTTCACTGTTCAGTATTGTCTGTCGATTCATGAAGTGATCTCTCTCAATGAGCTGTCCAAGCCCTCTTGCCATCTGTTGGATGTTGAAATACATCCTGTTCTCATCATATCTGAATATGGGGTTTAGCCAGTCCACCTTAAGTGAGTGGGTTTATGAATTCTTCAGTGTTAATCGCTCTTACGTTTAAACACTGATTGAGGAAATCTTAATGCTGTCCACTGTACAAGATGAAATGAGATGATACATTCGTCCAAGTATTTATTATTCTAGGGAGCTCTGCGTATAAAAATAATAATAATAAACAAAATAACAAGTTTTTTGTTTACATGTAAACGTTCGAATACGTCAGGTAGTTAGCGGCGTCCATTTCTGTATCCGTTTTTGTTTCTTTTCACTAGCTTCACAATGTGTGTAAACGCGTGATTTTGGTAGGTTTATCCAGATGGGGTAAGTGCATGTCACGTGGTGTGTTTTTTGTCTGCGTTAAACTTTGAGGGGGAGAGAGGAGTAGATACACTGACCTCGTTCATTCATTTCTTTTCGACAGATGTGTGACTCCCACATGTTCGACAGATGTTCAAGAAAAAGATTTACTGATCAATTTTAAAATGCTACCATCTGTTGACCCTGATACAAGCATTGAGCGATTAATTTTTTCTAGATGACATCGTTGATTCACCCACATACAAACCAAGTTAGTTTTATCATTTTCGGGTGGGTGGTCATATATTTTTGATGATTGTTTTGTCCTGCACGTTTTTCTGACAAGCTTTAATTTCTCAAAAAATTCCTTCATTGACATTATGTTTTTTATTTTACTTGTAGGTGTTTTCATTAAAAAAACACTTTTTTTTCTGTTTTACCATTTTTCATTTTGTCTGGATTTCTTACGACCGATAGGTACCTATGTTTTCACAATGTGCGTCCGTCCGTCTGTCTGTTGGTGCTCTGGCTTTCGAACGCTTACGAATTTTCGGCTTCGGTTTTCGCCATTCGACAAATTAGAGAAATCGAAAGACTGAGTTCGTTGATGGAAAAAATCGGAAGAAGAAAAAAAAATCCAGTTCAAAAGGTCAAAAATATTATAAGGGACCACGTTTTTCAGTATACAATTCAATGTATAAATGACCTGTGTATTTCCAATTGCTGATCTCACTTTGGAATTCCATACCTAAAGCAGAGAAAATGCTTGTGCATTAAGTGAAGACACGTGATGGACTTACTTAATGGTCAATATCAGTCAGAACTGGTTCAAGGGTATGTGGTTTAGTGGTACCATTAAAGCCCACTGGAAACTCTTAATGCTTAGATATACTTTGTATTATATCAAACAGCTTGGAATGATGTGCCATGAATGAACATAACCTAAAATAATTGATAGTTGAAATTGGTTCAAAGGCACCAAGTTTTCGTGAACCAATTATGGTTCATTGGAACTTTTAAAGCTAAAATATGGCATGTAATATATCAAACGACTTGGAATGATGTGCCATGAATGAATAATATAACGTAAAATTATTGATAGTCAAAATCGTTTCAAAGGCACAGCACCTGCTTTTCGTGGACCCATTATGGTTCATTGGAACTTTCATTGTCAAAATATGGCATTGAATATATCAAACTTCTTAGAATGATGTTACATGAATGAATATAACGTAAAATCATTGATAGTCGATATTGGTTTAAAGACACCTGTTTTTCGTGGACCCATTATGGTTCATTGGAACTTTCAAGGCTAAAATATGGCATGTAATATATCAAAAGCTTGGAATGATGTGCCATGATTGAATATAACGTAAAATTATTGATAGTCGAAATCGGTTCAAAGACACTTGTCTTTCTTGGACCCATTATGGTTCATTAGAACTTTCAATGTTAAATATGGCAGTTAATATATCAAACGTCTTGGAATGATGTGCCATGAATGAATATAATGTGATTTTATAATAGTCTTAATCAGTTCAAAGGTACCTTCTTTTCGTGGACCCATTATGGTTCATTGGAACTTTCAATACTAAAATATGGAATGTAATTTAACAAACGACATGGAATAATATGCCATGAATGAATATAACGTAAAATTATCGATAGTCAAAATCGGTTCAAAGGCATCTGTTTTTCGTGGACCCATTATGGTTTATTATAACTTTCAATGCTAAAATATGGCATGCAGTATATCAAACCACTTGCAATGACGTGTGATGAATGAATATCACGTAAAATTAATGATAATTGAAATTGGTTCCATGATTCATGTTTTAATGATACCATCATGAAACTATTAGACACTTTCACTGCTATGATATGGCATGTAACTGCTTTTGCCTTATATTATCAATAGTTAGTTTATGTTAGGCAAATTTTAACAATAGCTAGCAGCTACTCATTCCTTCAATGATAAATGCTTACGTAGAAAAACGTTGGCAATAGTTTTTGAAGAAAAATTATTAAATTGAAATGGTGACAAATTAAAGGATTCGTATGTGTTCTAATCAATAGAGAAATGATACTTTCTCCATTTAACTTTTCAGATAGTTTTATTCGGTTTAAACTATACATTTCCCTTAGAAGTACGCCTTGGTTAGCAACCAGAGGCTTCCTTAGCAACCTCATCTAATTCATAAAAATGAAAGGCTTCTTTAGAAATCAAATGCTTTCCTTTTTGTTCTCGATTTCTTTAAAATCCTATCGGTTCTGGGCATTTCGGTTGCCTGACTTGTTTTGTTTTTAATTTGAAAACACCAAGCTAATATTTTGCGCATTTAAGGCATCTTTTACTGTTGATTCGGGTTTTTTAAATTGAAAAAGTCTCGTGTACTGTATTTACGGTTAACTTAAAACGCTTTTTTCATTTAATGTTGTTATTTTAAAATCAAAATGTTATTTTGATTTTTTTAATGTTTTAATTCCACATTTTTGTTTGGTAATAAATTCTTTCATAATAAATTTTGACGTCACATTCCAGTTTTGGTATTGCGGCTTAAGGGAATTTTGTATAACTTTTGGTAGTTCAATGAACTCTGACCTAACAGTAAATCGAGGTCAGCTCATATAAGTAACTCCTTATCAAATTTTTGCATTGATGATTGGTCGAGCTCATTTAATGTATGCAAAACTGTTCCACATATTTGTTTTTGAGTAGTTTTTTATACCAGCTCACCCTGTTCGTTCTCACTCATTATTTTCACCTCGTTCTCATTCTCCTGCTCAACGCACACACCTCTGCATGCACAAATGTCAATATCAGCGTTTTTAACTTAGATTTTTTTTACAACTGTTCTTGAGATGTCTTTTCATCTGTGTTTACGAGTGAGTATTCGCTTTGTATGTTTACTAATTTATTTTTTATATTTTTTATTTTGTACTTACTAATTTCTGACCATTTCTCATAAGTCAACAAAAGATTTTTTTCATACTCCATTTCACAAACTCATCACATCATCTCAACATCATCATCATCATCATCATCATCGTTTTCTTATGAAGAGTAATATTGAATTATTTCTCATTGTACACCGGGTTTGCTCAAATTTCTGTGATTTTTGTTTTTGCGAATTCGATAGTGAAAGTAATCAGGGTACCCAATAGAAGCCACATAATCATACGAATCGTGTATCAGTTTCATTCACACTGCGGAGGTATGTTTGATGATTGATTTTTCTGACTATGTTTTCACACTTGTTTGGACTATCGGTGCTCAGACTCATCTTTCTTTATTTTATCATTGTAAATTACAATACAATGATGACGACATTGACTACAGTGACATCCTCATGGCCCAACTTCACCGAAACGATGGATATTGACATTGAAGTTCATTCCATCGCACCTGAAACCATCGAAATTCTGACAGGTGAGTTAAAACATTACCTGGATTTCGATGGCCTGTTCCCAATTCCTAGCCAGTCAGCTGAGGACGAGGTAGAAGAATTCGAGGATCCAGAAAACAAAGTGCGGACCAACCAGACAACCGGATGGTGTCAGCTGAATCAGGTAATTATACCATTTTAATACTTTGATTTGTAATTCACTCTCTCTCTTTCTCTCTCTTTCTCTCCTTACTAAACTTTTACAATAAATAATAGTTATTAATTAAAAATACAAATTAAATAAAAAAAATAAGATATATTAAACAAAAATAATTAAATATAATATTCTAGGGTTCTTGTGTCTCCTCCTTCTCTTAACCCGGCGTCACTCTCGCGAGCGGTGTTTACACCGCACTTTTTGATTTTCTTGATTTAGCTCATCATACAGTGGCACTACCTTGTGATGACTTCCATGTATTCCAAGTACAATTTATTGGCAACAGCTAGCGCCAATAAAAAATGTTAAAATTAAAAATTAAAAAAGTTAAACTTAACAAATTAGAATGTAAAAATTAAAGAAAAAGCTACGATTTTGGCATAAATTTATAAAAGTATAATAAAAATCATTTTGTTATTTTATCTCACTGAGTTCTTTTTTATCAAATAAAATCACTTTTAAAAAGTGCGGTGTAAACACCGCAGCGCGGGTAGTGCTGTTATAAAATTTGACGCGAGTGACGCCGGGTTAATATATATCCGTTCATAAACCTTTACAAGTGATTTTTCCCTCTACCTCATTCACTCTTCTCTTTCTCTCTCTCTCTCTCTCTCTCTCTCTCTCTCTCTCTCTCTCTCTCTCACGTTATTAAAATCTTTTAACTACTGCTGTTTTACCTTCTCATTACAAAACCTTTACAAATGTTTTTTCTCTTTCCCTCATTCACTCTCCCTCACTCACTCACGTTACTAAAACCTTTTAAATACTTATTATTATTATTATTTTTTTAAATTTTCTGAGTGAGATTTCTGAGAGGTGTGGGTGGTGTTACCCGACAGGAGCACAATAAGGGAGTCTTTAGGTGTTGAGCCGCTACTTCTCCGCATTGAGAGTTCTCAGTTCCGCTGGTATGGCCACAAGATACGGATGCCGCAAACTGGTATTCCTAGGCAGTTGTTATTTTCCAAGCCGGTGGGTAAGAGACCAAGGGGTTTGCGTAGAACCAGGTGGCTTGACTACATGGTGAATCGGGGTTCGAGTCACTTGGGTATTACCAGGGAGGACATGCACCGGATGGCGGAAAATCGCGATCGCTGGAAATCCTCCATAGGGCTGCTGCCCCCGTGACCCTAACAGATAAGCGGGTTTGAAAAGTAAGTAAGTACCATTTTGAATGCTCACTTTCACTCACTGTAAAATGTATTTTTCATAAGGGGCCCACCAGGATGTTCTTTTATAAAAACAGATGCAGCTATTTTGAATGCTCACTTTCACTCACTCTACCTGAGGTTCTTGCGATCACAGGGGCAGCAAAATCGTCTTTATGTCATAATGCCAAATTTTTGCAAACCGTAAATTGAACCATCAATCAATGAATTTTTTGATTTTTTTAATTTTTGTATATAAAACAGAGTTTTTTGATGTCGACAGCTCAAAATTGTTCTGAGTAAATATTAATTAGAATTTTAATTATTACATTTTAATTTTTTTGTTTTTTTTATACTTTACTTTTAGGTTGTTTGCTTAACATTTGCATTGGGTGAATTATTTATTTGTTGTTTTTAATTTTTATTTTTACTTTGCTACAGCTCTTCTTACTGATTTTTTTTTACCAATTTATGAAGAGTATTTGAGTGTATGTATTACAGTTTTTAAAATTTTTTTGTTATTTTCATTTGTGCGATGGTTTTTACTTACTAACATTAAAAAAATATTTGCGTGGTTTGATAATTTTTGAAAATTAAAGGTTTGGGGTTGATAAACGTATTTTTTTTACTCTTTTGATTAACTTTTCACAATACTCCTTTTTTACTTTTAAAACTTCGTTTATTCAATCTGATTTTTTTATTTACGCAAATTACTGATCAATACATTTGAGTGAAAATTGGTAAATACTCTTAGGTAATTAAACTACGATTTTTGTGTGGATTAAAAATTTCTGCCGTACTATTCTCCATCCTTACACTCTCGTATCTCAGGATGGATTACTCACGGGTTAATTTACATACCTAAGAGGTACTCGACGTCTCTGATAGGATTCCTTACCCCGTGCTGACTCAATCACAGCCACTTGATTTATGTGTACATTGGAGTCTGCCATCCCTAACACAAAGTCAGCCAGTAGACCTCAGCATGGCAATTTCTTCTCAAAGCTCTCCAATAAATCTTTGTTCGGGGATTTACCCGCTCCTATGCAAGCATTGCACCACAGCCACAACAGCTGCAACCACAACTTTCCTCAGTGCCAAGTTATTTAACCGACTATTGTACTTGGACACTGGAGACTCAGGCATTATGTACCACCCTGCACATCACCCACCCCCTGTCCAACACCTTCACCTCCTCCTATCCGAATTTCCTTACCCCAAGCCTCCCGAAAAAAGCCGGCCACCCATCGACCCGCTTCGTCTCAGCCAAAAATCCGTCGAGTTGACTGCTCATGGCGTGCAGGGTGCCAAGCCTCCCTCTCCTCCTCCTCAACCTCCACTCATCCCTTCGACCTCCATCGCCGCACCTTCCCCATCCCTCAATCCTTCTGCCTCAGTCTTCACCCCTCACCCTCTGTCACTTAACCTACCCGCTTCCTCATCCCCAACTCCCAATGACTCCTCCTTACCTTTCTCCCTCTACCCAAGCACCATGCTCACCCACCCCTGACCCCCTCTCCTCAGTCACTGTCCCTTCTCGTGAATCATTGACCCTTCCAACTCCAGCTCTACTTCAAATCTTTCACCATTGGACTTAAAAATCTCGTTGTACATACAAAATATATATATTCCAAGCGACGACATATGAGTTGGCATTCTAGAATTTGAACCAGATTCCATTGCCTACTGTGCACCAAACACTGGAAACGATTTTTGAATGAGTATTTGACGTGATTTTGACTCCTTAGCAAGACTATTACGACCACGCACCTTTATGCATCCTCGCACCATCTTTGCTAAATCCTTCACCAAAATTAGTGAATTTTATTTATTTATTTTATTTATTTATTTTTTATTTATTTATTTAGATTGTAGTTACAATAACGCCCACCCGGGGCTAGTATGGCCAAACAACCGACGAGTTAGGCCCCGGGGGGCACTAGAAAATAATACAATATAAATAATCAACCATATAAAATTTGTATAAATAGAAAAAGTAAACATGAAAAAAAATGATTGAACATAAACGAGAACATAGAATAATATTAGCAACTATTAGGAGTTAGGATGTTAAAGAGAAGCAAATGTTTCAGCTTCCGTTTAATAACTTGCAAGAGGAGAGATTACGGATATTATCATCAATTAATGACCACCATTTTACGCCAATATAGGAGACACACCGGCATTGATAATTATTAAGTACTAAAGGGAGTCTAATTGAACTGGCAAAACGCATCGAGTAAGAGCGAAAATTATTATGTGAAATAATTGGTAACGAAGAAGACGGATTTAAATGGTGATTGGTAAACTTGTAAATAAATAGACAAATTTGTAAAACATAAATTTGATATATGATTAGAATACCCAACTTTGAGAATGAGGAAGAAACGGAATTAGGTTTACGTATTTTTAGCAAAATTCTCAAGAACCATTTTTGTAGCTGGTATTAACGCTTAAGATTATAAGCAGAGGCAGAACCCCAAAATTGAATTCCAAAACATAAAGAAGAGTAAATTAAGGCATTATACAAAAGTAACAAAATTTGTTCAGGCAAATAAGACGTGATATCAATCCTAATTTCTTGTTAAGATTCAACAATAAGTCAGGCATTATGTGATTACCTAAATATTTAAATTCATTCGTTTGGAGGATAAGCTGCGTGTTATTATATAAATATTACCTAAATATTTATTCGTTATAATAAGTTATTTGCAAGTCTGCAATGGAAAATAATTTATTATGCTGATAGAAAATCATATATTTAGTCTTCTTCAGATTTAGTTGCATGGAATTAGCCAGATTCCAAACGCTAAGAGTGATAAGTGTCAAATTAATACATGTATTTAACTGGTAGAGATTAGCATCAGAAAACAAGAGTGAAATGTCATCAGTGTCTAAAATACTAAGCTCTGGGGATAATGCAGAGGGTAAGTCATTTATAAATAAGTTAAATAAAAGAGGTGATAAAACAGAGCCTTGGGGGACGCCAACATTGCGCGATATAAGCCGGGAGGAGAAACCATGAGATGTAAGAAAAAAGCAGCGATTTAATAAAAAATCAACCAACCAATTAAGGGAGGAACAAGTATTTTATAAAAAAGAAATAGTTTAAAAAAGAGTACTTTGAGAGGCACAGAATCAAATGCTTTTGTATAATCTACAAAAAGTGAAACCACAAAATTATTACTTGACATGTAAGGCAGTATATTCCAGTAATTCAGAATTAGAAGTATCATTTGAACGTTCGGGAGAAAAACCGAGTTGAGCAGGCACAATTAGATGATAATTGTAAAGAAATTGTGAAATACGAAGAAAGTAGAGTTTTTCAAAAATTTTTGAGAAAACAGGTAGTATCGAAATAAGACGATAGTTGGCAAAATCTTTCGAGTCACCACTTTTAAATAAAAACAATTCTAGAAACCTTGAGAGACATAGGGTAGGCCCCAAGGGTGAGAGAAATATTGAAAATAAAAGCTAGGGGAGAACTGAGTTCATGGTTAACAGCAATAATTATATCAGGTCGAAATCCTAGAGGATCGGGAGAAGAAGAAGATTTTAAATGTGAAGTAGTAGGAAATGCAAAAAAGTTAGATTGGTTAGTAGGAAATTCAAAAGGGTAATTATGATGGAGTAGGGAGTGTTTAGGTGAGGAGGGTAAAAGAGCATTTAAGAAGTTAGTCAAGGATTCAGTATCAGAAATTTCAGATGCTGAAAAAGGCGAACATGTAGGGGATGAACCACGTATAAGTTTATTAAGAGTTTTCCACATTACTTTACTAGAGTGGAGCATGTTAAACAAAGAGGAATAATAATTTCTTTTGGTATTTCTAATTATACTGCGAGTTACATTTGAGAAGGATCGAAACCTCTGTCGATATAGTAAACTAGGGTTGTGTCGAAATTTACGATAAAGCTTGTTTTTGTGAGCAATGAGATGTAAAATATTTCGATTGATCCACGGTTTACGGACTGAACATTTAACGGAATTTGGTGGGAAAACTGATAGAGTAAAATACCAATCATAACCAGTAACACATGTGTACGAAATTTGCCAAAATGTGAATTAATATCTGAGTAGTTGCACAAAATATCAGACCAATCAGTTAGTTGTAAAAATGAATAAAATACAGCAATTCTATTATTAGTAACCACCCTAAAATTATTAGGTTTAGAACTGGAGGAGCAATTATGTAAACGAATCAAATATGTAATGCAGTGGAAAATGATCAGAAATATGTACATCAATTATACCACTGGAAAATACGCTTGAATTATTAGAGAAACACTGATCCATTAACGAGTATTAGTTATGGGAAGAAGCATAGTGAGTATAAGAGAAAATTGTAGGGGCTAATCCAGTACGAGCTAAGATGTCAGATAAACTATTAAGATTAGATGAACTTTTCAAAAAATCAATGTTAAAGTCTGCGATTAAAATTATATTTATATTTCGTAATAATAAATCAGGCAATGCAGAAGATAAAAAAATGAGTGAAAATTGCCAGTAGCTGGGTGATAGACAGATACAATAAAACTTTTATCGTTTACAAGAATAGTTTGAACTTCATAATCGTTGGTAATCGACGTGTAGGTGGGAAAAACTGAAAAGCCTAATTTATTAAATACAAAAATATCTAAACCACCAGCCCTTGTATGGCTTTGGTGAATGGCTGTGCATGTATAATTATTAATAGGGGAGATTTCAGTGGAATTACATGTCCAAGTTTTGGTAAGAATTATAATCTCAGGGGGTCTGTTAGTCGTGGATAAAATGGAGGTTAACATTGAACCATTCATATTCAAACTGCATATATTCAAGTATAATATAAACTATTGAGATAGACTCGTGAAAGAAGAATTAGTATAATAACGGTTTAGTTCATTTATTGAGATAGGGGTAGTGAGGTTATTAGAAGGGATGGGAACGGACATTGAACTAGAGTGGAAGCTTCCATTGGGGCAAGAGGGGGAAATTACCATATGAAAGGAAGGAAAAAAAAAGAAAAATTAGGCCAAATAAACCTTAAAATTTATAAAAGAAAAAAAATGAGGAAAAACAATTAAAACTAACATTTTGAAAATTAACTAATGTTTTGGATGTCAGCAATATTTTTTAAAGTCATTACTGATCCATCAGAGTTCTTACACAGAATCTTTCCATTATAGGTTTAAACTCTTATAAATTCCAAATTTAAGTCGGGCAGCTTGTAAAATCCGATAACGACAGGGAGTAAGGTCTTCATCCAACACAATCAACGAACCATGCAACTTGTATATCTTTTTAGGATTATAACTTTGATTGTCAGAGATGAGATTTGAACAATCACAGGTCTAGGACGATTACTAGATCTCGCTCCCAATCGAAGAATGACAGAGATGTTTGAGTGATCGAGCTGGACATCTATTTTATCATGCAATAATTCTGTTATTTATTCGAAGATAGATTTTCAGTAGGCTCTTTGGGCATGCCAAAGATCCTAATATTTGCTCGACGACAATATTGTTCTAGTCGTCCATTTGATCATTAAGAGCATTTACATGGGTAGAGAGATCCGTAGGACAGAGAGAATTAGGCAAATCGGAAAGAGACTTATTTCTAATTTTTATGCCCTTCTATATCTATGAATATCGATTATGATCGATAATTATTATTTTTCCGAAATCTGAAGTAGACAGTGACCCTCCCCATGGTTTGAAGGTCAAGTATGCAAAATTTCGTCAAGATCGGAATAAAACTGTAGATTTGCATAAGCAACAAACAAACAAACCCACAAACAAACCCACAAACAAACACCCTTCGTCTATATATATAACTAGCAAAGGTACCCGGCGTTGCCCGGGATAATTCCACTTGGATGTAAGCAGAACAATCTCCAAAAATTAAATTAAATTTTGCAATATCTTAAAAATAAACCCATGAAAATGCTTAGAATTAATACAGTAAAAATTCTTAATGAAAATTCGAAAAAAGGCTCACAATGGCTGGACCTCTCCAATAATTTCTTACTCACGTAATCTTACCTCAGATGTATACTTAGTGTTGTTGCAATTTCCACTCTTCTCTCGATGTGTTGAAGCACAACTTGGCCATTCATCACTTTGTGCAGTCTAGCGCGCGCCGATTCTTCTATTTACTTGCTTCCCATTTGCTCAATACATCACGGAGCTAACTGCCGTTTTTCCACTCTTTCTCAATAGTCTGCTAACTCACCATTATCTCCAGTTACTCATCATTTTTAAAGATTTTCAAGAAATTGTTAAGTACTAAGAACTCTCTTTTCTAAGAAAAGCCTGAATAACAGGAATTCTATGCATTGTTACAAATTGAAACTTATCCATATTACATCATCATTTTGTGTTCATTGTTATAATTCTTGGAAAGATTGCTTTAACATTACATCATCTTTCTGTGCTCATTGTTATTGGTGAATTGCACGTTGATACCATTGTTGATGCGAACACAATGGGCCTATTGTTGCACAAACTTTGCCTTGCATTGTTGGTCATGAGATATATATTGTTGGTTCATGCAGTGTTTTTGTGAATTGCGTGCTGATACCATTGTTGATACCTATTGTTGTACAAACTTTGCCTTGCATTGTTGGTCATGAGATATTTCTCATTAATATGCCTTGCCATAACCATGAATATCAATTTTTTATCGATATTTATTATTTTTCCGAAATCTGAGGTAGACAGTGACCTTCCTCATGCTTCTAAGGTCAAGTATGCGAAATATCATCAAGATCGGAATAAAACTGTAGATTTGTATAAAAAACATACAAACAGACCCACCCACCCACACACAAACATCCTTCTTTATATATATAGAAGAAGAAGGATGTTTGTGTGTTTGTGAGTTTGTTTGTGGGTTTGTTTGTTTGTTTTATTTTTATACAAATCTACAGTTTTATTTCGATCTTGATAAAATTTTCGCATGAGGAAGGTCACTGTCTACCTCAGATTTCGAAAAAATAATAAGTATTGATAAAAAATCGATATTCATGGTTATGGCAGGGTATATTAATGAGAGATTTTTCATGACCAACAATGCAAGACAAAGTTTTTGCAACAACAAGTATCAACAATGGTATCAACTCGCAATTCACTAACACTCTCCACGGACCAACAATATAGATCTCATGACCAACAATGCAAATAAAAGTTTGTGCAAAAATGGGCCCGTCGTGTTCTCATCAACAATGGTCTCAATGCGCAATTCACCAATAACAAGGAACACAAAATTATTTAAAGAATTATAACAATGAACATAAAATGATGATGCAATGATAGAACATTAGTTTTCAAGAATCATTAACAATGAATAGTTTTTTCTTTGATAAAGTCTCTATCCGATACGTCAGCTTTTTATTTTGATTTTGATTAATTATTTTTGTTTATTATATCTTATTTTTTATTTAACTTCTATTTTTAATTTATAACTATTTTGTATTGTATTCCAGGGTTCTTGTGTCTCGTCCTTCTCTTAATTTATATCCGTTCATTAACAATGAGCAGGAAATGGATATAATAGACGATATAGATAGGGCTGTCTCTCTCGATGAGGCAAAGGAGGTACACGTGTCTTCCTTCAGTTCCCTAACAAGCGTTCAGATGATTGGGAAAAGTTTGTGTGTTTCTTTGAGTATGTGTGTGTGTTTACCTACAAGCATAATTATCCCGGGCAATGCCGGGTCCTCTGCTAGTTATATATATGGAAAGACTAGCAGAAGTACCCGGCATTGCTCGGGATAATTACACTTGCAGGTAAAGAGAACAATCTCAAAAAATTAAATTATAACTCCCAATTGGTTAAATAATATCTCAATCAATACAACACAGTGATTTTATATTGCCTTTAAAAAGACTGGTGACAACATGGAACAGATTTTGATTGGTCAATGCTCCGAACGCCATAGTATTCCCAAAATAGCGTGCCGCTGGCATTACAAATATAAAGAAAAAGATAAATTACATTTCATTTTTCGTTTTATTGTGCATGTTTCTTAATTTTTGCTTATAAAATGGCATTATTTAAGTTGACAAGTTGTGGCGTTATTAGACCCATTTTGATATTAACGAATGAAGTGGTGAACAGGGAAGGTAAAACATATTTTTCTCATAATAAAATATTTATAGTTTTATTACCTATATACAGGGTGCATTATGAAAGTAATGCGCATTTTCTAGGAAAAATAGGTTTATTGGTCCGCTTGGTACAAATGGTTAAAATTCTTCAAAATAGTCACCTCCTATATCAATACACTTGTGCAGACGATTCTGCCACGCCTGGAAGGCACCCTGGAATTCCTCGACTGGAAAGTTTTTCAGGAATCTTGTAACATGAGCTTGGATGTTTTCCACCGACTCCCAGTGCTTTCCCTTCAGCTCTCTTCAGTCGAGGGAACAAAAAAAAGTCACACGTAGCCAAGTCAGGGCTGTAAGGAGGCTGGGACACAACGGGGGTCTTGCTCCGGGTCAGGAAGTTGGTGACGATGAAGGCCGTGTGGCTGGGGGCATTGTCGTGGTGGAGCATTGAAGACGTCTTTGATGTCAGTTTCTGTTGCATTCTTCCCAAGCCACACCCAAAACTTGATTGCGTACCACTGTTCCAGCGAATGCTCCATCGTGCTGACACAATCGATAAACAGACTTCGTGTGAAGACACGTCCTACCGCTCCTACTGCTCGGAGCGAACTGAGACCAGGCGCGTTTGGAAGGACAGACACCCTACCACATTATTCGACCAGACTGAGCACGCTGCGGTGGACAGTCGTGTCACAATAAAATTATGCGCATTACTTTCATAATGCACTCTGTATATAAAAGAGGACATCCACTGAGTCACTCACTCATCATCGCAATGGAAAATCTACTGGGGCCACCGACTTGAAACTTGATGGCAGTATAGGACAGATAGCATAGGGGCGTGCTAAAAAGGGATTTTTCGAAATTCGGACCACTTGCTTTTCCAGGGGGGCAGAAAGGAGTTGCACATTCAATCGCCTAGCTCTGCCCCCAATGAATACAGATCGTCGAAATTCTGCAGGAATGTTTCTTGCTACCGTGCCTTAGAAGTAGTTTCCCCGATTTGCAATATCCAAATCTCAAGGGTGTAAAAACTGAAAGAAATCGTTTTTCGGGAATGTTTCACATAATTTTTAGATAGTTTGATGCAACTTTGCGGGGAATAGAAATAAAGCAAGGAAACTTGGTGGGAAACTTCTCCGGGATATATTTCTGGCTTTTTCGGTTTTCACTTTGTGAAGGGGGCCAGTCTACGCGCTTCAAAGGACCTCCACCAATAGTATCCAGTTTACTGGATCTACGGACATTAACGCTGGTAAACCTACAATTTATATTAGGCAATAATTCTCACTTTGCAATCGAGTGCTTCTCGGAGCTGGCGTTTTACGAGCAAAGAACAAGCTCCAACCTGCAGTCTCTATGGCCTTTTGGTGTGGCCTCATATTTTGAGAGGACCGTGTGTTTCATTTACGTTAAGCATTTGGCTGACTAAAATCAGTGTGAGTTCTGACAGTGCACAAATTCCTCATTCTTCCGAGCAGCAAATTCGGTGAAATAAATGGATGTCTAGAGTGATACGGATATAAAACAGGCATTATATATATTATATTTCTCTATAGTAAGTTATACTAGTCCAATGAAAATTTTGGAGCAAATTCGGTGATAGAAAAGTGGTGTTATTTATTTGAAGTGAGCTTTCACTAATTAGCCGTTTTATTTTTGCGTATAGCGCTTTGTGTGTGCTAAGTGCCTATTTGAAAGAAACCGCTGAAAGGAATTTGCTCCAGTGAGTTCCAATATTGGTGCTGTGTTTCATCCAAGGAGTTTGAATAGCGACGAGTGGGTTCTTGTGTAAATTCTTGTGTCTAATGTTAGTTTATATTTGTGTCCGATGGTTATTACGTCGTTATAAAATAGTTTAGTGTTTATTATTTGATTCTGTGGTTAAGACTTTGTGTCGGCCAGACATTGGACTAATCGATTTTCTGGACTCGACTCTTGAATATTGAACTTTCCTTGTGTAAATTCGAATGGTTCATGTGTATGGCTTAGGTGGAACTGACTTAGATATTTTAATTAAGCAAGTGGTGTATTATCCAGATTCATACTCTTGCTTAGGTAGTACTTTGTGATATGCATTTTGACTGGTAATGTATGTCGTGTATAACTGCGCATACTCACTTATATCATTATACACACGTGACAGTGGTGGCGAGTGATACCAGAGCAAACTACGATCCAAGCCTAACTGTGTTTGTAGTGTGCTGTTGTGTATAAAAGAGTCATTTTGGTGCTACAGTGATATGACCACAGATCAGCAGGGAAGTGATTGGTTTCATCGTGTATGTTAGTTGGGTTTCTTCTCATCAGAATACGGTGTTGTTACTTATCGGTACAATTGTGTTATGATGTGGTGTGGTGTACTTCAAAAAAGAAAAATATTCAAGAATTTAGTTGTGGCTTTGGTGTTGGTGTTTGTCTGATACGCCATAATGATTGTAGCGGTGCGATGCTGATTTTTGGTATTTGGTGAGAGTGTACATCATGTAAGTGCTTCGGTGGTGCTGTGTTTAGTGTTAAAAAAAACAAAAAAAACAGTGCGCCGAATATTGGTGTCCAAGTGATATTCATTAGCCATGGGGAAAAGAGAGTCTTCCGAATAAGACAAGCTGAACAAACAAATTTTAAAGGGCCTAGAAAGAACCCGATGCAGAGAGGATGTTTCACTTTTCACTCAGTGTTTTCAAACATAGGCCAACCAGTTAACTTCGTGTTCGGAAAAAAGGAAATTACAGCTCTATAAGGCGCCAGCTGATGGTGGCCCAGATAAACGCAATCAGCCTTGAAGCAGCAATGCAGCAAATGAGAGCATTAGTGACTGGAAGTTAGGTGCTCCCACGGCGCCGAGTTGAACCTAGGACAAATGATCACAAGTTGACAGGAATCAACGCCATAAGATTTATCAAAGGGTAAATACACTCGAAGCTAGAGTAGTATATTTGCTAGCTGATCAGGAAAGACAGCACCACCACAGAGTTACAGCCACCACTCTGAAGGACCCTTTTTTAAAAACTAACTCACTTTAAGAAACTTTTACTTAAAATCTGTACTTAAATACTAACAAAAACTGTCCTTGCCTGGTTACAAGAATGCGGCTACTGTCCTTGGAGGTAGACCAAAATAATTGCTTATATTAAGCAACACAAAATGGACCAACCTTCCCATGGAACCCTGGGCAAATAGGCGGCGCAGGGAACCTTACAATATCGCAGAAGCTGCGTGCATAACTACTGGCTTACATAAATGCAATAGAAAGCCTTCTGCCTTATCAACAAAGAATATATGGTCATTTAGTACAGCCACTCGTCACCGTCGATACGTCCGTAAACAAACCCTTGGACAGAGGTGATGACTGAGCGTTTATTAATGAGTAAGGAAGTAAAACCTACAAGGACAAAGCAAAATAATATAACTATATTATATTCCTGCTAACAGGTAAGCGCACCTGCTTTCATTCCATGAACGGGGGCTACAACTTAATAAAAGATTGACTAAAAGTTATAATGTAAGGTATAGTGTACTATAGGTAGAAGGGTGGATCATAATACTGTTCCTATTGATTAAACAGGTGGTGGCCTTACAGTATAACAGAGGGACATCAGGAGTTCCAACTACTTTCGCCATTTATTCCCGGCTTTGTCAAGGATATATACAGCAAGAGGCATGCAAGCCTTTATATACAGAACAGTGGTACAAATTATGCATATACATGAACCAATAGGATGCAAAAGAATTAAAGAGGAAATAATGGCCAAATAGAAAAAGCACAGAATTTTGAAATATAATGGCCAATAGAATAAACAGGGTGTAAACGCTAATTATTATAAATTATACAAAAAGAAAAATACAAAAGGGATGGTGCGCGTTTATGCGGACCGAAAAGAGAACTTATCCGGTTGTCTGAGGACAAGAGGATTTACAGAAAAATAAACAGGCAAGAAATAACAAAATGCAAAGGAAAGCAAAATCCATAATAAAGAAACCGAGAAAAAAGGGATCATAATATATCGGATAAAGAGTTAAGTATTGCATATACATTAAAGTCTGTTTGATAATTGAGAAGCAGGTGGGGGGAGGACTTCTTGGCCTTGAATATTTCGATCGCTTCGAGGGTAGCAGTTTTTTCTGGCCTATTGCAGATATGTAGGACAGACATAACATCTTCTTGCGTCTTTAAAGCGTGTCCGGAATCTTCGAGGTGGTTTGCGTAGTGGGAAATACGATCTCGTTTTCTATACGAGTCAATGTGTTCTTTGAATCGTACTGCAAAATTGCGGGTCGATAATCCTACATAGAATCTGTCGCAAAACGCACAATTCAGGCGGTAAATTCCGGATTGGGAATATTTGTCGGTGGTGACGGCGGCGGGTGGGTTCAGGACGCGGGCTGATGGTGTAGGAGTACGAAAAGATATTCGAAGGCCAAGGGACGAAGTTAGAGAAGTTGGGAGAAACTAGGGCCCAGATACAATAAGGACGTCCATTTCTTGGGAAGGGGCGAAACAAAAGGGGAGGGGGAGAAGAGGGCCCGTCTGCGGTGGTGAAGAATACGGGAGAACATGGAGGTCGAATATCCATTGGCATGGGCGAGGCTCCGGATTATGCGGAGTTCGGATGATCTGGATAGGGGGCTAAGGGGGAGCTTCAGGGCACGGTCAATTAGGAATCTTAATGGGGCTTGTTTGTGGGTGGGGGGGTGTGAGGAGGAATGATGTATTAAGTTGGAGGATGTGGTCGGTTTACGGAAGACACAAAAAGAGAGGCGGTTTGTGTGGGGGTTGTTGGTAATGAGGATATCAAAAAAAGGGATGGATCGGTTAGTTTCTAGTTCAAAAGTAAATTGGATATATGGGGAAAAGGAGTTAAAAATGTTAACAATATTAGTGGGAGTAGTGGATCGGGAATCAAAGAGGATGAGGATGTCATCGACATATCGGAAATACGCGATGACAGAGGGATTATTAAGGAGGGGGGTAACGTATGTTAATTCCAGGTGCTGTAGGAATACCTCAGAGAGAAAACTGCTGAGTGGGAATCCCATTCCTAGCCCTGTGGGTTGGGAATAGTAGGAGTTCCTAAATGAGAAGTAGTTCTGCGAAGAAATTACAGAGAGGATAGCTAGTAGGTCAATAGTATCGGGTTTAGGGAAAGATGCAGCAAGTAACAGATGCTGTAGTATAGAAAGGATGGGGGTGACAGGGATGTTAGTGTATAAGTTGGTGATGTCAAGGGATGTAAGGGAGAGGTGCTCATCAGTGCGGATGGAAGAAAGGGACTCAGTAAGGGTTAGGGAATTGCGTACATTGTAAGTATTAGGGAGGATTTTCAGGTTAAAGAGGAACGTAGAAAGGGATTTGGCAACGAGGTGGGCAGGAGCTGGGGAATAGTTAACGACGGGGCGTATGGGCATGTTAGGTTTATGGATCTTCACTAGGGCGTTAAGGTTGGGTGGGCGAGGGTTAGGTGGGATGAGGCGTCGGAGGTATCTGAAGCGTGGGGATTTGTTGACGACGGAAATAATGGATTTGTGATACTTAAAGGTGGGGTCGGAAGGGAGGGTGGCAAAATTGTTGGCGGCGATGAAATCATTGACTTTATCTTTATAAGTAGAACGGTCAATGATGACGAGGGCCTCGGAGTCTCGTAACTTCGTTTTCAAGGTGGTGGAGGCAGCAGCATCGGTGAGAATTTCAAGGGGTGGTCTAGATGCGGACGCTTCTATGAAGGATTTGTGTATGAGATGTCCGGCGATGGCTCGCGCAGGAGGACGATCGGTGTGGGGGAGTAGGCTGATGGCATGTTCAACATCTGTGATGACATCGTGTAAATCGGATTGTGTTGGCTTCTTATAGACAACATGTTTGAGGCCTTTGTCAAGGAGTCGCTGCTCGTTGTCTGACAGCTGGATTGAAGTTAGGTTCACGACATTAGCATGGAAGACAAAGTTACCTTCAGGAGGACGTGGGTGTATTCGAGGCGGGCGTCGGAGGTCGTCTAGC
>JAHWFO010006037.1:389676-410235 GCA_023313115.1 Rhysida immarginata | reverse complement strand
CAGGTGGTGGCCTTACAGTATAACAGAGGGACATCAGGAGTTCCAACTAGTTTCGCCATTTATTCCCGGCTTTGTCAAGGATATATACAGCAAGAGGCATGCAAGCCTTTATATACAGAACAGTGGTACAAATATGCATATACATGAACCAATAGGATACAAAAGAATTAAAGAGGAAATAATGGCCAACAGGATAAATAGAAAGAGCACAAAATTTTGAAATATAATGGCCAAAGAATATAGTATACTAGATATGACTTAACGTGAAAATTCCTAATATACCTTATAATTCAAAAATGTTGGCCGAGTATATATGTGGCTTCCAAATCCTCAGCAACATAGGTGGAGAGGCCCCACGGCATTACATGTAGATAATGGAACTCTTCTCGCGCTAAAAACGCACTACGTGTTTAGACTAAGCCTAAACTATGCTGTCTATAATACATGCTTATTACTGTTAGAGAAATATTAGGCGAACGCATAAAACTGCCTGGATAACTGTGCACTGATCATATAATGTAAAGGTAAGACAATACTCACAATTTATGTTCGAGCTAATTTCCTGCCTACCCTGGCTAGCTGGCGGCTCGCAGTTACACACCAGAGTAAGAGAAATAGGTTCGACGCACTCTGGTGACGCCTGCTGCTCCAAGAACTGCGGGTGAGATCCTATGGACACGGCTATTAATGCTATCGGGTTCTCGCGGCCCTTGTCTATCTTGGCAACACGTTGCGAATGCCTACAGCCCTTCTTATCGCCGGCCAAAGCCTCAGCACGACGCTTTTTCTCTTCGACTCTCATAAGCATTGAAGATCCCTTCTCATAACTTCTCTTCTTTCCTTGACTTGGCGATTCAATCTTTACCGGACTCTGAATTAATTAGGAGATTTTTTTGAGAGTAAATACCTTATTAGAATTGGGCGCGAAGTAATGTTGCACTGAACATAACTACCATGAGGTTTTGAATGAGGTCACCAATATAGACGAAGCACAGATAACATTTATGATAGATTGAACACACATTAACATATGATGGATGTTGTAAGAACTATACTCACTAGAACGACTATGCATGATTCTCCTTTATGGGTTAAGTGGGTGTTGGTAAAATGCACCGACACCAAACCGATGACTCTTTTCCGCCCGCCATAGATCTGCGTTGATCCTCCCTTCACGCTACATTACTTTGCCAAACTATGATGTTGAGTTTTTCTCTAGCTAGGGTTTTGAATTATCTTACCACAACAAGGGGTCGAGCTGCTGCTTAGGTGCGATTCATGAGATATCAATTTTTTCATATAGCAGCCGCCACGTAAGTTGAATGATCTTTTTGACATGCGCAGTAAGTCTTCTCATCAATTTGCTTTGTCTGGGTTTTACCCATGATGCACTTGTTCTACTATAGTAAAGGCGAAGATATTGTTAGAACGTGGAAAGCCTTTTAAAAGTCATAATATAAAACAAATTGCCTTCGAGTCGAGTATTCTGCGTCATTTTTTAATTTATTAATTTCACTTATCTGTTTTAATAAAAAACGAAAATGGAAACTAAATATAAATACGAAAACAAGGTTTCGAGAACGAAAGCGGATGCTTTCATGCAATAACTAAGCGATTTACCTCCCGTTAACGTCTATTGGCTGGCGTTAGAAATGACATCATCCTGTCGTTCAACTTACATGGCGGCTGCTATAGTCAAGATTCAGTCAGATTTCACCCACAAATATAGATTTTCAGTTACCTTTGATGGCTACATTTCAGGTGGATGATATAGGGTTTTTTAAATTATCTCCCGTATTATACAACTCAGTTGAAAAATATACAACCACTAGAAAATTTCAATACATCTTTTTTTTAATGTCAGTTTGTTCCAAAATGAACGAGAAAAATATGAACTGAAAAGAATGCAATGGATTTCAGATATTTAGACATCGTATAAAAAATATCAACAAAATTCATCCATTCATATTGTTACAACAGAACATAATTTTAGCCCTTCAAAAATATCCAATCATCCAGACTGCTGTTTCAAAAATTTCCAATTAATACTTAATATTTCCACCTTTAGCAGAAATTACTGCATGTAAACGATTTGAAATGCTAGAAATCAAATTGTCACATTGGCTAGCAGATATTTTCGCACAGAGATTGGTCATGGTAGCTTTTAATTCTTCTCAGGTCCATGGTTTCTTCCGTCAGACCCCTTTTTTCAGAATGTGCCATAGATTTTCGATTGGTGATTAATCGGGATTGTTTGGTGGCCAATTCTTAAGCAGTTCAATTTCATTAGCTTGAAAGCACGCCATAGTTGTTCGAGCTCGGTGAATTGGTGCTCCATCTTGTTGAAATACTGCTTGACCGTTATGATTAATTCTGGCAGCAAAGGCAACAAAAACAATCCTCCAATATATCCTGATGTTTTTGAGCATTAACCGTCCTTACAGTGAATTTCAATTGACCAACGCCTCTTTTACTCATACAACCCCATACTATCAGTGTTTGAGAGAATTTGACACTTGTACATAAGAATTCTGGCTTATGTTTCATCTTTCTTATGACTAACACTGTTACGACTGAAGATCATTGAAGATGTTCTTTAGCTCAATTCACCCTTTTTACCCTTTTGGAGACATGACAATAGAGGTTTGATTTTTGCAGTTTAAAATCCATAACATTGAGATATCGCCTTGTAGTGGCATTTGAGGCATCTACTCCTGTTGTTTCACAACAGTCAAATGTGATTTCAGATGTGGTGACATGTTGTTTACCATGTAATATTCTTGGGAGAAGTTTGTCTTGCCTTTTTGATGTTTTCCGTGGTCGACCAGTTTGCTTAGTTGCGGACAAAAACTGTACTTATTAGAAAACAATAAGGCCTACAATTGGAAAAATAATGAGAATGAATGAGTCGTTACACTGAAAAGCTAATAAACTCGACCGGGCTTTTCCCCCCAAGAAAAACATTATGAATTTGAAAACTGTACATGGGAAATGGGAAATGTTTTTCTGTTTTTGTCTACATTAGCTAGCCATACCTTTCACTTTACCCACTTGATAAAGGGCAGGGGATGAAATTTCTTCACCAGGTTTTTTGCTAAACCCACATTTTACATGATGCTCTACAATTTTCTAAATAACACATGGGGTCTAACCCCTACCCCTACAAAATTAAAATTTTCAAAATTTACCCCTTCACCCCCAGGGACGCGAAATGTTTTTATTCAGAATTAGGGGACATAAAAACCAAATAATCAGTATTAATTTCCCCCCAATCTGTTCCCCTTGAGTCGTTATTTGAACCTAAAGACGGGACACCAATTATGAAACACCCTGTATTTAATTCAGTAGCTATTTTGCAAGGAGAATATTTCTGTAAGTGTTTGCCAACAATCAAATTGCGTATTCTATTTCTAGTTGTATGCCCCATTTTGTCGAGCATGTGATTTGAGTCCCCAAAAAAATCACAGGGAACCTGAGAAGTTTTTTTGTATGCCAGTTGGCTGATTAAGCTTACTACAACATAAAAATGCAAATTAAGTTGCCGTCAATTAAAACTTTCCAATTTTTTATGGGTGATTGGATATTTTGAAGGAATAAAAGTATGTTTAATGTTTTGTTTGCAACAATGTGAATGGATAAATTTTTGACATTTTTTTAAAACTGTTTCTATATACACGAAATCTATTGCTTTCGTTTCAGTTCATACATTCCTGTTCATTTTTGAGCAAAATGACATCTAAAATAAAGATGTATTGAAATTGTGTAATTTTGCAACTGCGTTGTACGTGTTTATTACAAAATCTATTACATACTAGAAGCAAACCCACCCTTTTGCATAATCGGGAAATAACCCTTTGTTAGATAACCCATTGTTAGATTTCTTCTTTGTTGTGACAACATCCACCGTTGCTGATTATATACGAGGCCTGTGAGAAAAGTATACGACCTTATTTTGCTTTGCGAAAACCTGATAGATTTGGATCGCGCACGCTTGCATGAGCCGAACTTGAAGCTTTGTCGTATGCGTGAATTTTCTGCCACCTTTCAATAGCGTCAGTTTTCTGCCGCATTAGAGGGAGGCAGTGTGTTGTGCTCTCGTCGGTTTTTGATTTGAAAGAAAATGACGGAACGACTGGAGCAGCGTAACGCGCATGAAATTTTGCCAGAAACTGGGCGACAGCAAGGTGGAAACTATCCAGAAGATTCAGACGGCTTTCGGTGACGATGCTATGGGCTTCACACAGATTAAGGACTTGTACAACCGATCGGCCATCAGTATGCCGAAATGACCAGATCATTGCCAAAGTGATGCGGGACCGTCGTGTGACTATCCGAGAAGTTGCGGAAGAGGTGGGCATCAGTACGTTTTCGGCACATTCCATTCTGACCGACGATTTGGCCATGAAGATAGTGGCGGCGAAATTCGTGCCGAAGCTGCTAACGGCGGAGCAAAAGCAACTTCGTATTGACGTCTCACAGGATATGCTGGCCTCCGCAAACAGTGTCCCCGACTTCATGAACACCATAATCACTGGTGACGAGTCTTGGGTGCACGGGTACGACCATAGCATGGTCACCTAAAGCCTCGAAATCAAAAACCGACAAGAGCACAACACACTACCTCCCTCTTACGCTGATTGCCAGCAACTGACGCCTGTGAGAGGCGGGAAAAAATTCACGCATACGCACAAAGGTTCAAGGGCGGTTCATGCAAGTGCGCGCGATCCAAATCCATCAGATTTTCGCAAAAAAAAAATAAGGTTGAATACTTTTCTCACAGGCCTCGTATAAATGATTTTAACGTGATTTTTTTCTACAAAGAAAAACTCATACAGTTTCTTAGCATGCCTTAATAAATTTCAGTGTACTCTCCATTTATGACGTGAAGGACGTCAAAGCGAAATTCGATATCCTCCCATGTTCGCGGATGATTTCATCGATTGTTTCAAAAAAATCACGTTAAAACCTGTAATAGTTTTTGAGTAATAAACATGTATATTACAGGAGATAATTTAAAACCACCCTGTATATCTTGTCACTCTGGGTTCGATTCTTCACTCTTCCATATCCCCCTTGAAGATTAAGAGAAAGAGCGGCAGAAATCCATGCATTATCTTCAAAAGCAAAATTCACCTGATTTTATGTCTATGCTGGTTAATCCATATTAGTTCATTAATGATTTGCTGTGCCGTCTTCTTAATTCCATTCCTGCGCTTATTTCTGCACGTTATCATCACCCCCTCCCTTCTTGCAACCTACATGCTAAAACAATTGATAGTGAGATAGTTGAAAAGGGAATGGATGTGCACGTAACGTAGCAATAGGAAATAGCCGGCTTCTCATTCTCATTGTGCAAGGACCGCTCTTTCGAGTATCTTATACACTGCCCGACGAAAGTTTAACGGTGCGTTACCAGTTAAATTTCATCTTTTAATTGTTTAGACATTGATGCAAAATAAAATTAACATTCTAAAATGTCTAAATTACAAATTTACGTGGACACGCCCATTCAAACTTTTACTGGATAGAGTATAAATCATGAGAGCAAAAAAATTCAAATATTTTTGGATTATATGTTCGTCAATATTTTTATTCTCAAATTATTACTGGTTTAGCTTACTATAAGAAGCTAATTATTATTATTATTATTATTATTATTATTATTATTATTATTATTATTACAACGCTTGTATAACTTTCACCATTTGGGTTCTGTTTGGTGGATGCAATCTTGTGATAAGTAGTTCAACCCCTTCCACTAATCCGATCTTGCTGAAATTTTGTACACATACGTAAAGTCGGTGACAATGCACGAATCTAAAAAATTTTCAAAAAGGCCAAAGAGGAGGAGGAATTATGAAATAGAATCGGTTTATGTTTGTTTTGGTTAAGAGATGGTGCTAGCGTTGTTTTTTGAAAAAGTTTTTTCGTTCATTTGTTTTTATGATCAGTTAATATAAGGTTTGATTTGAATTTTTTGAATAATCTTCTATATATATATAAAGCACAATGTAAGTATGTTTGTCCGGTTTAAAAATGTAGCTTCTAAGTAAGTTATAATGATGAAATTGAACACACTTCTCTGTAATACTACCACAAAGATGGAAAAAACTAAAATCGGAGGTAACCCTCTTAAAAACGTAGAAATTAATAATCTACATATCTATATATAGGAGGTAAACTTTGTTGACACATGCAAGCAAGCAAACATAAACCATCAGCCCGTGGTATTTGCGTCAATAATCGGCAGGTCGTGTTTATGTGTTGCATCAACAATGATTCATGAAATTAATACATGCCGTGCCAACGAAAGAGACAGGCCAACACCTCCTAGAGAGAAGGCCTCCGGGCAAAAAGTCTGTACGTTGTTACATCATCATCAAGAAATCACCGTCTATAGTTATTCATGGTCCTCGAGCTCCATTGTTAAAACGAAGCTAAAGTTTCTAGCTCCCGGTAGGGCTGGAACTCTATTGAAAAGTGGTGCTGCGAGTACAATCGACCCGAATTCGCCTGCAGCGCCGCCCTATCGGCCGATAGAAATTTTACTTTCATTTTCAGTTCAATGTAAAACTCTATCACAGGTCATGGTCGGCCATAGTGCGATCTATGCAGCACCCGGCGCGATCTGTTTTCCTTAGCTTCTCGAAACAATGGAAAATGGCTGAAGCTTGATGACCATGTATATCTATAGACGGTGATTTCTATCAATAATAAGACCTCCCTTTGGCCGCTTGATGATTATGTAACAATATATGACAATTTAGTGCGCAGGCTTTCTCTCTAGTAGGTGTTGGACAGGACCGGCCAACACCACCTAAAGAAAAAGCCTGAGCGCGGAAACGTCATACGTTGATACATCATGATACGAAGTCATAATTTAGAGGTTATTATTGGTAGAAATGCGATTAATAATGACTTTTTATGATGATGTAACAATGTATGAAATTTTCGCGCTCAGGTTTTGAGTAGAGTTGATGTTGGCCCGGCACTGAAAAGTCACTTGATCATCTTAGTCCAAGCAACAATGTAGTCTTCATTGTTTCCATCTTGGATTTTAGCAATCAGTATATTTTCTTTTGTTCGAAACAATGAAGGTTACATTGTTGCTACGACTAAGATCAGGTGAATTTTCACATCCAGTGCTACGATGTCTGCCATAATGATTCACATTTTAACCCTTTATCGATAATGTTGTCATATGGCAACAACAACATATCCTATCAGCCATGATATTTGCACGAAATGAAGCAATTTATATAATGAAATATTCTGCTACATAAATAGTTTTTTGCCGTAATCGCAACAATACATTATGGAATAATTACCAATGATGACTGGATCGACCCATCAATGAGCACTTTGCTATTCAAATGTGTCTAAGAAAATGATAAACACGAGGCATAGTTCTCGATTATTACTGTGGATGCACGTTCAAACTACGGTCTATAGATATTCATGGTCATTGAGCTCCATTGTTAAAACGAAGCTAAAGTTTCTAGCTCCTGGTAGGGTGGGAACTCTATTGAAAAGTGGTGCCGCATGTACAATCGGCCCAGCTGCGCCTGCAGCGCCACCCTATCGGCAGATAGAAACTTTACTTTCATATTCAGTTTTAATGAAAATCTCTATCGCAGGTTGCGGTCGGCCTTAGTGCGATCTCTGCGGCACCTGGCGAGATTTGTTTTCCTTAGCTTCTCGAAGCAATGGAAAATGGCCGAAGCTCGATGACCATGAATATCTATAGGCCGCGGTTCAAACTATTAATGTCAACAAGAATAAGGAATAATGAAGTCTTTATTGTTGCTGACATCATTGCATTAAATATACACCTAAGATATTTATTAAATACCGAAAGGTGCTTTAAGCTATCAGTGTGGGGAAACGTTTCTGTCTGTCCGTCTGTCTGTATCTCTAACTCCTCCAAGGGTATGAATGATTTTCAAAATCCGTTTTCTTTAGTCGATGAATATGGTTCATGGCACAAAGAAATCACATATATTATCTAAATCGGTTCTTTGGCACGTGAACAAATAGTACCTGTATTTTCCCGTCTAGCCAATTTTAATGGGAAGATATATTAAGTAATATACCAAACAAATCGTTATGACGAGATAGAAGCGGATATTAATTACTATTTTCGCCAAATGATAAATCATCATCATTATCCTCATCATGATCATCACAGTCAACCATCTGCAATCTACTGCTGGATGAAAGTCTTATCTAAACATTTCCATTCTTCTCTGTTTGAAGCTTTGGATTAAAGTTGATGCCAGCCACCTTCCTTATTTCATCGATCCACCCTGCATGGGGTCGTCCTCTTGGGCGTTTAAGGTCTCGAGGGTACGAATCCAGGATGACTGGTCAATCTCATGTCTTGTCTTCTAGCGATGTGACCAGCCCACTGCCATTTAGAATGCTTTATCCGTTCGATGACATCAATCACCTTCGTTTGACTTCTTATCCAGCTGTTGCATTTGCGATCTCTTCTTGTAATTCCCAGCTTACACATTTCCATGTTTCTCTGTGTTGTCTGTAGTCTTTGTGTTGTCCTCCTTGATAAAGTCCATGTTTCAGCTCTATAGGTGAGTGCTGGTAAAAGACACTCGTTGAAAACATTTCGTTTCAAGCTAAGTGGCATGTTGCTCTTCAAGATAATGTTATTTTTGCCAAAAGCACTCCATGCTGTTCTAATTTGTTTGTTAACTTCATTCAGAATGTTGCCATCCATAGTGATTTCTTGTCCCAGTTAAATGTAGCTCTGTAATTTTTCAATCACGATGTTGGCTGCCATGACCTTCTGTTTTGGAGCAAATGCATTGAACATAACTTTTGTCTTCTGTGTGTTCAGTTTCAGTCCTACATGAGGGCTAGCCTCTGCTCGTTCTTGTAATATTTCCTCCAATTCATAAGAATAACGACGTCGTCGGCAGGACGAAGGTGGTTAAGGAATTCACCGTTTATTTAAGTCCTTTTTTATCCAGTTCAGGTCTTTGAAGACTTCCTCTATAACTGCTGTGAAGAGATTTATTGAAATGGTGTTTCCTTGTCTTACTCCTTTTCCAAGATCGATCCGTGCTTTTCCTTTATCCACACGAATGGTAGCAGTCGCTTTACTAAATATCTTCTGGAGAATACTACGAGGGCGTTTTGAAAAGCAATGCCTCCATGGCTGTAACTTTTTTATTCGTTAACCGATTTTCAAAATTCTTTTTATATTTTATACTCACATTTGTCCTCTATGTAATGCACTATTCACTTTTCGAGATAGTCCCCATCCCTTTCCACGCATTGCACCAACGCGTGACTAGTTGCGTGAACCCGTCGGAGAGGAATTCCGGAGTTGTTGTCGACACCAGGATTGAATGGCAGCTTTGGACCCTCTTCTGGAGTACGATAACGTCCGCCCGCACACGAGTCGCCACACAAAAGAGGTGTTGCAGCGCCTACAGTTCAAAGATGAATGACTGAAGTTCAAAGATGAAAGACTTTGCACCTTGCCACTTTCACCGTTTCCCAAAAAAGAAAGAGCCCCTTAAGGGACACGAGTTGGTTCTGACAGCGAGATAAACGCTGCCATTCTATCCTGGTGTCGACAATAACTCCGGAATTCCTCTCCGACGGGTTCATCCAACTAGTCACGCGTTGGCGCAATGCGTGGAAAGGGATGGGGACTATGTCGGAATGTGAATAGTGCATTACATAGAGGACAAATGTGAGTATAAGATACCAAAAGAATTTTGTAAATCGGTTAACAAATAAAAAGTACAGCCATGGAGGCACTACTTTCCGAAAAGCCCTCGTAATATAGCTTCCGGCTATCCCCGTTCTTTCCAGAGCTTTCACTACCGTATCTGTGAACACTGGGTCGAAAGCTTTCTCAAAGTCGATGAAGGCAGAGCAAAGTGGTACTTCGTATTCGTTGTGGCGTTAGATAAGTTCTCTAATAACTTGAATGTGGTCAATCATGCTATATTTGCTTCGAAAGCCCGCTTGTTCTCTTGGATGTGCTGTGTATAATGCTGAATCAAGTCTATTTGTCAGGAGTTTACTGAAAATCATATAAACAACTAACAAGAGGCTGATAGGGCGATTGTTCTGGATATTTTCTCTGTCTCCTTTTTTGAAATCAATCATCTGGTACGTCAGATATCTCAAGGCAATTAGTGTGTAGAGTTTCCCAACAAAACACCACCCATCAAAGGAGCCACAGGATAGACTATTTTTAGAAAGCCCAAAACAGAGGGGTTAAAAACCAAAAGTAAAACAGAAGCGGAGAGAACTATGAAGACAACCTGCGTGGCAGAGTGAGCGTGCATTCAGAAAGACTTTTAAGAAAGAACTAGTGAAATAAGGTGACTGTAAGGTACGTACTATTTCATGCTACATTAAAACTATAAAATCGGTGCTACTAAACTTTATGAAAGTGAATTACTAGCTGAATGAACTCTAAATTCAAACTACCTCAAGTGTGGTTGTTTTTCCGGAGTTTACTTTATTTATCATCGGCTAATAAATAGAAATTTTCATACAATATTAAAGGATAAAATTTATTCCCACCTACACGCACTAACATTGCATGTTATTTAAAGTCAATCTCTCTTTCTGTCTCTCTTTCTCTCTCTCTCTCTCTCTCTACATCAGAAGTGGGATTAACTCAAAATTTGTTCAAGATTTGCTAAAAAAATATGCTCAAAATATGCTCAAGATTTGCTCATCATATATTAAATAATATATACGAAATTGAACAGACAAAAAGCGTATGTGGCACAAAAGAAGTGAACTAAATTAAAGAAAGTAAATTAGAGCTGATAGTCAATCACTGTAATAGTGCGTCAGAAATCGAAAGTGAAACTGTTGTGCATCCCATTGAACTCGATAAACTAAAAGAAAGTACGTGACCTGAAAATTCTTCGTTTAAAGATTAAATATAAAAGTGGAAGGTGTCGCACTTAGAAGAAGTTGAGAAGACTTTTAAAGAAGGGGGTGCAGCTCACTATTAAACAACTTAAGCCCATGCTAAAGAGGCCTCAGCTTGCCCACTAAGAAACGAGAGATGGTGACAAAACTGTGGACAGCTCTCATGGATGCCCAGACTGCTGATGAGGAAGATGATGAAATACCACAGAAGAATCACGATGTTTAGGATGCCAATGATGACAACGATGACAAAGATGATGTTCTCAGTGGTGAAGAAGATGATTCCAATTCAGCAAGTGTCCAAGAATTCTGCATGCAATTCATGAGGACTATGAAACAGATGACTGAGAAATCAGGATGGAATGCTGTTCCAGATGCCACTCAAAAGATGGAGGAAGTAAGGTTGACTCCCAAGTTGCATCCATTCAAAGGACTGAAAGATTCAGATTACACCAACGAGTGAATGCCTTAAGACAGTCGAAGAATATGCAAACGAATACAAGTGGGGAATATTACCAAATTATCCATTTGGCAGCAACAGACAGGCGTGCAGTATCGAAAATTCGACGAATGAAAAACATCCCTAAAAAGAGATTTTCCTGAACGGATGTTAACTTACGAAAAATGGCACAAATTACTGATAAAAAAGCAGGAAGATAAAGAATCATCTCTATCGTAAGTGGGGTGACTGCCAACGACTGAAACTAACTCTGCACGAAGCAAAAGACTATCTTCTCAATGGCCTAAAGACGAATGACATCATGATGCCCCTCTTGGTTAAACCATTTGATAGTATTGGTGACCTAGTAATAGATGTAGAAACGTTAGAAAGAGCAATCAAGAATAAGAAAACTAAAAAATTCAAGACAAGCCAGCTGTTGATAAACAAACGCCAGGACATAAGACATTAACCCGATCAAGCGGAACCAAAATGACTGCACTAAGGGAATTAAATGCTTTAATTGTAATAATTTCGGACATTTATCATCAGCGTGCCCTGAGCCAATGAAAAGAAAGGGTAAAGAACCTTCCAGAGTGAAAGGAATAGAGACAGACAGATCAATATCTCATACCTCGAGTAACACCCCTAAGGTAACTGAAGCAACATTTTACACCACTATTACTGTAGGAGGACTTTCTTGTCGAGCTGGCGTCGATACACTAAGCGATGCTTGTCATACCAGCCAGAAAATAGCCTAAAAGCTTGGCATAGAAGAACCGGATTATTCCTATGTTGTTCAAGGGTTTTTAACCACGATGAAAGCAGCTACCGAGGTCGAAGTAGCTATACCGTCAGGTTGATGGCGTACGAATAGAAAACATACCATTTCATATAATACCAAGCAATTCATGGATGCAGAAGTTTGGTTGGGTAAACCAATGTTAGCCAGATCAGACGTCGTCATGGTTTCTGATGGAGGAAAACCTTCGATTTTCTCACTGCCCAATTCCAGAAGAGAATTCTAAACCAAATATTGAGGTTGTAGCAACAACAGCTCTGATAACTACAAACGAGGAGATAGTTCCTGCACGATATGTGAAGCTTTTTAAACTAGAAAGTACCAAACGAATACATGTCGAATTTTACCTACACGGATCGCAGATGATCAGAAGCGGAATTGTTCCAGAAGGAATCATTGATGTCAGAGACTCTATCACTCATGTACCCATATATATAATCCAAGTGCTACCGACTTCAATGTACCTCAACAAAAGAAAATCACTCGAGTCTACAAGGCTAAATCATTGCCAACAATTCTTTGCTTACCAATAAATGTTCACGACCAAACCATTGTTGACCAGCATGAACCTTTGACCATCAATGAACTCCAAATTAGTCTCGAACCTACGGAAGCCGAAGATGAATGTGTTAAATCTGATCAAAGATTTTCGAGATTTTTTTGCTACAAGAATCCAGGAAGGAATAAAACACAAGCTATTGTTCAATTTCCAAGACTCACTGATGCAAAGAAAGTGAGAAGCTTTCTAGGACTGTGTGGTTGTATCTCGGCACTTTGTGCCTCACTTCACAGTTAAATTTGCTCACCTAACAAAACTGACAAGGAAAAAAGCAGTGTTCCAATGGACACCTGAATGTCAAGTGGAATTTAATAGCATGATCAAAGAACTTACATCAGAGCCCATTCTAAAGATCTACGATCCTGATGCCTCGCAAAAAGGGCTTGGAGCAATCCTCATGCAACCTGGGGAAGGTGGAGAAAACCATCCCATTACATACCTGAGTCGAAGACTGACAGACACCGAAACCAAATACCATTCAACCGAATTAGAATTAATGACGTTGTCTGGGCAGTACAACAATGCAAAATGTATCTTTATGGATCAAGGTTTACAGTTGTCACCAATTGTGAAGCCATGAAATATGGACTCAGAAAGAAAGAACTTTCCCTAAGAGTAGGAAGATAGATTCTCCAACTGATGGAGTATGACTTCATTGCTAAACACAGAACTGGAACGAATATTCTTCATGTAGACGCATTAAGCAGAAATGCTATTTTCCATCCTACCGAAAAAATTGTCGAGCGTGTTGTTGAAGATAAAGTTCAGTTAGACGAAGGTGAATGGATTACGGTCCTACAAACTGCAGATCCAGATAGCCTAAAGATCCGAGAGCAACTGAAAACTGAAGGAAGGATCCAGACATAATATGTCGACTTGAAAAGCAGTTTATGCAGAATTTATTGAGAGAATGGAGGGAGTCGTAAACTGTTGGTTGGCTCTAAGATAATTTGACGAAGTCTAACAACAGATACCTATGAACGCCACCGACATCCCAGCGTTGAAGGGACTATGCAAGCACTCATGAAACGATACTGGTTTCCCAAGTTGTGCTCATTCGCAAAAGAAGTAGTGCAATCTTGCCTCCAATGCCTCATGTACAAAGAACCAGGTGGAAAACGACCGGGGCAACGGAAGACTATCGAACGATACAAGATTCCACTTCATACATTTCATCTCGATCACGTGGGACGACTCCCAAAAAGCCTTAAAGGATATCATCATCTACTAGTGCCCATATGCAATTTCTCAAAAATGATTTTTCTGTATCCTATGAAGATTCCAAGTGCCGTATTGACCTGCAATGTGATCAGAAAATTATATACGGAAGAATTTGGATACCTACTAGAGTAATCACAGACGTTGGTACAGCAATTACTAGCCGGATGTTCAGAGATATGTGCAAGGAACTTAACATAAAGCATGTCTTGACCTCCACCGAAAATCCCCGTGCAAATGGTCAATTAGAAAGAGTGAACAGAACAATTATTCCCATGTTAGCCAGTCAAATACCAAGAAGGAAGACTGTAGTGACTGGGTAAAATACATTGAAACTGCCATCAACTCAAGAATAAACCGATCAACTGGGAAATCCCTGATGGAATCATCTATGGTTTTCAACCACGAACCACAGCCGAAATTTGCGTATCTGCATTGACCATCAGTGATACCATCGAAGATGAAGAAGTTCCCAACACAGACAGAGTGCGGTCAGATGCGATTGAAAAGCTAAAACAATGCCAAAGAGAACAGCGCAGGGACTTTGACAAACATCGCGCTACATCAAAGAACTTCCAACTCAGTGATGTTGTCGTAGCTCGTTGAAAGGCAAATACTGCTACTGGGGGAGCAGGAAAGCTCAGAACTTTATATAAAGGACCATATCGAATCTCCAAGTATATTTCCAAAGATGTGTATGTTGCAACAGCACCATCCGATCAATTGAAAAGATGGGACTTGGTAGACGCTGCAGATTCCGAAGAAGAAGAACTATCAGAGCCAGTAGATACTGACACCAATTGTCCTTCAAATTAGGATGGCTGAATGTATAGTTTCCCAGCAAAACACCGCCCATCGAGGGAGCCACAGGATGGACTATTTTTAGAAAGCCACAAATAGAGGGGTTAAAAACCGAAAGTCAAACAGAAGCGGAGAGAACAATGGAGACAACAAGCGTGGCAGAGTGAGCCTGCATTCAGCTAGACTTTTAAGAAAGAACTAGTGAAATAAGGTGACTGTAAGATACGTAATATTTTGTGCTACATTAAAACTATAAGATCGGTGCCGTATGAAAGTGAATGAACTCTAAATTCAAACTACCTCAAGTGTGATTCTTTTTCCGTAGTTTACTTTATATACAGGGGCTAAATGTATGACGTTTCGCAAATTTAAGGAAATGTAGAGAATGATGTGGTGAACATTTTTTATTAATAAACCCATAGTCCCAAACGAAAAGCGATGGAGCCACAGCATGTTTGATGCTCTGTTTTGCATCAAGCCGTTGAATGGCTGTCTGAATTATTGTGTTGTCACTGCTTTGGAATTTCGAGCGTGAAACCTAACGCGCAAACATATTTCCAATGGAACCTTCCAGCGACCGTTGTTTGATTGGTCAGGTGCAGCACTTTTGCTGAAATGTAGGATAAAGGCGGGTAAGTTTGCCAGTCATGTATATTGGCCGCATTACGTATTTTTTTTTAATTTTAACTTTTAAAGCTTTCGAAAAACCAATAAAGGAAAAGTAACAATAAATTACAATAAACAACAACAATTTACAAATGTTGAATACCAATTTTTTTAAAAAGGAAGAGCAAAAAAGAAACTTGTTCTAAACTAACAACGGGAATTTCGTACCAACCTGATATGAAAATTTATGTGATTGGAGAATGTGTTGTGCATCCGGACGGTACTATTTGAAAATAGCCTGCGAACTGACAGTCTGCATAAAGCCTACAAAATGCATTGACAGGGGACATCGTAGTAAACGTGCCTAGTACAATGCTTGACTAACCAGGTCATCAAACAAGCTGTGGCTCCGTCGCTTTCTGTTTGGGACTATGGGTTTATTAATAGAAAATGTTCACCACATCATCCTCTACATATCCTTAAATTTGTGAAACGTGTCCATTTACACCCTGTATAATCACTGCTTATAATCATATCATCGGATAATAAATAGAAATTTACATACAGTATTAAAAGATAGAATTTATTCCCAACTACACGGATCAACATCGCATGTTATTTAAAGTCAATCTCTCATTCTCTCTCTCTCTCTCTCTCTCTCTACAAGTGAAAAGATTTGCCAGTAACTTGTTGATTTCTTCTCCTGCTATAAGGTCAATTGTAATTCCATCTTCTCCGGGGCACTTTCCTTTCTTCATGGATTTAATAGCCTTTTTAACTTTTTCATAACCGGTGATACTTCATCTTCTCCTTTCAGTTGGTCTGCTCTTCTTACGTTATTATCATCCTCAAAAGACAATACGTAAAAAATCACAGAAGATGTGCGGAAGTTCACTGCAATCTTGTGAAGAAGGTGGTTGAAGATAACAGGAGTCTGAATACTACGAAGAGAAAGCTCTGCATTGGAAGAAAAGGAATATTTGCACTCAACAGAGCAAATGGCACAATCACTTAGAATGGAAGTGAAATCATCGAAATTATGGAGGACTTCTACAATAAACTTTACAAATGTGAGAAATGAGAAATATGGTTCGGGAAATAACCATTTTGAAAACGGTTGTAATCGAAACAGTTTCCCTATTGTAGCGAGATTTACGCGCTGCACTTCGCTTTTTTTCCTGGGGGCTTTTGATTCTGGTTGTCGAGCAGTGCAGACGTTTTTAAGAGTGATCGCGGCATGTTATGGATTGTGAGGCAGCGACTCGAATAATCCCTGGCGAGGAAGGGATGTGAGGCTAGGCTTTGGCCTCGTCTTGCCGTGAGGCATTTGATTTTGACGGACGATGTCCGATGTTTTATTCTGGAAAGGTCTTACTCCGTGCGGCTGACATGCGAACATTATGAGCTTCCCTGGAGATTCCTGTTTTGTCATCGTGGCTGCCACAATGCGGTAAAAGGAATGAATTGTACGGAATTAGAATTCGAACACCCTCTCGGACCGAAGCCCCGTTCCATCGCTCTCGGCGGTTTATGTCCTGTATTTCTAAAAGAGGAAAGAATTGGGAACTCAGACACGGATAGCGCTCTCCAGTTAAGTGATTTTCTAATTAATTTCGGCTTATTTTAGAAATTATTTTAATGATCTCTGTTTCGAACAATCCATTCGTTCTTTGCTTGGTCAAGGTGTTAGCGGCAGTCCAGATGCGGATTTGTCTGAGCTTTCCGTATTCCTACACATAATAAGCTTCGCAGCAATTCGCCGGCATTTGGCCCTTCAAGAGTCGTCACAGCGTTCACCATCGTAACTCTTGAGAGTCCCACAAACTCCGACTGTGTGTCCCAATGCTTAGTTTTTCCTGTTTTGTTGGTGTTTTGTTGTTGGTGTGTCTTGTGTGTGCTTAGTGTGTAGAAATTTATTAGTTTTATTGTTTTCCCTTTTCCGTTTCCTTTTTTTTTCTTTCCTTAGCCCTGTCTCCTCAGCCTGTTATTGATTATTCTTAATGCAATCACCACGGTATTATCTTCTTTTATTTTAGATCTATTTTCAGTTCACCTCCCCCTCATCCTTCGTTTTTCCCTGAACAGGACTGTTGAGCTTCTCGACTGTGCAGCCGTGCTGGGTCGGCTCCGGGTACTGTACTTTTAAGAATTAATTTATTTCTATTGTAATTTTTGAATGAAATAAATCCTCTTATACCTTGTTCTTTCGGAATTATTTGTAAAGGGAGGGAGAGGGACTGTTTAAATAATAATTGTCGGGCTTAACATTCGGATTCGGATTATTGAAAATTTGGTTAACAAACTTCTTGGTCGTGCTCAATCATTGTTTTTGGGCGCAACTACGGAGTTAGGGATTGCAACGCGTTTTAGTTAGCGATAGCCATATTGTCGTTGGATTTGATTTCTAGTCTATTATTTGGGGTAAGGGGTTAATTGATTTCCCTTTTCTACGCCGAGCGTTAGCGCGCTAGCGGTTAGATCGAAATCGCTACACTGACAAAAAAAATAAATAACACTCATTTATCTGTTCATTCAGTTGCTTTCTTCATTCTTCATTTCATTAAAATGCCATTCCATTTTTCCCATTCAGTCATTCCACTTTGCCTTACTAGTGGGGCAAAGTGTACTGCATATGACCTAACTTTGAAACTGACATTATTTTCCTATTGCATATTAAGAATTCAATTAATTTCCATTTGTAGAGCTCAGAATATATTACATTTATAGTATATATTAAGAGTACATTTTCATAAGATGCATGAAATAAAATGAATATAAAAATTGTTCCGCTTTGCTCCTCTCTCCCCTAATATGTAACATAATAATAATTTCGAAAAATAAAATAATGTAATATATTTCTTTATCAAATATATTGTCAAAAGTTTTGTCGTTGTTGTAAATTAAATAACATTTTATTGTTTTTAATAAACCACCAACTGTAATGGATAAGACTTTCAGATATTTTTGAAGGTTTGGAATTGTAAAGCATTAAGCTTTTGTGTTTTTAGAAATGTAAAAAATAAAAAGTTTTAAGCATATTCATCTTTACGTTATTTCTAGCAAGTAGGCAATGAGTCAAAAACCTGAAGTTCTTGGAGCAAACTGGAATATCAATATTTTACTGTTTAATTGACTCTGAAAATGGGGTTCGAAATATACACGAATAAATACGGTACTTCCTTTATTAGATGTTCTGCTCAATGCTAGAGAATGGATGTGGTTCATGCATCATGAAGCGCAAATCACTAAAGTTTTGTACAGGAGAGAATTATAATCAATATTGAAAGATTTCTTGGTCGTGGATGAACTACAGCATTGCTTACTAGAACTGGGAGTCTTATTCCTATGGGATTTTTAATGTATGGGGAATTTAATATCTATTGTTTAGTTGAATCCTTTCCATGATATTGACTTGGAATGATGTCAAACGACTTGGAATGATGTGTAGTGAACGAATATATTCTAAAATTAATGATAGCCGAAATTTGTTCCAAGGAAGCTGGTTTAGAGAACCCATTAGTGTTCATTGGAATTTTCAATGCTAGGATACGTCATGTAATATATCAAACGACTTGGGATGACGTGTCATCAATGAATATAACGTAAGATTAATGATAGTCGAAATTGGTTCCATTATGCGTTTTTTAAAGATACCATTTTTGAACCATTGGAAACTTTCAATGCATAGATATGGCATGTAATTACTTACGTGTTTTACTATCAAGAGTTAATTTGTGTTCTCCAAATTCTGACAATAGCTGGTAGTTAATCGTTCGCTCCCATAGTACATGGTTACGTAGAAAAGCGTTAACAATTGTTTATGAAGAAAGAATTCACCCTTACACAAAACGCTTCAACAATTAACGCTGATTTGATTAAACTGGAATGCTTACAATTTAAAAAATTCCTATATGTTCTAATCTCAAGAAAATTGCTACTTTCTACATTAAACGTTTCAAAACGTTTTAATCAATTTGAACCATACATTTCCCTTAGATGTATGCCTTGTTTAACAACCAGAGGCTTCCTTAGCAGCCTCATTTAATCTTAACAACCAAAGACTTCTTTAGAAATCAAGTACTTTCCTTTGTTTCTAGAATACTATCGGTCCTGGGCATTTCGGTAGACTGGGTTGTTATACCGGGTGGGCAAGAAATAACGTGAGGTGTTCTGGGCTCGCTAGCGGGAATTCTGTTAGGCTAAATGCAGTACATTTTTGTGTACATACTTAGTGGAACATGCAATTTCTATTACTGCAAAAAAAAAGTACCAAAAGTCGCCATAGGGGGCGCTTATTTCAAGAAAACAATGAATACATTTGCATAAGCGCGTTCCGTTTTGAGTAATCATGGCAATAAAAGGCAAGGCTGAGGATTTCCCATCATTCAAAGTTGTTTTATCAGAAGAGCGACAATGCAAGTGCTGCCGCCGTTCGTGAATTCCGGCGATTGAAAACGTTATGAAGAGAACCGATGAGCATAACTAACTTACGGAAAATGATTGAACGATTTGAATCTACCGGAACTCTAGGAGTGCATCCAGGACAGGGACGCAAACGAATCAGGCAGCAACACGTTGAAAAAGTTGCAACTGCTGTTGTGGAACAGGAGATGACTACTGTGCAGGGTACCAGCAGTGCACACGCAATAGCACGCCAAACAGATATCCCATATTCGACAGTGAGGAAAATATTGCATAAGATATTGACATTTTATCCCTATAAACTCACACCTGTTCAACAATTGCTTCCTGAAGATGAACGTACCCGAACTGACTTTTCGTTGAGATTTTTAGCACGTATGGAAGTGGATGATAAATGGCCATGGCAAATTTTATGGAGTGATGAGGCACATATTTATCTGAATGGTTATCGTTCAGTAAGGGGTCCATAGTGCTGTTTCTATCGATAAAATTGGTAGAGACTTTACAACACAACAAAGGGAGAACAGAGTTTCCGACTAGTTTCGCCATTTATTCCCGGCTTTATCAAGGATACACACAAGAGGACATAAGCCTTTATATATAGAAAATATGGTACAGAATGTGAACATGATTGGATGAATAAATAACAAATAGTAAATAATATAAATTGTACAGTGGCGACATGGAAAGGAGAATGGTTGGATAAGGAACCAATAACAATGAACTATAAGGAAACCTTAAGAGGAAAATTAATTGAAATATAAAGGAAAAAAAAAAAAAAAAAAAAAA
>JAHWFO010006037.1:334897-380729 GCA_023313115.1 Rhysida immarginata | reverse complement strand
AAGAATTATAACAATGAACATAAAATGATGATGCAATGATAGAAAGTTCTTTTCCAAGAATTATAACAATGAACATAAAATGATGATGCAATGATAGAAAGTTCTTTTCAAAGAATTATAACAATGAACATAAAATGATGATGCAATGACAGAACATTCGTTTCCAAGAATTTTATTAACAAATGAACAGGAAATGCATATAATAGACGATATAGATAGGGCAGTCTCTCTCGATGAGACAAAGGAGGTACACGTATCTTCCTTCAGCTCCCTAACAAGCGTTCAGACGATTGGGAAAAGTGTGTTTCTTGGTGTATGTATGTGTGTGTGTGTGTTTGTGTGTTTGGCACGTTTGAGCAGTGCATAACCTAAAAAATACATCAACTCGAATCATCAAACCCAAAAAAGCATATGATATATCTGTGTTGTGCTAAATAATAATCATTCGAAGGAACCATATTAATTCATACCATCGTAATGCCACCAAAGAAAAGAAAGAGCATTTGTCAGAGAAACCCTGCAGCTAAGAGACAAAAAAATGTCCGGGCGTCAGAGACACCTGAACAACGAGAGCTTCATCTGCAGCAAGAGCGTATGCGAGCTGCAACATCAAGGGCAAGGGAAATTTCGGAGGAAAGAGAGCTTCGTCTACAGCAGAAGCGTGTGCAAGCTGCAACGTCAAGGGCAAGGGAAACTTCGGAGGAAAGAGAGCTTCGTCTACAGCAGAAGCGTGTGCAAGCTGCAACACCAAGAGCAAGGGAAACTTCGGAGGAAAGAGAGCTACGTGTACAACGAGTTCGACGTAGAACGGAAGAATTAAGGGTGGCGAATCGACATTCTGATTTAAAATTAGCGGCATTTAATTACAATTCTGAATACGATTACTGTAATCACCCTAAATTCCTAATAGGAAGGATGGATGTCGTATGTAACCACTGTCAGGCAAAGAAATATAAATGGGAACCACCAGGAATATGTTGCTCTAATGGAAAAGTGAAGCTGCCGCCACTTAAAGAGCCTCCAGAACCACTGTTATCTTACTTATATGGTAACACAGCAGATTCCAAACATTTCCTAAAAAATATAAGGGCATACAATTCAAGCTTCCAAATGACATCGTTTGGCGCGTCATCAATAATGCAAGAAGGTGGATTCATGCCTACTTTTAAGGTTCAGGGTCAAATTTATCACAGAGCTGGATCACTTCTTCCCCTTCCAGGTGAAAATCCGAAATTTCTTCAAGTTTACTTCATGGGCGATGAAATATTAGAGGCTGGTCAACGATGTGCTAATATATCTGGTGTGCGACAAGACATCGTTTTAAGTCTGCAGAGACTGTTTCATTCGCACAACCACCTGGTAAAAATGTTTAAAACAGCATTAGAAAGGATGCCTACAGACGAGTACAAAGTAGTCATATGGGCAGACAAGAGGCCATCTGGTGAACATGAACGGCGCTTTAATGCCCCAAACATTAACGATGTAGCCATACTCATGGTTGATCTGGAAGAGTACGATAGCCGTGACATAATTGTTCAGAGACGAAGTGAAAATTTGCTGAGGATTCCAGAAACACACCGTTCATATGATGCTCTGCAGTACCCTCTTATCTTCTTTGATGGCGAGGATGGTTACCACTTTAACATAAAACAAATCGATCCTCTCACAGGAAATACGACGCAAAAAAAGTATCTTCTATGGAGTTTTATGCATACCGCATTATGCTGAGAGAGGGATCCTCAAACCACATCTTACGATTCCGCCAGTTGTTTCATCAATACATCGTAGACATGTACGCGAAAGTCGAATGTGAACGGCTTCTTTATATTAGATTAAATCAGAAAAAACTGCGTGTTGATGATTATATTCATCTACGGGATGCTGTGGCTAATGACCGAAATGTCGCTGATATTGGAAGGATGGTAATATTACCGGCTACGTTCACTGGCAGTCCCGAGACACATGCACGAATATGCTCAAGACGCTATGTCCTATGTCCGCAATTATGGCCGTCCGGATCTTTTTGTAACTATTACGTGCAACCCTAAGTGGCCAGAGTTTACAGTTGAGCTTTTGGAAAGCCAATCACCGATTGATCGTCATGATTTAACAGCGAAAGTATTTAAGCAAAAACTAATCAAATTTACTGATGTTTTTACGAAAAGCCATATATTTGGAGAAACCCGCTATTGGATGTATTCTGTCGAATGGCAAAAGCGAGGTCTTCCACATGCACACAAGTTGGTATGGCTTAAAGAAAAAATCCGACCGACTGAAATAGATGACATAATTTCAGCTGAGCTGCCGGATCTTCAACAGGATCCACTGCTATTCGAAGTAGTGTCAAAGAACATGATCCATGGGCCGTGCGGACCTTTGAACCATAAGGCACCGTGCATGAAAGATGGCAAATGTACTAAGAACTATCCACAACAGTTCATTGATGGTTACCAATCAGCCAACGATGGTTACCCTTTATACAGAAGACGAAAACCTGAAAATGGGGGCTTCACAGCGACTGTTACAGTTAAGGTTAACAACGAAAACAGAGATATCGAAATTGATAACAGGTGGGTTGTGCCTTATTCCCCTCTTCTTACAAAAACGTTTCAAGCACACATCAATGTCGAGTACTGCCACTCTGTTAAATCAATTAAGTACATTTGCAAATACGTCACTAAAGGCAGTGACATGGCCGTTTTCGGGTTAGCCAATGAAAATGCGGTGGATGAAGTGACTCAATACCAACGATTTTCCACTTAAGCGTTCACTTAGAGAACGGACAGAGAGTATACTTACGGAAAAAAATGCTCAAGAGAGAGTGGAAATGCCTCCAAAAACAACATTAACAGCGTTTTTCCAGTTGTGCCAGCAAGATCCATTTGCAAAGACATTACTCTATGTCGATGTACTAAAATACTACACCTGGAACGCGCAACGAAAAATTTTCTGCAGGAAGAAGAAGGGAGCCTAAGTTCCAGGTCAAACCGACATATGCGCAACGGACGCCATTGGCCGTGTCTACACTGTTCATCCCAGCAATGCTGAGTGCTACTACCTGAGAATGTTGCTTCACGTTGTGCGAGAACCGACATCATTTAATGATCTTAAAACCTTCGAGGGACACGTGTGTAAAAGCTATAGAGAGTCATGTCAGAAACACGGATTACTTGAAAACGATCAACACTGGGATACGACATTGGCAGAGGCATCTGCCACGTGTTTCCCAAAGCAACTCAGGAGTCTTTTCGCCATTATAATCACGACGTGTGCTCCATCAAATCCACAGCGCCTTTGGGATAAATATAAAGAAAATTTAAGTGAAGACATTCTCAGAGAGGCGCAAAGAGCTAACCCTATCATTAACTCAGGTTATACAGCAGGAATAATGAAACAAGCGCTTATACTTCTTGAGGACAGATGTATCTCTATTAACGGCAAAACTCTCTTGCAGCTTGGGCTAGAGGCGCCGAATCGAAATGGTCAAGAAGTCCTAGATACTGATTTTTGGAAAGAAAGGAACTATGACATTAATGCTCTCCAGCTTTTTCTTGAAAAAAATAGACCCCTATCAGTCTCAGACCAGAGGCAAGCCTATGACGCTGTTTTAAGTCTCATTCAGGATGGAAATGGTGGCATTTGTTTCCTTGATGCACCCGGGGGAACTGGAAAAACATTTCTGATAAATATTTTGCTGGCTGAGATTCGCCAAAGCAATGAAATTGCTTTGGCTATAGCATCTTCAGGGATAGCATCGACACTGTTAGTTGGTGGTCGAACAGCGCATTCAGCTCTGAAGCTACCATTGAATCTGCAGCTTTCAGAACGGCCCATTTGCAACATAAGCAAAGGCTCCAGTCAGGCACAAGTGCTCAAACATTGCAAACTAATCGTTTGGGACGAATGCACCATGGCCCACAAAAAGGTACTAGAAGCGCTTGATCGCACTTTGCAAGACATACGGGGAAATGGGCGGCTGATGGGCGGTACTGTTGTCCTCCTGGCAGGAGATTTTAGACAAACCCTGCCTGTGATTCCACGCTCTATGCCAGCCGATGAACTTCACGCCTGTCTCAAGTCTTCGACCTTATGGAGGCATGTGCGCAAAATGGATCTCAAGACGAATATGAGGGTTCATTTACGAGGAGAAACAAGTGCAGAACAGTTTTCTGAGCAATTGCTGTTAATCGCCAATGGAGAAGTTCCTGTCGACCCCACTACCGGTCTAATTTCGTTTCCCTCAAATTTCTGCAATATGGTCTCTTCACTTGACGAGCTGATAACTTAAGTGTTTCCAGATATACAAGAAAATTACAAATCGCATCGATGGTTGTGCGAAAGGGCCATTTTAGCTCCAAAAACGACAGCGTTAAATATGTTAACGATCTTATTCAGGAAATGCTCCCCGGCAACTCTGTCATCTTTTCATCTATTGATACAGTAATGGACATGGAGCAAGCTGTGCATTACCCTACGGAATTTTTAAATTCCCTTGAACCCCCAGGAATGCCGCCACATAAGCTCACTTTAAAAAAAGGATCCCTATCATGCTATTACGTAACCTCGACCCACCAAGGCTGTGCAATGGAACAAGACTAACCGTGAAGAATCCATTGCCGAACGTAATAGAGGCCACGATCATCACGGGGAATGCCGCAGGTGAAGAAGTATTCATTCCTCGCATTCCATTAATACCCAGTGATACAAATATGCCCTTCCATTACAAGCGATTGCAGTTTTCCATACGGCTTTCATTCGCTATGAGTATCAACAAGGCCCAGGGGCAATTACTTGGTGTGGCAGGCTCAAACTTGGAAACGCCATATTTCTCACACGGGCAATTATACGTAGCTTGCTCAAGAGTCGGCACCCCAGATAATTTGTTTGTTTACGCCCCGGACGGACAAACAAAAAACATAGTGTACCTTCCAGCTTTGGAGTAAAAGCTGGGATCGAAATAAAATTGCCTGGAGAGCGCACTCTGTCTTTTTTATATACCTGAAACAATTACATGTGTTTAACTGAAGCAAATCAACATCCTTCTTGAGGTTGTTCTGCTGACCTATAACAATAATTATCCCGGGCAACGCCGGGTAGATAAGCTAGTTCCTTATAAAGAATAAGAAAGAAATTTCAAATTTCCATTGTGCCTAAAAGAAGAGTACGAAATAATGATCAGTCATTAATGAGGGGGGGGGGTACTGAAAATGGGCAGCAAGGCGTCCCTTATATGAGTTACTGTTGAAATTGAACCAAAGAAAATTTCATTATTACCTTATGAGTAAACCCGTAAAAATGCTTGCATGACAAGAAAGTCATGGTTGCCGCAAAAAAGTGAGAAGTACACCTTTCTGAGTCAATAGTAAGAAACTAAACATCGAGCAACAGGGTAGAAGCAATTTACAGGGCATTGGATATTTCGCCAGTTATACAATGTCATGAGGAAAAACATAGTAGCGAAGAAAGCATGGTCGATTCCCATGTTTGAAGAATCAATTGAAGGCCTATGGAATGAGATGAAGGTTGAATGCCATGGCTGCGCTGATAAAGGCGTGGAGGACCAGAAGAAAGAAGGACTGGTCAAGCCAGAAGCTGAAAGTAGTCTGTCTAGAAAAAATTACGGAAAAATAGCACCAACAATAGTGCGATTCAACATGCTGGTGGTCACGAAAATTATTCTTGAGGGACAACTGCAGCAGACAGTAACAATGACGTGGAGATTTTTTAATTAACATTTATTTAAACAGTATAAACTCAACAACTCCTGTCTGCAAGCAGTTAAAGAAACTTAAATAAAAAAATAGAATAATTATTTACTAATAAATATTATTATATCCATTTTTTTCTCTTTTTTTTTCTTTTTTCCCAAAGAAAGCCCCCTGTAATTTTCTTGAACACAAAAAAAACGGTCATTTGCACAGATAGAAGTTTGGGTGCTGACGATACATTTTCAAGTTTGACAAAAAAAAATTGCGCATACTGAATGTTTTGCTTTTTAAAAAAATACAAAGAAAAATAGTTTTCATTTTGGTGTACCAAATTAAAATATATATTAAACGTATAATACGTTAACAAATAAAAAAATATATATAATGAAGTAAAAAAAATATGGTTACTTCCTTCACGGAAGGTAAGAACAAGCCCAAAAAAAAGTTTGTGATTTTAAAGCTAAAGTCATTTGACAAAAAAATATTGCGTTTAGAACCCCTCTCATCACGCAACGTAAATAACTTTGCAATCACGAAGTTTAAAGGAGTAAGATGAACTTTGTAAATACCCTCGTGTGGGTTAGGAAACCAATGAGTTAAATAATTAATATAAACAATTACTTATCCTACTCAGATAAGGATAACACATCCAGAAATTTGCGTTAAGCAGGGGCAGGTAAAGGTTTAGTTACGTCTGCCGGCATGTCGGGGGAAGAAGAGTAGGTAAGATCCATATTCTGTAGATTAATTTCTCGCGCGATGAAATTATGCAATCTCAAGATGTGTCTTGTCCTACTCTTCGATTCTAATGCTCCCAGACATGCTATGGCAGACGTCGAGCTAGTATAAGTCAGTGTGTGTACGAAACGAACTCTCCTTGTCCTAACTCAGTTATGAGATCCCAAAGATATTTCAGTGACTTCACGCATTCGTTTATAGTGATTATTTTGTTTCGCAGCTGCTCTGGGCGATTAAAGGTTGCTTCTTAGAAGACCAGGTTATGGTATTTTCCCCCATTTTGATCAACATTCCAGAGTGTCCTTTACTCTGTGGAATGACACAGCAGCTAGCGTCAGCTAATGCGCAAGAAGGTCGCGTAGATGGAGTAAAAACTACTGATGTGTCGCCTGTGTGTTTAAGATAAGAACCGACGCCCTTAAGAGCAATCATATACAATTATGTAGGCGATTTAGCATAAGTCGAGAGCCTAGTAATTGCAAAAGCTATATCCGGCCACGTGCAAGTCATTACATTAAGGAACCGAGAAGAGATCGGTAATGGGTAGAATCGACCGGTTGTGAGTCCGCAGTATCATCAAGGTTTACATGAGGACTTAGTGGCATGGTCTTTGGGTTGATGTCTTGAAGGCCATAATCATGCAAGATTTGCTTGATTAAATGTGTCTGTGACAGATGAATAGAATCGTTCACTTGTTACACATGCATACCCAGCAGATGTTTTACCACTCCCAACTCCACGAGATCGATATCTTGGTTCACTTTGTCCATGATGGAGGTTAGTATGGAAACATTTGTTGTTGCTGCCACGATGTCATCCACGTAGACTGTTACGAGAATGGTGCACCCAGCATTAACGTAGTAAAAAAATCGTCTGCTCTGGATGGAACAAATTTTAATCGGATAAGAAGCTGGCACAACTTTATGTACCAGCATCTTCCACTTTGTTTGAGACCGTAAAGTGATTCACGCAATCTGCATACGTGATTAGCTAGCGTTGATAATCCCTTGGGTGGCGATAGATACATGGTGTGGTCTATTGGTGCGTGAAGATATGCACATTAGTTATATCCCTGTATTTGCAGCTATGGCAAATAGTAAGCGAAGGGATTCCATTCTGATGACAGGTGAGAATGTTAACTCATACTGGCTCCCATAGACTTGTGACGAGCCGATAGCCATCAACCTTGCCTTGAATCTGGACATCGAACCATCAGGATTATATTTGATATGGTAGATCCATTTGCTTTTTAAAATTTTTACATTTGGTAGTGGAAGCTCTAAATTCCAGACATGATGAAGTGTGAGTGAATTCAAATAATCTTGCATGGCCTCTTCCCATTGATGATGTTGGGGAGAGGCGAGTGCTTGTTCATAAGACTGGGGTGTCATTGGCGGAGTGATTAGTAAATCGGAGTCAGTAAAGTCTCGATGACATAAGGCGGCATGTTGTTTTTTCGCCTTCTCTTTTAACCTTTGTGAACGTCGTAATACTGGTTGTGGGACTTCAACAGGTGGTTGGTTCAGTGGTGATTTAGACGAACAAACTGGAGCATCTTCCATCGATGTGGTTTCTGATGGAGGTGTGACCACTAGCGTGCCCTCAGTATCCTATGGGACCTGCATGTTCATCTCGTCTAATGTTAGAGTGGGTGAGATTGGCGATATGCTCTGAGTGAGATGTGGTTCATCAGGCTGTGGTGGTTCAAAAACTGGAGGCTCTATGTGAACTGGAAATAGCAGAGGAACAGATAATGACGGTATTGATTTTCTTGTGAACTCTGGAAATCTCTTAGGAAAGAAACGAACGATACATGCTCGTAAAAACTTGCTCTCATCGAGTGCATAAATAAGGTACCTAGGAGAAGAAGCGGAGTATACCATAAAAACACCAATTTTGGCGCGAGCGTCAAACTTTGATCGGTGCGTCTTGGGTATATAATAGTATATCAGGCAACCGAAAGGAGCTCGAAAATGCTGCCGTAGTATGTCTTCTTTTTGGACTTGGATATATTCTTTTTGGACCATATCTCCTCAGGGGACTTAGTCTGACCTTGCCTGGGTAAAGAATTTAGATTTAATGTTGCTGTAGTCGCAGCATGGTTGCAGAATCGGTGCGGAACTTTTGACGATGTAAGAAGAACTCGAATTCCATCGCAAATGGAGCAAACGGTTTTCTCAGCAACACCATTTGACTGGGGGTTCTCAGGAACGGTTAATACTTGAGATATACCTTGCTTCGTACAGAACTCACCTAGCTCCGCATTGGTGAATTCTATTCCATTATCAGAATATAAATACGCCAGAATTTGTCCTGTAAAGCATTGTAGCTTTAGTATCAAGTTCATTAACGCTTTTGGCACTTTTTTTTTGTTGGTGTAACAGAAACGGAAATTTTTCGTGAGAAATCATTGATGGTTGCTAACAGGAATTTGTTTCCACGGATAGAAGTGGTAGGCATTGGTCCCACTGTATCCACGTGATGTAGCTGTATAGGATGCATTGACCGCTGACCCTGTGCCTGACGGCATGCAACACACTGTTGGTCATCAATTAATGGGGGAAAAGCTTCAAGACCACGCATGCTATGATGTTTTACTGCTGTGGTGAGTTCTTTGATGACGGATGGCCCAATTGCAATGTGAATGTCCCTATAATTGACAGCCATTGAAAGTAATGGGGGGTCCGTTCGGGAAACTGAATGGGTATTTGAGACCACGGCAAGGAACGGAAGGTCCTCCACGCCCTCCTGCGCAGCGATGGTCGTGCCCTTGGGTGACGTAATGGAGTAACCGGTTGGGCTGAAGAGAAGACTAACCCAGATTTGATAATTGACTCATGGAGACAAGATTAAGGTGCGTGCTTGGGGCATAAAGTGCGTCATGGAGTTTTAAAACTGCTCCTGAATCTAATAACACACTTGCTGCATCCGTACTGATTTTTCCTTAATTACATGAAATGAGCTCCCTGTGTCCACTATCCAATCCTTGTTTGGAACACCAACACAGTTTGCTGCAGGTTTCTTGCTTTGCCCTTTTGTACCCGATTTACCAGGCTTATGCTTAGGATGTGAAGCTGAAGCATGAGGCATACACTTTGTTGATGCAGGATCCTGTGAGCGGGGGGCATCACGGTGCGTGAAGTAGCTGGACCTGCAGGAGTGGGATATACATGTGTTTTGGACGGACAAACCGTTTTTACGTGTTCCCGGCCTCCACAATTATACCATGTAACTTCATTTGTTCGACGGGCATTTGGATGTGGACGCGGGCAAGAAATCAAGGTGGCACACGAGACTACGCCTATTGAAGAATTTAGTTTGGTGTGGTCATTAAAAACCACATTTTGTTGACACAGAAAGGTTTCAATTAACATTAATGGGTGTGATTGGACCGCGAGTCGCAATGAATTATAGGTCGAGGGCAGACCTGCAAATATATGGTCAATCAAAATTTTATCATCCAGAACCAGGGACATGGCACCAGCCTGAGCACGGATTTGTAGCACTGTTGCTACATAGGCATTTGGATCATCAGCGTCTAAGAAATACAAGGCTGAAAGACACCGCATTATTTCAGCCTGTGACACTGAATCCAGTCTTCCATATCGACGCGTAATTGCTTCCCACAATGTAAAGGGATTGTCATTATGAAGCATGACGACAACATCATCACTCACCATACTCAGGAAGTAATGCCGTACTCATGCCCAGTCAAGGTGCATGGATGAGGTGGCTGATGCTTCTAAATGGAGAGCGATCTTTTCTTGGACGTATTTGAGAAAAGAACCTTTAGTTTCGAGAAAGGTTAAAACTCGGTACGTCCATTAAATATAATTGGCACTCGTTGGCGTAGGGAGGGAATGAGACTCTTCAAAATATGATTGCTCCATATTGCATTAAAGGCTGTCCCAAAAAAAATAATAGTACCCCTTTTTTAATTAATAAACCACACTCTGATACCAATATGTTCGAATGGGTAGCAAAAATAGAACAGGATTTAAGGGGTGTTACTTGAAAGAACCCCAAACATAAGAATAGATGTGGCTCGTTAAAAAAAAGGGACTCTGAATTTTATTTTAAAATAAGATATTTATTATGAAGTACAAAAAAATGTACAAAAGAATATTCTATACAATACGGTTTAAATGAGGAATTAGCGTTGTGATCTCAATTACAAAAAAAAAATATTTCTCGAAATAAATAAAGGAATATTTAAATATACGCTAATACAGCAAAAGACTGTTTTGAGAAACATTAATTGCTACATTGTGCGAATTGAGTTTAAATATTTAAAGATACATTGAGACAGACTAATTTCTTAAAAAGAATAAGAAAGAAATTTCAAATGTCCATTGTGCCTAAAAGAAAACTACGAAATAATAATCAGTTATTTATGGTCAGCAAGGAGTCCCTTATATGCGTTATTGTTGAAATTGAATCAAAAAATTTTTTATTATTACCTTATGGGTAAACTCTTAAAAATGCTGCACGACAAAAAAGACATGGTTGCCACGAGAAAGTGAGAATTTCACTTTTCTGAGTCAATAGTAAGAAACTAAACATTGAGTGGCAGGGTAGAAGGAATATACCTGGCATTGGTTTCTTTCGCTAGTTATCCCATGTCATGAGGAAAAAAATAGTAGTGAAGAAAGCATGGTCGATTCCCATATTTGAAGAATCAACTGAAGGCCTATGGAATAAGATAAAGGTTGAACGCCACGGCTGTGCTAGTAAAGGCGTGGAGGACCAGAAGTAAGAAATACTGGTCAAGCCAGAAGCTGGAAGTAGTCTGTCTAAAAAAAAGTACGGAATAAGAACACCAACAACAGTGCAATTCAACATCCTCGTGGTCACGAAAATTATTCGCGAGGGACAAATGCAGCAGATAGTGATTATGACGTGGAGATTTTTTAATTACCATTTATTTAAACAGTACAAACTCAACAATCACTGTCTGCAAACAGTTAAATAACTTAAATAAAAAATAGAATAATCATTTACTAATAAATATTATTATATCCATTTTTTTTCTTTTTTCCCAAACAGAAACTATTTCTACTTAACAAGTTTAGTTAAAATGTAATGGAGCTTGTACCAATTTTTCCCTGTGGAATATAAAGGTATTCAAAAGAATTAGAGATAGAAGATACTTGGTTTTGCGCAAATTGCAATAATTCTAATGTAAACAAAAACGAAAGTGAAGTGGATGCTGCCAGTTCGAATTACTCTCACGGAGACTCGGCTATAGATAATTAGATGAACAAGAAACATAAGAATTCAGTTGAGTTTTCACAGGATTATAATAAGTTACTGAATGCTGTTTCTAATTTAGTAAATACAGTTAATGAATATACAGTGTGTAAATGGACGACGTTTCACAAATTTAAGGATATGTAGAGGATGAAACTCTGAGCAAAAAATTCTAGTCGCGTTTTACGATCTATGGCTCCGTTAAAAAGTTATAGCGCTAAGTTAAAAATTGCTCAGCGTCTGTAGCAAGATAGATTTCCGGAAGTGACATCACGAGAATTTAAAGCGCTATAACTTTTTAACGGAGCCTCAGGACGAAAAACGCGACTAGACTTAGTTGCTCAGAATTTCACCCTCTACCTGCCATTTCATTTGGGCACGACCATTTAGAATCACCCTGGCCGATACCAATAACGATATTCCTTACCGATACCGAACTTTAAAGCGCTATAACTTTTTAAGGGAGCCACAGACGAATAACGCGACTAGACTTTTTTGCTCAGACTTTCATTCTCTACATATTTTTAAATTTGTGAAACGTCATCCATTTACACCCTGTATAAAACATACTAAATTGTTAGAAAATAAAGTGGATAATTTAGTAGATTTGTTCATCCTGCACGTAACAAGGGAAAATTCATCGATAAATCAAAAGTCGCAACATGAAACTCGATTTAATATATCAGAGTGTGAGGAGTCTGAGGAATAAATCGGCTGGAGTACAAAAATTTACTACCTGTTGTAGCAATATCTTATATGTGCTGAGTGAAACTTAGTTAAATGAATCAATCAGAGATCATATGCTTTTCTCAGATAAATTTTCCATGTTTCTTAATGATAGGTTACATACTAAAGTGGGCGGAAGAGTGTTGATTGCAGTTCCGTCTTATCTCCGATTTACAAAATTAGATTTTCAATTTAAGATATAATTTGAATTTAATATTCATCAGAATTTATGCCTCGTTGACTAGCTCAAACAAAATTTCTATTATATCTAAAGTGGTTATCATTTCGAGAATTTACATACCAATGTGTCTTCGTTGAATTACGATGAGCATTCTTAGTATAATGAGCTTTCATAGAAGATTTCAGTGACTTTTTAAATAATAATCCAGCACATTGGATATTTAATAGAGATTTTAATTTTGATGATAAAAGGTTTATCCTATGAAAAATGTGTTATATAGACACAGACAATTTTAAACATTTAATTTATGGATAAGTCGGCTTAATTTATGTAATTTTAAGGCCATTTTAAATATTAGGAAAGGATCACTTGATAATATATATGTCAATTTAAATGTTAAAGTTAAAAGAAATGATAATCCGGATTTGAAGGAAGCTAAGTATCACCTATCAATTAAAATTTTGTGTAGAAATCAAGTTTCTATATACTCTTATTGGAAAATAAAAAATGAAGGCTTTAATCTTAAACTAGCAAATATTATAGGTTTATCTTCATTGTTTAAGCAATTATCCTTGCAAGAAAATTATGCAGGAAAATGATGTGAATAAATTATGGGAAAAATTATTTCAGTAATAATATATGCTATCAAACAATGTGTTTCGATCTTAACTACTAAATACAGAGTGTCTCAAAAAAATGTACTAACACTTTGTTTTCGTGACGTTTACGAATCCATTTGTTTGGACAATGACGGTCATCAATTTAAGCATTTGCAAACATGGTTATTTAAATACATTTGTCTTCTGTGATTCAACCTTTAAAGTTGTCTCTATGTTCATAAATAATGTTTTTATAGTCATTCAAAGTGTTAGTACATTTTTCAGACACCCTGTACAAAGATAATAAGAAAAAGAAAATGGTTTGGTTTCCTTTTTGGGCAATTCAACTACATTTAATATGTGGTTATGGAAACCAAAGTTATATAAATAATATATTAAGAATAAAATTCATGTTAATTATGAGCGTTTTGCAATTGCGAGAAAAATTTTGAGAATAGCCTATTCTCATGACTTTAACTTGTATTTCCACTCAGTAGATGAAAATCTGTTAGAGGATCCTAAAAACATTTGGTCAGTAAATAAGAAAATGTTGGGAATAGATTCGCATTCATGTAGTTGGTCTAATTTTCTCTTAGGGGATTCTCTAACTCAGTCTTTTGGATTGAATGTGCGTAATATTGGTAAACTGGACAGTGAAAGGACTCCGTTGAATACAACCCCTCCAAGAAAGTATGGAATACATACACAGTGGATGACACAATAATATAACACGTTCGTGACTAAGCAATTTATTCTCTCCAATTGTTACACTAAGATGAATTATATGTTAATGTGGTCCTGATATTTGAAATTTAATCGCTAGACGTTATGAAATATGATGCTTAGGAAATACATCAGCGTCTTCTTGAAACCCCTGCAATCAAAGAATTATGGAATATGAGATAGGTCGCCAAACAATTTTGGAATATGGAATTTTCAAACATACTTAGTATTGTGTGGGACCTCCTCTTGCTTTAATTACCGCTCTGATTCTGCTGGCCATGGATTCTATTAACTGTCAGCAGTACTCAGTGTCGATGTTTGCCCAACATGTTCGTAGAGCAGTCATCAGTTCCTGTTTTGTTGTTGGGTGTTCGTTGTGTACCAGTTGCTTCAGTCTCCACCAACAGTTTTCAATGGGATTGATATCAGGGCTATTGGGAAGCCATGGCAGTTGCTTAATCCCTTTAGTTTTCAAAAACTCTACCACTTTTTTGGCTCTGTGGCACGACGCGTTATCGTCCTGGAATATAACATTGTCATCCTCAGGGAACTGCTGTTCAATAGTTGGGACTAGTAAGCCTTCAATAATCTCGCAACAGACATCTGCATTAAGAGTAGTTTTTAAAATACATAGCTGTCCTGGTCCACGAGCCGAAATACAGCCCCATATCATGATTGAGGTAGGAAATTTCCGAGTAGAACGCAGGCACTGTTCGTTGAACTTTTTAGAAGGTAGTCTCCATACGAAAGTTCCAGCATCATCACCTCCACCAATGCAGATTCTCGACTCATCGCTAAAGAGCACCCTTGACCAGTCATCTTGAGTCCAAGCTTGATGCTCTTTTGCCCAACTCAAACGTTGTTTCTTATGCGTCTTCGTCATGAAGGGTTTACACTTAGCCTTGCAAAAGCTATATCCCATGTCTTTTAATCGTTTTCTTACAGTTTCATTAGATACATGTATGCCACCTTGCTTCCCTTTTTTGTTTATTTGTGCAGCAGTAAAGCTTCTATTGCCCTTAACGATAGCTCTCAATCGTCTGTCATCCCTGACAGAGGTTTTCCTTGGGGCTCCAGATCGATGAACATTCTTTACATTTCCCTTTGTCCTATATTTTTTCCAAATTTTGGAAATCGTTCCTGGGTTTAATTTCAGTAATTCCGCCACTTCAGATTGTTTCTTACCATCCACTAAGAGTTTGACTACTTTCATTTTTATGTCGTCTGAAAGCTCTTTTACAAGTGCCATGATCAGACGTGCAGTTACTGACACCCCTATGAACACCTGAGATGATTCTCCTGGGCTGGACTGGGCCCGCTCATCAAGGCGGACGGAAACCTCAATGCTGATGGCTGCAGGACCATTCTGGATAACGGGACACTTCCAGCGCTGTGGGAACACTTCAGTGACAGCCCGTTCCTCTTCCAGCACGACAATGCGCCTTGTCACAAAGCAAGATCCGACGAGATGCGGGTTAAAGAACTGGATTGGTCCACCCAGAGTCCTGATCTCAATACCATTGAACATCTTTGGGACGAATTGGAACGACGTGTGAGATCCAGGATGGTTTGCCAGGAACTGACCATGACACTCCTCGAGGAATGGAGGTCAATACCTGTGGACACATACAGTAAACTTGTGGACAGTAAGCCATGTAGGGTGGAGGCAGTGATAGCAGCTTGGTGTGGTCCTACACACTACTGGTTGAAGCTTTTTTCGGCTTTACGGTAGAGCAACAGTTGTTCCAACTCCTTTGGTCATGTAGTGTTTGTTTAAATGGTGTATAGAGGCATCATATAAATCTTTTGAAGTCCTTTTTATAAATTGATTGCTTGTGAAAATTATCTTACGGACTGGAAACATATTCGAATGATTCCGATTCCGAAAGCGAGAAATGCCACATTGGCTAAATTTTAGACCAATTTTGCTCATTAATTTACCCAGCAAAATTGCTAGTGTTTTGGGTAGCTCTTCATTTGATAAATGCCGTAGAAAATTATTTACCTACAGAGCAGAATGGATTTAGAAAAAAAAATGCTACACTATAACAAATCTAGCTCATTTCTTACATAAACTTAGCTATAGTTTAGAATGATGAATACAAGTTGGTGTTCTGTATGTAGATTTGAGTACAGCTTTGGATTCTATAAATTTAGAATTATTGTTGGTAAATCTGAATAATATAGGTTTCACTCATAGCTCAGTTAAATGGTTCTCCTCTTTATGGTTAGTAAGCACTTCGAATTAGTAAGAGCAGTGGATCCGAAACCTATAGGTAAAATATTAAGTGGTGTACCAAAATGTTCACGTCAAGGTTATTTGTTGTTTAATATTTTTATTTCGGACATTGTTGATAGTACAAAGGACACTCGACCAGAATTATTACTTTGTGCAGATGACATGAACATATGTGCCTCAGTCGAAAGTACTCAAGATTGTCTAGATTTGAATAAAAGTCTTCTTCTTTGTTACAGTGGATATGGAAAACTGGTTTGAAGTTAATGTTCAGAAATCTTTTTCCATCTCCTACTCAAGAGCCACTACAGTAGGATATAATATTTTAACATATAATAAGGTTGCTAAAGATCTTGGTATTTATTTTCATTATACTCTTTAATTTCGTTTAATTATGGATATGCTTTAAAATGATGGTGCTGGGAGAATTGGGATTATGAAAAGATTAAGAAGTTTTTTAAAAAAATCCACATACTATTATTGTATTGTTACTAAATCATTGGCAACATCAAAAATTCTATATGGTGTTTGGATTTAGTTTTCCGGTATCTGACAAGAATTTGTATACCCTATGAGATCGCGCCATGTGTTCCATGTCTAGAGGAAGCGATGACTAATGCACCTCACAGAAGTGTTCGACGCCAACAGTCTACCTGCCCTTTGTATCTCCTCCACGTGGACACGATTGGTCCCATGCCAATTAACTCAGATTATAGCCACAAATACCTGTTGATCGCCTTGGAAGATTTACCCTCACGATATTTTTGTATTCTGTTTCTATTAAGGCAGAGGTACCGCAAGCTGTGATAAACTTAATGAGATGATTGCAATGATCGTCAAGAAACCGACTGGTCCACATCAGATCTGACAACGGCACGGAATTCACCAACAACGAGTTACCTGAATTTTGTGCTCCAGAGGGGATAATGCAACTGTTTACCATACCTGAGAACCCCCAGTCAAATTGTGTTGCAGAAAGGGCAGTCTGCTCCATCTGTGATGAAATGAGTCCTGCTTGCCTCTTCCAACATTTCCCACCAGTATTGGGATCTTGCAATGGCAATGGCAGCATACAACTTGAACTCTTTACCTAGAACAGGACTAACGCTGTCGCCGGAAGAGTTATGGTCTGGTAAAAGACCCACCTTCAAACATCGAGCACCATTTGGATGTCTAGTATATCAATTTGTTCCCAAATCGCAAAGATCCAAGCTCCAAGTGCATGCGAAGCGCGGGATCCTTATGGGATACTCAGCATCGTCTCCAGGGTACCTCTTCTATTCTTTTGAGGAATCCAAGCTGCTTCATGCTTGATCTGTGAGTTTCTTTCCTCATATTTTCCCTGAAATGACTGCATCTCACGAACTGCTGTTCACGATTCCCTCAATGCCACAACCTCCTTACGATTCTCTCCTGTTGGAGGTCCCTGAAAATGATGATGCAGAACTCGTTAACAGACAGTTCTCATCCGTTTCCATTTTGGCCCTTGAGGAGAATCTTCAACAGTCACCTTCCCAAGTACATGACATGTCAGATTCTACGTCTCAAGCTTCACGTGTGACATCCTTCGAGCGACCTCAACAGAGAGATCAATCTTATGGCTTATCCTCATCGACTGAGTCGCCCCCTCCTCCTAAGTTGTGACGAGCTCAAAGACTTAAAGGATTGCAAGCTGGTTTGTACCCTCCTAACGTAAATCTTGCCACCCAAAGGATTGCCACTCCGTGCAGACGAAGTGTGCAAACTTCTCGAGTCCCTGTATGATCTGAAGCAAAGTGGCAGATGTTGGTACATGTCAACTCCTCCTTCGCCTGGACTTCATGCCTTCATGAAGGCCTATTCATTTACAATGACCACAGATGTTCAATCCTCCTCGCTATGTATGTGGATGACAGCGTCGCCACCACTAATGACGTCCAGTGCCTGATTTCACTAGTGGATATTTTACGACATGAAATCGAGTTGGTGGACCTCGGAGATCTTCGTGACTGTCTGGGCATGCGAGTGTACCGTGATGGTAACTCCATACAATTGTCTATATCCACTACATCCAGCAAGTCATCCAAGAGTACCAGCTGCAGAATGCCAAGCCCAGGGGGACTCCTCTCAATCCAACATAAATTTTGATGAAGCAGAAGGATCGCAACCAGCCACCCCAACTTTTTACCAATCTCTTTTGGGATTATTTAATTACGTTATGACATGTACTCGCCCGGATATAGCAAATGCAATTACGAGATTGTCATCATATGCCAGATCTCTTTTCAAAGGTGTGGCAATTACCTGGTGCACACCTATGAAACGTCGCTGACCTCCGTTCACTCGACTGGTCCTTTGTGTGCATACGCTGACACTAGCTGGAGCATTACCCCACAAAGGAAAGGATATTCTGGTGTTCCTATTAAGATGGGTCAAAATATGCTCAGTTGGTGTTCAAAGAAACAGCATCTTGTAGCCCTCAGATGTTGTGAGGCCGAATTAATTGCTATATCCGAGTGCTTGAAGTCGATCCGATGGTTACTAAAATCAGACAGGGGGGTTACATCACCTTTCCGACGATTATTTATACGAATTCAACATCCGCAATCGCAACAAGGCACATTCTAAGGTTGCATAATTTTATCTCGCGGGAAATCGATCTCCAGAATGTGATACTCACCTACTGCCCATCCTCAGACATGCCGGCAGATGTATTCACCAAAACTTTACCTGCTCCCGCATTAAATAAAATTTGGAATCACTTGTCTTTGTAATGCTTACTTAATGACTGAAAAGTTTAACATGGCATTTATAACTTAATTGACGATTTTAAATGTTTTTTTACTAATGTATAGTAATTTCCATCTTATTCTAATATGTTACTGAACTCAGTGTAACTGTATTATCCAACAGTGAAACCAGTAAATGCAGAGATCTCACCAGATAAGATTTTTTTACTCTGCTCCCAAGATAATTACAGGGGGATTTGTTCGGGAAATCACAAATTTATGCGTTAAATCTCATAGTGGATTATAATATTTTTTTTATTCATTGTTTTAGCACGTGGACCATTATTGTCACAAAATTCTTTTTTTGAACGCACGTGATGCATGTTCTTGGTCTCGTGCGGCCATTACCTTCGCAATTAATTAACTCGGTCGCGAGATGTTGTACTGTCTGATTCTTGCGACTACATTTCTCCATTTCTCTTCTGCATTGCACAGTCCACGATGGCCACTCACTTTGCTAGTGTTTCTTTCTTATTGCTTCAGCCTTGAGATAGTACCTAAGCAATTGCTATTACGAGTTTGTCGACGCACTCCCCATGTTTCATGGGTGTCAATGTTGATTTCTACCTGTCGCTCGTTTGTTTGCAGTCTTGTTTATTACACACGTTTAGGCTTGGCCACGAAGCTTATTTCGTTCAGATGGTACAAAACTCTGCTGTGTTTTCTCCATATCTGAACATTTTATCTGCAGAACCATGCGTCTGGGCTGTTAACTGTGCATAGCGAGTCACCGCGACTGTATTACCACTACATTGTGTAATTTATTTATTTTTGTACTATTACTTGTGCGAGACACAGTGAGTACTTGAATTCATTTTTTTCTTTTGATAGTGTATAATTTTAACTTCTACCATGTTTAAACATAGGATAAGTTTTGCGTTCTAGTTTATATTTACTGTCATTAATAAAGTCTTTTATTGTTTACTACAAAGTGTTTGTGATTCATTCCTAGCTATAAATATTCCACTTCAAGATTCCTATACGCGTCATCAAAACCATCGTCAGTTATGTTACAAGATTTAAGAACCATTTATATATGGATTGCTGTTGCTGTCCTCCAATTGTTATCATTACTCTCCTATTCTCCGAATCTCCAGGTGTTACAGGTTAAAAGGATTTATCCTGAAGAGATTACCAACCGCACCTTCACGTGGTGGAAGACCGGGCAACACACATAAGCAGACACCTCTCTAGAGCCCATGACCTCCTTGGAGGCTGGAAGAGAATTTATGAATGGAGGACTCACTTGTCCCGGGAGCTGGAAACAACTTCTACAGACGGATGAGCCCAGCACTTCGGCCAGCGACATGTGAATGTGGGAAAGAGTGGGACCTTATCACATTATATTTTCATCCCATAAAGACCCATCATGATTATGACCTCTAATATGAATGTTTGGCCCAGCTGGCAACCCGTGCAATGGATCCAGGTCTGGCTGTATGAAATGGGCTACTGACCATAGAGGAGTAGGCGACCAGGCTCTCAATGGATAATATATGACTGGAAGAACAAATAAAAACAAATCAAATTCTACTATGATGAAGATAGGGACCTGGAATATCAAAGGACTGAACGCAGTGGGAAAGCTTCGACTTCTAGAAAACGAAACGACCAAAACAGCTGTCATAGGTCTCTCTCTGAAACCCATTGGAAAGACAGTAGACATTTTATGACCACGAATGGAATTCTTATGATCAACTCAGGAAATTGAACATCTTTGTCGACTGGTGTCAGCTTTTTAATCCATCGAGCTATAAAAGATGCGGTTCTCGGTTATAACAGGTAACAGTTAACACTGCAATGTTAAGAATTGCAGCACAACCTGATAACTTGAACATCATCCAGGTATACGCACCAACCGCATCCTGAAATGATGAAGAACGGGAAAAATTCTACAATCACCTAGAAGATATCCTGTCAACTATACCAAGCAGAGAGATGCTTTACATTATAGGCGATTTTAAGGCCAAAGTTGGCAACAGAACCGAAGAGGACAATAATCCACGCAGAGCAGTAGGAAAGTTCGGTCTGGGAGACAGGAATGAACATAGAAAACGATTAATTGAATTTTGAGTATAGACCGGTCTGTTTATTACAAAACACCGATTTTCAGCATTATCCTAGGAGGCTCTATACGTGGATATCTCCAAATACTAGAAGGGGAAATCAAATAGATTATATCACCACAACAAACAGATGGAGATCCAATGTGCGGAATGTTAATACGAATACAGGTATGGACTATGACACCGATCATAACGCTAAAATTTGCTGAAACTTAGTAAAATAAAGAGGCGAGTGGCTAACGCGCCCAAAATGGCACCTGGGTTCTAATCTAGTATTTAATATACGTTTTGAAGGACACCTAAATAATGCGATACCCCAACAATGAGAAAATCCTTTAATGAAACATCCCATGGATTCGAAAATCCCAAGATACCATCACGAGATAATATAACAATGGAAACATGGAAAAAAATTGAAGAGCGCAAGAAAATAAAATCACAAGGTATTCGCAGCGCAGAAGAACTTAATCACTTTAGTGAACTCAGCACTGACATACAATAGGCACTACATAATGACAAAAATGCATATATCGAAAATATATGTAAGCAACTAGAGGATCATGCGAATAATAGCACGTCAGGTAATCGAAATGGCCAGGGCCGATTGGATTTTAAGGTATTCGAGAATGAAAATGATAGCATTTGATTTCTATAGAAGCCTTTCGTTGTTAAGAATTAGATCAGGTTGTTAAGGAACCATCTGGTTGGTAAGCAAGGCGTACTTTAAAGGGAAATGTAAAGTTCAAACTAAATGAAACTACCTGAAAAGTTAAAAAGAGAAAACAGCAATTCTCTTTAGATTAGAATGTATAAGAATCTCTTAAATTGTAAGCATAACAATAATTGTTGAAGCGTTCTGTGTAAGAGTCAATTTTTCTCCATAAATTATTACCTATGCTTTCTACGTAAGCATGTACAATTGAAGGAACGATTACCTACTAGCTATTGTCAAAATATGCCTAACAAAAATACACTGTTGATGATATAAGACGTACGTAAGTAATTATATGCCATATCTTAGAGATTGAAAGTTTCCAATAATTTCATAATGGTATCATTAAACCATGAATCATGGAATCTATTTCGATTACCAATAATATTACGTTATATTCATTCATGGCACGTCATTCCAAGTAGTTTGATATATTACATGCCATATCTTAGCATAGAAAATATCAAATGGACCATAATGGTTCATATAAACCACGTACCTTTGAACCAATTTTGATTATCATTAACTTTACGATATGACAGACCAAGCCACAATGAGAGAACACTGCTTTCTTCCTCCACCAGAGAATCTTGCGCCAGACATATTGAAATCGAAAATAATAAGGGCAATCCACAAGCTATCTAACTGCAAATCGTCCGATGAAGACGGGATCGTCGCCGAAATGCCAAAAGCAACTAGCCAAAAGGGTAATGAACTCTTTACTATTCTATGAAACAAGATTTAGAGCTCCTGCAAATAGCCAGATAACTGGACAGATTCAACATATACTCCGTTCCATAAAAAAGGAACGAAGATCGAATGTACTAATTATCGTACTATTGCACTCATATCGCATGCCAGCAAGATTCTTTTATACATAATTCAAGCCCATCTTCAACATATGCTGCTTGAGAAGATCGCTCCGGAGCCAAGGGGCTTCCGCCCAACTGGAACTCATAAGCAAATTCTGAATATGCACCAGATCATTGAAAAACCTATTAATACAGTTCTCGCACGTTGATTTGCCTACTAGAGTAGACTATGCAAAAGCGCTCGACACACTATCGTGGAGTGCATTGTTCAATATTTTTATTAAGTTCGCTGTACCCCATCTGATTGTCTTGATTCACAAAATGTACATGGGGCAGAAGAGTTATACAGTGTGTAACTGGACGACGTTTCACAAATGTAAGGGTATGTACAGGATGATGTGCTGAACATTTTAATTAATAAACACATAGTCCAAAACTAAAAGCGACAGAGCCACTGCTTGTTTGATGTCCTGGTTTGTCAAGCATTGAACTAGGCATGTTTACTACGATGTCCCCTGTCATTGCATCTTGTAGACCTTATGCAGACTGTCAGCTCGCAGGCTATTTTTGAATGGTACCGTCCGGATGCACAGCACATTCTCCAATCACATAATCTTGCATATCAGGTTGGTACGAAATTCCTGTTGTTAGTTTGGAACATTCCGTAAGGGTGAAGGTTTGCGCTCTACGTTTTGTGCTGTATGAGTTCAGGAACGGTCTTTACTGTGGGGCAGAAAACAGCGAGAACTTCCAATGAAGTGACAACACAGTAATTCAGACAGCCATTCCATGGCTTGACGCAAAACAGAGCATCAAACATGCTGCGGCTCCGTCGCTTTTCGTTTGGGACTATGGGTTTATTAATAAAAAATGTTCACCACGTCATCCTCTACATATCCTTAAATTCGTTTAACGTCGTCCATTTACATCCTGTATATGTGTCACAGGTGAGATGGCGAACGAATTTGTCGTCTCCTAAGGAGTACGTCAAGGATGCATTCTCTCGCCCAGCCTGTTTAATATTTGCGGTGATTGGGTCATACGGTGAGTAAAGGAAAGATACACACGGGGTATCAAAATAGGTTGAGTCACAATAGAGAGATTACGCTACGCCAATTTTGGTTATGTTCGGCTGCTCATTACATTTTTATCGTAGAAATCTAACGTGAACGTCGCACATGAAAAAAGGTCATTGCGCAGAGAAGCAGCTCTGTACGTTACGATGCTTAGGATGATGGGTAAAGGAGTAGATGTTGCCACAGAATAAGGGATACACAGAAGTGACAATCTGTGACATCGTATGGGAAAAAATGGAAAGTGGTCACATGATAGCGATCAATCTGCTTGTAGTGGTTGTCATGGGCTTGCCGCACACAAAAGCATTGAAACGAGTAGCAGGTAATATTCGTCTTCGTATTTTTTGGAGAATATGTGAATATTTTGATAAAAGCAACTGAATACAGGCAGGTAATTATTCACAAATAATTTATAATGCTGATGTAGGTGAATTATATTATTTAAAAGTAGATTAAATTTATTTGAAATCCTTTTCAGTGATTGCAGAAAACAGTTCACTTATATAGAAGAGGCAGACTATAGGTTGGAAAATATTCATGTTTGTAAAAACGAATAATATTTTTTAAAACTGAATAACATTATTTAAAGGTATTGTCATTTAAATTGTTTGCAGAAAGCAGTAATATCATCTAAAAGTGGATTAAAATTATTTAAAGCTTCATCATTTAAAGTGCTTGCAGAGAAGCCATTTACAATAAAAAAAAAGTTCAGTTTAAGTATGAAAAAAATTAACAAACATGTTTATATTATACGTTTTTATGTTTATATTTGCTTTAAAAGTTTATAATAGTGAAAGAGACAGAGACATCTTTTTTTTCAATGAGAGCTATAATATTACACTTTTATATGAGTTTTAAAAAAGGTTCCTTAATTGGTGTTTGTTTTTTGTTTTTTAGATATCGACGGAAATGTGAAAAAGGTTGTTTTTTTATTCAATCTTTTTCACGTAAAGGGGCGCAGTATTTTTTTTATTTTATTTGCATTAATTTGAAATTAATATTTACCCTGACAGTAGATTCCATAGGCATCTTAACAAAAATAGAAATATGACTCTACGATTGGTAGTTTAAGAACTGCAGTGAAATTTATAAAGGACGAGAAAATTTTGAAGAAAAAAAAATCGGACTCCTATTAAAACTAGTCAAGACAGTTTACACTCTACGCACTAGCGTTTTCTATCAATAAAATAATGTCATCTATCTGTCTCTTTAAGCTCTACACATTTTTTTGGACATATAATACTCATTATCCAAATCTTATCACATTAGCTAGTAGAATGTAATTTTCTGTATTTTAAAATAATAGTAATTTTAAATACTTTTCATTGTAATCGATGTGTTTTATGTATATATATTTTTTATTATTTAATATATATTAATAGGAATGCTTTATTAAACATCAAAATACACGCGAGAGGCAATGTTAACATATAGCGATCAGTTAGCAGTGCCCATGGCAACCGCTGCGTGCGCTACAATCGACGACGTCAAAAGCGTGAGTCATCTACTTTCCAATCATTGGAGGTCATTTCTGTGTATTCCTTATTCTGTGGTGTTTTGCCTTGCTTTCGAGTTTCGATATACTCCACCATTACTAGCTTACGAAATACACCTTTACTGCACCGTGGAGTTAGTGCGTTTAAACGAATGCGCCTCTAGTCTTCTAAGTAGTCAAAATACTAATTAAACTTCTATGATTTAATAATTTGTTGGAGCTGGAGGAGTGATCTTCAAAGCGGCGAAAACAAAATGGCTGCTTACCGGATGAGCAGCAGAGGAGCAAAATGCTAGTGACATCTCTAACGGGTTAAGTGTGATTGACTCCGTTATTTCTCTATTGATCGTAACTTCGATAGACTTATACCTCCCGTGAACCTTCTATCAATATCGAACACCCTAATGTAACGGAAATTGGCGTGGCGCAAACTCTCTAATATCGAACGCCGATGATACAGTGATACGCCAATGATACAGTGATCTTCGCCAGCACCCAAGAGGACCTTGTAGTCGCAGTGCAGGAAATTGAGGTGGTCAGCGATACCGTGGGATTAAAGCTGAATAAAGCGAAATGTCAGGTGATGATTGTAGACAAAACTTGCCCAATCCGAGCGACTGAGTTGGCTGGAATCCCGGTAACTCAGTAAGTTATGTACTTGGGAATAATTCTTAATAAAAACGGTAAAAGTGAGCCCGAGGTTAGGAGACAGATAATATTGGCAAAACAAACCGCCTCAAACCTAATCATAATCTGGAAAGACCGCGAAATCTCCACCAGGAACAAGACAAATTTAATGAGAGCACTTGATTTCCCGATATTTACATATGGAAGTGAGTCCTGGGCAATTTTTGCAAGTGATGAGGCCCGAGTAAACGCATTCGAGATGGTTTGCTGGCGGAAGATGCTATGCATACTACTGACGCGAAGGCGCACTAATGCATCAGTCCTGGAGCAACTGCGTATATACGAGGACCCGCGATTCCTACAGAAAAACTGCAGTGCAATAATGAAGTTTTACGGCCATATACGGAAGGTTGATTCAGATAAAATGAGACGACTTTAAACACCGCGTATGACTTGACGGAATGTGATTTGCATGACTCGTCCACTATTCATGGGGATTAGCTTTGTATACACTTGTTGCTGTTATTTAGGACATTTCGTGCTGAAACATGGCTTCCAAAATCACAGCTTTTTGGGAAGGGTATATGTTTGGCCTTTCCGACGCTAACTTCAGTCTTTCGTGCATTGTGGAATTATGCAAACGAAATGGTATTGTGGTATCCAAATCTACTGTGGGTCGAATAATCAAAAAGAACAAATGGCGACCATCTAATGAACGTGGACGAGCAGAGAAGCAGACCAGAAACAAGCCCCAGCCAACACGCCCAGCTCAGGTAGTGCGAGAAATCCGGTCTGAAGTGCTGAGATAAAATCCCTCCACACAGAGAAGTCTAGCCCAAAGGAAAGGTATTTCGCAGGCAACAGTCTCCAGAATAATTCATGATATTCTTGGGCTGGAGCGACGTCATAAAGCGCGTGGTCACAGACTGCATCAAGCCACACTGCCAATTCATCTGTGGCTTACTACAGGAAGATGGAACAGGAGACGAGCATGCGAGTTTTTCCCTTCTCTGATGTGCCTGTAAAATCTCCTGACGCTTCACTGATGGATTTCGGTGGTTATGGTCTCCTAAAACGACGGCTCGGAAGTCACCGACCAAGAACCGTTGATGGGCTATGGAAAGTGTGTCAGCAGGTGTGGAACGAACTTCCCATGGAGTCCCTCAAACTCAGCCTCCTTCAGTGGAAATTATGGTACTGGGCGAAGGTATTATACATCGAACATATCGAACACAACCGACGGTGGCGCCATGGTACTACACCATCGTAACAGAACTGCAAAGTCGTCTCATTTTATCTGAATCAACCCTCCGTAATACGCGCAGTGCATGGAGCTGGCTCTAAATCGAAGTGCATAGAGAAGAATCTTTATGGGTTTTTTTTTAGAACCATGGATCACAACGCTTGGGGTCAGTCTATCGACTATCAACAAAACAACATAACTGACGATGTTTTTAACATCGAAACGCGTATTAGTAATAAAATTAACGTTGCTGCAATTTGAACCCAGTGTTCACAACTTTCTCTTTAATTTTTTTTTGGTTCTTTTTTCTTCATTCGACTAGGTTTTTTTTAAATCGATTTCATTTAGTTTATTATTTACCTTTTATATGTATCTCTCATCAACTTGGTTTTGGGCTTTGATCTATCTGTTAGGTTTTTGCCTGTGGTGTTGTTGCAACAAATATTATTTTTATTTTTAAAAAAAGACGTTTGGTAACTTCAAAAAGCGTGATTCCGTTACCTAAACTCGTTACAAACGCAACTGTTTCTTCATACTCTGAGGATTCCATATCTTGAAAAAAGATTCAGATATTCGCACGTTTTCTTCACGTGCTTATCACAACATATTCCACGACTCATCCGGATAAAAGTTATTAAAGATTATCATCTGGTTATTACGAAGTTTATTAGGGTTTATGTTTCTCTTAAAAGTAGTTGATCTATGATATTGATTCAACTTGGATTATTTTTGAAAGAAGTGAATGTCAGGGACTAAATATTTTTTAAACTATTTTTAGACCAATACTTAGATTGCCTCCTAAATATAATAAAAGATGAATCAAATGAAGAAAATACTAATGATACAGCAGCGGAAATCGAAAGAACTGAATATACAGACGATGTGCCTCAACAGCTCAACTCTTCAACTGAGGACTCAGATGCAACACATATTCAGATTCATTAAATCAACCACATCTGATAATGATCAGGAACATGCATGGTAAAAGATGTCTTATTTTTATATAAACGGACATTTATAAGAGAAAAGGACGAGACAGTAAAACCCTGGAATACAAAAAATAATAGTTATTAAATAAAAATAAAAAATAAATAATAATTGACAAAATAATTAATAAATAATAAATAAAATCAAAATAAAAAAATAATAAAATTAAAGCTGACGTTTCGGATACAGACTATCCTTTATCAAAGCAAAAAGGATAATTCTCTAAAGGCAACTGGAATATTAGAGAATTATCCTGAAGTTATGATAAGAGTACTAAAGGACGCCTTTATATACAGTTGGCATAGGGAACAGTAAGACGGTATTGGCTGAAAAACCAGAAGAGTACTAATGGGAGGACAGGAAATAAATTTGAAGACGTGTTGGGATGGGACAGGAAGGAGGACACATAGGAGGTAATAAGAGGGCGGCGAAAAAATGCAATAGGATAATGCAATATGTGTTATGCTATTGCATATTTTTCGCCGCCCTCTTATTACCTCCTATTTGTCCCCCTTCCTGTCCCATCCCAACATGTCTTCAAATTTATCTCCTGTCCTCCGATTGGTACTCTTCTAGTTTTTCTGCCAATACCGTCTTACTGTTCCCTACTGAAACCATCGGTGAGGTCACAGGATAGATAGCATAGGGGGGTGAGGTACTAAGACGGGGTTTTTCGACCCCCTGCCCACCCAGGAGCGCAGAAAGGAATTGCACGTTCTGCGTTTAGCTCCACTCCCAATAAACTCCACCCCCAATAAAACGCAGGAAGTTTTCCAGTTACCATTCCATAAAAATTGTTTCCCCGATATTTGATATTCGTATTAAAATGGTGCGAAAACTGATAAAAATCGAATTTCAAGGGGGTTTCAATATATTTTCTGACATTTTGACGCAAAGTAGCGGGGAATCAAGATAAAGCAACGAAATTTGGAGGGAGTTTCTCGGGGATATTTCCTAAAATCCAATTTCTAGTTTTTCCAGAATGGTTCCCCGTTTTGTGTTTTTGCCGTCTAACTCCATTGCGGAAATGAAATGAGCTTAAAAATTAAGCACGAGGATGTAAAATACGTAAATAAAAATGGAGCATTCGTTGAATTTTGAAAATCGATTATTACGGCGCCTTCCCCGGGGGCAGAGATGTAAAATATCGCAAAAAAGGGGTAATTTTGATATTGCGTTCGGTCAACCCCACTCTTCGCAAATATTCACGTACGACTTAGAAATTTGAACCAAGAATAGTTCACATTATTTGTAATATAATAATTCCTGCTTTTTTTTCATATTTTACCCCTTTGCCCCCTTTTAAATATGCGATTTCTTGCAGTTTTTCCACTATTTCGCGAGACAAAATAGGTCTTGAATAATGAAATTTGGTACAGTGAGTGCAATTAACGAGGTCAACTGTCTGCTTGGTTCATTTTCTAATTATCTGGATCGAATTTTCCGGTATTTTATGTTTTCGAGATTTTTACAGGATTTTTTTTTGGTTTCATAAATTAACATACAAACCTGCATGTTGAAAACTTATTTTTTACAGTGGTCAAAAATATGGATTTTGTTATGTGATTAAAATTTGCTTGAAGATATACGACTGTTTTTTGATTTATTATGAAGCAGCTGATATACCTGGCGTTCTTCGGGCTCTCTTTTGGTGAAAGTTTGCAATTTCGGAATGTGAATTTACGGAAAAAGTGAACACTATACTCGAGCTTTTTTTCTGGCACTGTGTCAAACTCACTCAGCTAAAGGGCCGTTAACAAGGAAGCAAGGAAACTACTAATCCACAACAAAATTTTATTCACACAAATGAGCATTTCGGCAGCCAAGTCATTTATTAGTATTTTCTTTGCATCCTTGTTATTCTTTGTCCATAGTTTCTTGCTCCGATTCTCTCTAAAGGGCCGTTAATTGGAAAGGAAAGTAACAGATACAATAGGCACATTTTTAAAAACTTTGTCTGTCTGTTTGTCTCTTTGAACACGATAAACTCCAAAACAACTTGACGAATTTTCATGGTTTTCACAGGCAAGTTTTGTGTAGCTTGCGGCAACAAATAGGTTTACGAAAAAAAAAATATCTTAATTTAAAGCTTTTGGAGTATGCTCAGCTTAGTACAGTTCGTAGAAGAGTTCAAAGATGTCACATCATTAGTATAAATACACTCATATATAACAATAGCGAAGTACTGTCGGGTCTCCTATTCCTATATAAAAATAGAAGTTATCTTAAACTGTTTATGTACCATTATAGACGTAAATCATGTTGAATAATGGACGCTTAGCGTTTGAAATACTTATTCATTCTGAGAAAATACCCTGCTGTGGAAAAGCGATTTGACTTCTTTTGTGTTCTAATTGATGTCTTAATCCTGTCGTGAGAACTTAACGTGTTTGACGATCTACAAAATTATCTTCAGTATCAGCAGTGGGTGTTATACAAGTAGTTAATGATTTTATGGCATGGATATTAGGCAGTTACGATTTATTGCATATATTTATTTTATTATTTTTGTGCTTGACAATTGTAACAAATATATACTTGTTTACAATGAAATGGTGTGTGCTATTGCACACTTTCTGAGTAAATGTGCAGGTATTACAAAATTTTAGATAACAATTTGGATAGCTGAGCTTTTTTTAAGACAATCCTGAACTATACTCTATCCAACAAAAGTTTGAATGGGCGTGTCCAATTATATTTCCAATTTTAGTTGTTAGGCATTGTTAATTTTATTTTGCAACAGTTCCTAAACAATTGAAAGCTGAAATTTAATTGGACACGCCCAGTCAACTTTTCTGATGTTACCAAACGCTGAAATTTAATTGGACAGAGTATAACTCTCATGGTGAGCAAAAACATGGCCCGCGGAAGACAAAATGGATAAAGGAAATCCAATTATTATCTTTGCTGAATTTTAAGCCTAAGCTTTTTGTATGTTTTATGCTGCTTTGTGGGAAGAGACGTTCCTCTCAAGTAGTGAATTGATATAATCTATTAATGTTGGCGGGTGACTGCTGGACTGGCATTTTCATTAGTGAGTGCCATTTCATTCATTATCAAACGCTAAGTTAAGACAGTATGCTGGCCCTAGAATTTTCTAACTGATTTGATTGAATACAATGCAACGTACATTAAAGGCTGCTAAAGCTTATTAGTTGGCAAAAAAATAAAAATAAAAGGTGTTGTTTAAATGCAAACTGTGTTTTACTTCAACACGTGTACTTGTTAATGTGATAAGTTCTTTCAATAGGAGTTTTAATATTTATATTTTATTTTGATTGCTCTTTTATTGTTTGAATTTCTAGTGTTCAATTGTGAATACCTTTGGATTTTATTACAAGGACTCATAGAATTTATAATTGTTTATCTGCTAAGAATTTAGTTTGTGTTATGCCAGGGTTCATTGTCCCTATAGTCAGAGGCGTTTGTTACTGTACAGTCGCTATTTACCAAAGGTATTTCTATTTAACTTGACTTGAACATTACCGGATAAGACTGACTTACTTGCAAATTATAGTGAATTTTATGCGTGGTATCTTCTTGTGAATGTGACAAAGAATTGTTCATTCAGCCTGCATGATGTAAATGTTATAGACATTGAATTGAAGACATTTCTAGCAAAGCTTATTTATTTATGCTAACGAAAACATTGTTGACTATTTGTTTTTGTGTGCATTTTTGTGTTTTTGCAATTCTCCTGTTGCTATTGTCATTGAGAGTTTGTTATTGCTCAACTGTGATGTGTATTCAATGATTATGATATAAGCATGTTAAGAGACTATCAATTATGTCTTGTTTGACTACTGATTTATAAGTGTAATTACTGCTTTTCTTTAGTGTTGGTTGTCTGCATCAGACCTAGATATTAAGTGATGTCGTGCCTAATGATAGCATAAGCCTTTTCTAATTTTTCTCATTACGATTTTCTAATGTTTTTGTTTGCTTATAGTGATAAGGATTTATTACAACTACCATTTCTCATTTGATTTGGCACAGTAGTTAAGTGCCTGCTGGTGTCCTCTGTGTTTACCATTTTTTAATTTAAGTTTTGGATTATTTTACTGTTACTCAAATAAACATTTCTCTTTTACTATTCAATCGGAGTGCTGTTACATGTTCTTTGATTCCACTGCATTACTCTCACCTTTACTATTAAATACATGTGACAGTACCGGCGCGTGTTAGCAGAGTTCGTAAGACCACAGGCTGATTTATTAATTTTGTGGTACGTTTTCACCAGCCGTGGTAGTGAAGTGTTTGAAAAAAAAAAATTGTTTTTTTTTGTGGATCAGCCTACATTTGGCTCTACTGTGTGCTAATGTTTCGTCGGCGTGAGTTCCTACTGTGCTCATTCCAGGTTATAGTGCCTACCAGGGCTCAGTGTGTGAAGTGCCAATTATTAGTGAAGTGGGTTATTTTGGATTTGGTTTCGGCAGTTAGTGTCAGCGAGCGGAAGTTCTACAGTCATTTGTAGTGCAAGTGCTTTGTGATTTTGTTCTCGTGCATCAAGTTAGCGTGTTATTTAGTGCTGTGTATGGGGTTACTGACATATTACTGTGTTAGTAACAGTTTCAGATATAGAAGAAATATTTTTTTTCCTCCCATCGTGTCCGTATGTGCTAATGGAGTGATTACGTATTTGTGTGAAAGTAGTGTACCTGCGCAACAGTGTTTCATGGTGTTGTGGTTGTGTTTTGTGGTACCAACATGGAAGTGGATGCAATCACGGAGCAGCTCACTAATCTCACAGTAACTGTACAGGAGCTATGTGCACCGCCGATAAAGAAGGCGATCGACTTGATACAGTTTCCTACGTTTAGTGGGAAACCGCGTAAAGACCCAGAACAGTTTATTAAGCACTTCATAACCATCGCAAATGTAAGCAAATCATTCTTCAGCAGTAGGTAAAAGTGATTCCTGCCTATTTAACAGGATCTGCCGCCATGTGGTATGCCGAATTTTTAGCTGCCAACCCTTTAATCCTATGGGACTCCTTCCAGCGAAAACTACTGGAGGTATTTGGCGGGGGCCAAACTCAACGGACAAGGAGGACAGCGCTGCAGCGGTTGAAGTTAAAAGGGCAAGACATAGCCGACTACGTCACGAAGTTATGGAGACTTGCAGGAGGTCTAATAGACAACTCGCAGACCGATAAATTCTATTTCTTCTTGCAAGGTCTTCCACACCGGATAGCATCACAAATACGTCTTAAAGAACCAGCAACAATCGAAGAATGCATCGCTTACACAGAAAAGTGATTCTGTGCCTACGCAGGAGGGGAAGCCGCACCCGAAGAATTGATGCAGGTCGACGCTATTGTACGCAAGACCGGAGCCAGACGTAAAACGCCCCAGGAGAGGCGCAAGTTTTATAATTGTGGAGGCCCGAGCCACTTCCGGAAAGATTGCTGTCAACGGAAAAAAGAGCGGCCAACTCTGAGAAAACCGTCAGCACAAATAAACTTCGTGTACAAGAACACCACGAATGAGCTATATGTGATCACCGTGACGATCAACAGGGTGGATGTAATATGCTCGTCGACACTGGGGCGCTCGACAATTACATTGATTGTGGCTTTTGCGATAAACTGAGTTTGAGAACAACAAAAGTAAGCCCCATACGGTCTATTCAGGGGGCCAGTGGCCAACCAACTGACATCACGCATTCCACGTCAAGGGTACCCGTAAATGCTGAAAGTACCAGGACCGTATTAATTTCTACAACATCCCCATCTAGAACTATGACCTTATTCTGGGATGGCTGTCACGCGAGCTGACAGCGGATTCTGATCGCGGAGCTGAAGACGAGATAACTCAATTATTAGTGGCGCCATCTATTGACGCGATCAGGAAGGATTATCAAAGGAGGAAGAGGAAAAGAGGGCTACGTAGGAGGAAGGCGAGTGCGGAAGTGACTCAAACAAGCTGCTAACGTAATTTCTGGAGGAGTGAGGAAGAATCCAGCGTTCGAAACGGTCGACGTCGAGCAACCCGCCGCGACCAAAAAGTGCTCGAACGTTAGGACTACGTCGTGGGCGAAGAAGCGTATTTCTCGAGTGAATAGGAATAAGAGACACGTAGCTAAAGCGACTGGTTTCCGCGCGAAGCAGCGCATTACGCCGCCGGAAAAACCCACTGCGTCGAGCACGTTGCAGGGCCTCAGCGAGTCGTTATTGCGTCGCCATAAAGAGGTTAAACCTGTCTTAGCATTGTCGACTCCATTAACCGCTTCATCCTCAGCTAATTCAAGCAAGACGGACAATAAACAGGTCCAGTCAGTATCCGAGACATTTGAACGGGTTGTTAGCCAAGACGAGAGTGGGAGCGAGCGTAGCTTCAGCCTCTGTAAGTATTCTTTTGCTTTTTACTGCCATTATCGCGGTACTAGTACGCTCCTTCGAGCCATAGCGATAGTCCAGCAGCCTGTAATCACATTAGAGTTAGCGCTGCGTAATTTAATAATGGTTAGAGCGCGTAGTTCGTCCCTGGCGCTTATAAATATTCATGAAGGTTCGTTAAAAACGCAATCCCCTGAAACCGAGCTGTTACTCATTATGCCCTGGGGGCTTTCTGCCTATAGCAGTGATGATTTGGGCACCATCTACATTTAAAGATCTCTCATACCTATAGTCCAGGTAAATCCTACTATCACCATTGAGCTTTTAGAATAAATTCGTACTTTATATTTCCGGATTTAGAGAGTGTCTTTTCACTCTACATTGTGATGAAATAATTAATGTCGTTTATCTTTGTCTGTTACGGTAGGACATATCAACCCCGTATTGGGTATCAAACGCCGAGGCATCGCCGCTTACTGATAGAGGGGAGTTTGGAACCCCTGCGGTGAAATCGAGACCTCACGATTGTTTCCATATCTGACAGTATTATACAATTTATTATATATTGTGTATAATAGTTTGGTAGACCCTTTATGCAAAGGAGGCCAAATATCCCGTATATGTATATGGGCGCAAGTGACAGCCCTATGAAATTGTATAGCTTAAGTGGCTAATCATAATGGGTTCTTCTTTATTTTGTGTAAGTTTAGTTTTGTTTAGCTTTTGTCCCCACTACTCTGGCTGTGGTTGTGGTGGACGCTGTCCTTGCGATCAGCTACTCGCAAGATCTAATCATTAGTATTTTGCTTTATGGAAAATTAAACCGACTTCTTTTATTTCCTACCTACTGTGTCTTGCTGTAGTTTATTTTCCACTGCGCACAGCTTTTTCATACGTGACACAGTTGGTAGGATTGTCGGTTTGGTTTTCGGGTGTTAGCGAGCGTGGTTACCATACGCGGCCCTAGAAAAAAGAATTTTTTTTTTTACCCGCCCAGCCCGCCCTGGTTTGCGTAGCTTTAATAGGAAAATATTTTTTTCCCGCGCAGTATCTTGCGCTTTGGGCCGTTATTTCAGTAGAGCGCATAAAATAGGTGCTATTGCTCAGATTAGGACATTAGTCAACCTCGATAGGCGTGAAGGTAAACGTTTATGGGGTTATTTTTCCAGTTGTATTGAGTTCTCCCAGCCGGCAGTTGGTAGGATTGTCGGTTTGGTTTTTGGGAGACATTCTGCGCAACAAGTAATTTATTGTGGATAAGTGCATTAGAGCTCATTGGTTATTTTTTTTTCCTTTCTTCTCTTTTTAGAAAAAAAAAATTAATTAAAAATGAAGGCAGAGGAGAATGTAGAGCGAGCGGTCTACAATATTTTGGTGAAAACCGCTTATAACAACCAAAATATAACGAACTTTAACAATTGCTTTGAAACGTTGGCAAATCAGCTGACGTCCCATATGGAGGCACAGAAGGCACAATTATATGTAAATGCCTTTCCGGAGCAAGCAAGAAAAATATTAAGAGAGCAGTCTTCGCAGTCCTTACACCGAGCTATGCATCAGGCCGAAACTTTAATTAACAACAAAAGCAGTAAAGTTAAGCAAAAAGGAAGCGCTAGCGAGAAAGGAAAAAGAATGCGAGAAAGTAAACATGCTAAGGAAACAAAAAAGTATGCAGAAGTAGCCCTGACCAAGACTTGTTGGGAATTGAAGAAAGAGACATTGGATTTAATAAAGGAAGATTACAGTAAATGTAAGTGGACCAAAAAGAAAGTGGGCAATGCGGAGGAGCCCTATTTTTGGGAGGAAGGGCTATTGTATAAGCGCACCGCCCATGCCGCGGTCTTGGTGCTACCACGTATTAAGAAGGTCACTGAACCGTTGTTGGTCTCTCTGCATCGGGACCCCACAGCAGGACATATGGGCACTTTCAAAACGCTCAGTAAAGTTAAGTCCCTTTACTGGTGGGCGAAAATGGCAACTGACATCGCACAGTTTGTAAGGGCATGTACAGATTGTCAGAAGAATAAAGTTCGGCGTCAAAAGCCCTATGGTAATCTGCAGCCGTTGGAGGTTCTCCCATATAGGTGGCACACGATAACGATCGATTACGTCTTACCTTTGCCGCCCACTGCCCAAGGACATGATGCACTCCTCACGGTTACGGACAAGTTAACCAAGAGAGTGAGGTTGTTGCCATGCCAGTCCACTATTAATCCTGTCGTGAGAACTTAACGTGTTTGACGATCTACAAAATTATCTTCAGTATCAGCAGTGGGTGTTATACAAGTAGTTAATGATTTTATGGCATGGATATTAGGCAGTTACGATTTATTGCATAATATTTATTTTATTATTTTTGTGCTTGACAATTGTAACAAATATATACTTGTTTACAATGAAATGGTGTGTGCTATTGCACACTTTCTGAGTAAATGTGCAGATATTACAAAATTTTAGATAACAATTTGGATAGCTGAGCTTTTTTTAAGACAATCCTGAACTATACTCTATCCAACAAAAGTTTGAATGGGCGTGTCCAATTATATTTCCAATTTTAGTTGTTAGGCATTGTTAATTTTATTTTGCAACAGTGCCTAAACAATTGAAAGCTGAAATTTAATTGGACACGCCCAGTCAAACTTTCTGAAGTTACCAAACGCTGAAATTTAATTGGACAGAGTATAACTCTCATGGTGAGCAAAAACATGGCCCACGGAAGACAAAATGGATAAAGGAAATCCAATTATTGTCTTTGCTGAATTTTAAGCCTAAGCTTTTTGTATGTTTTATGCTGCTTTGTGGGAAGATACGTTCCTCTCAAGTAGTGAATTGATATAATCTCTTAATGTTGGCGGGTGACTGCTGGACTGGCATTTTCATTAGTGAGTGCCATTTCATTCATTATCAAACGCTAAGTTAAGACAGTATGCTGGCCATAGAATTTTCTAACTGATTTGATTGAATACAATGCAACGTACATTAAAGGCTGCTAAAGCTTATTAGTTGGCAAAAAAAATAAAAATAAAAGGTGTTGTTTAAATGCAAACTGTGTTTTACTTCAACACGTGTACTTGTTAATGTGATAAGTTCTTTCAATAGGAGTTATAATATTTATATTTTATTTTGATTGCTTGTTGAAAAAGGATGTCCCCTATAGGTGGGGTGAGTCTCAGGAAAAGTCATTTCAGGATTTAAAAAGAGCATTCACAAGTCCGCCTATATTAAAAATATTCAACCCTAACAAGCAACTCTATATACTATGTGATGCATCCGAGGATGCCATAGGAGCCGTCGCCGCGCAAGTATACGAGGAAAAGTTATTCCTGATTGCGTATGAATCTCGCCGATTTAGAGTGGACGAAATTCACCTGTCCATATACGCCAAAGAGCTTCTAGCAGTCACACACGGCGACGCTATGTGCAGCAGGTAGCAACCACGATGTATCCAGGCTGCTAACGACAGCTAGGCTGTCGAGGCTACAGGCGCAGGTGATACAACATAAGGCTCCGCTACATCTGATCAGAGCACAACATATTGGCAGATGATCTGTCTAGGTCGTTTTATAAAACGAACACCCTGTGCAACATCAGCACACAAGAAAATCTGCGCTTGGGGCCGTCGAGCGTGTCACGGAATTCAAATTCCATCGTGAATTCCAGTGATGCAAGCACTCGCTTTCACTCTCGGATATTTTGTCATTCAGAGAGGAAACTGGGGCGATATCATCAGCGTCACCAGGCACATCAACACGCATGGACCAATCAGGGAACAGAAGGAGATTTGAGCGTGGCGTACGAGAAGAAGACAGAAGAGAAGCGGATTCGCTCGAGAGAATGAAACAGGAAACATTTCTATTTTACTATTCAATCCAGGTGCTGTTACATGTTCTTTGATTCCACTGCTTTACTCTCACCTTTACTATTAAATACATGTGACACTTACTATATGAAAAGTTACCTTAAGGGTTTACAGGGCAAGATTCATCAGTTCTTCGGGCATTGTCGAGGACACAATCCTAAAACGTAAATCCTTACACCCTAAAGATAACCGCAACTCACTCGGAATATAAAAACAACACACTTTTAATATTTCTAGACAACAAGCTTACACGTTTCATACAACATTAGTGTAGTGGCAGAACACATCAATATGAAAAATATTTAATACTCAATCTTACTAACTACAGACTTTCCAAATACCCTTATTATACGGCTGTCCCATTACAAGGGGCACCTCAGACTAATATCCAGCCTGCCTTTTACACTATCCAACCATTACCAGTGAGTGCACGTTGACACTGAGACTGAAAAGTTGTGCGATTCGACGTATTCATGAGGCCAAGAGCTATTAGCTCTGCAGTCACTACTTCATGAGCACAATCTGTCACTGTGTTTGCCCTAAGGAACAGGATAAGTAACCAGCGACTGGGTCGCCCTCTCCAAAGCACAAATATTTCCACAAACCTCAACATAAGCAAGTGTTGCGTGACCCGTTGGAATCTCAAACAGAGAAGAATCACCAAAAGCCCTGTGGACCCAGCCGTAGGCGAAATACGCCCAGCCACTAGTCCTTCAACTGAAGTGGCATGACACCTACATGTCTTCGCGACAACCCGAGTTGCTACCAAACGTTACAGGTGCAGTTTACGCCCACGTTAACAATAGCAAACGCCCCTTAATTTTAGTACTGCGCACACCTCAACAAATTGCTGCGGATAAAATATTCATCTCTCTAAACAAAATAACTACTAAATATCAAAATTTCATTGACAACTCACAACCTTGGCATTCCAAGTGTATCAAACGTGACAACAAACTACTCTCTGTTCATAGTTATTCCCAAGTCTTAACATTAACAGAGTTCTTTTAATGCAGGCAGTATGCTGATAAAACGGTCATCGTCGTCCAGGACACAAGTGTTCATAACAGGTGACGTACACTACAATTGCAGAGCAAACATGCTCTGATAAAGGAGCATATGCTCGAGCATTCGCTGAGAACCGATGCCTTAAATATGGGGGTGTCCACCTCCTCGCAGCTAATTTAGAAGAAGACCAAACAAACTCACCCAAAGCGTTGTTATCTCTTTGGGGCTGGATACGGGATTCGGTGCCCAAAACATTACCTACGACGCCATCGTGGGGTCCTAACGCCGACGCTGGCGAGAGGTTCAGGCGTTCGAATGCTTTTCCAGTTTCTGGCTTAAATACCAGCACACTGAAAGTACTAAGAATTTCGATTACTACATTTGACTTCAGTTCAATAAACTGTAAACATAAGCGCAACGTCATCATCAGCACCAAGCTTCAATAAAATAAACATGGCGGCTGCCATTCAAAATGCACTCCCGTTGTTTCGTATTACACAATCTCGCCGTCGGATGATCTTTATATATAAAAATTCAGGCTGAGGGTGCGTCTGTAAATGTTCTAAAAACTTTTGAACCACTTATCCGATTGACCTAATATTTACAACATATATTCCTTAGGTCCAGAGTAAGGTTTACATGTCCCTAAAGTAGTAGGGGAAGGGGTAAAAATCATATATCTTGGTTTATGTTTGTTTGTTTACTCAATAGATGGCGCCAAAGTTAATTTTTTCCTTGAAACCGAAACTGGACTAACTGCGCAGAAGCAGGACAGTGAAAAAATTTCCATTTCTCTCCGGATGTGTAGTATTTTTTGCACATTTCAAGGTAGGAAACGCAAGTTTTTTTGCTGTCCTGCTTCTGCGCAGTTACTCCAGTTTCGGTTTCAATGGAAAGGTCTATATAAAAATTCAGGGTGCGTCTGTAAATGTTCTCAAAACTATTGAACCACTAATCCTTTTGAGCTCATAATTACCCCAGATGTTCGTTACGTTCAGAGTAAGGTTTACATGTGCCGAGTGTCAGGTTGGCCCAAAGGGGAAAGGGTAAAAATAATATCTTGCTTGATCTGTCTGTCTGACATGCGCCTAAGATATGCGCGGATCAACAATGGGCGAGGTCAAAAATGCTAACACCGAGTTGAGTTAGTGAAGAAAGCCATTGTTGCTACGACAGTCAACAATACGTTAACAATAGAGCAATAATCATTGCTTCACCAACCCAACTCGGTATTTGCATTTTTGACCTCGCCCAATGTATGTCATGTCCTACAATGCAGAGTAAAGTTTCTGCAAAAATAGACCATAAAAAATTACATTGGATATGGTCATGGATGAAGAAATACAGGATGGGAAACTCCATTGTTTAAAGCGTGATTTTTTTTTCTCTGGTGCTCTCTGGCCATTTGCGTGGGCATTACTCTCTGTCTAACAGACAACTTTACTTTTCCTCATTGGCTTCGATGGCTCAATGGTTGCGTGATCTCCTGTGATAACGGAAACGTCATACATTGTTACATCATCATTAGTCGACCAAATTTAAGGCTTATTATTGATATAAATAGGATTAACAATGGTCGACTAATGATGGTGTAACAGTATATGACGTTCCCGTTATCATGCCTTCTGTCTAGGTGGTGTTGCTCTGATGCCCGTAGATGTGGCTTTGATCCCAGCCGAGGACGACGAGGGTTTTTACAGGGAGAAAATGCTATTATATAAAAGAAAGAGCGAAAAATGTATACACTCACTCATTCATTCATCCATTCATTACGAAATCCCCAGAACTATGAAGCCTACAAACTTGAAGTTTGGCAGGTATATTTCTCTCGGCTTCTAGGTGATAGAGGGATAAAATCTAAGCAACATTTACCTCTTTCATTTTTTTATCTGGGGCATTATTTTTGAGATAAAAAATGTTGCAACTCTATCTGCAGGAAACAGTTGTTTGGAATCTGCGGAGACACTTAAAGACATTGGTATACGAGACACCAGTGGGATCCGAAGAAGAGCTGGTAGCCGGAATCGCTATAACTGCGGACCAGATTCGCGATGAACCAGGAACTTTTGAACATTTTACGTCAGTCTATGCGGCGACGTTGTGAAGCATGCATTCATGCCAGAGGGAGTGAATTAGAACAATTATTATTGATGAAAATAGGAAAGAAAATTCCACAGCCTGGGTTCGAACCAGGAACTTTCTGCTCACCGTGCAGACGTGCCAACCGATTGTGCCACTGTGGACATGGAAGCATTAATGCTATTTACATGTCCTTAGGGCTGGTTGTACCCAGTTCGTAGGTTTTTATTTATTTTATAAAAATTTTATATTACGAAAAATTCTAATAAAAAGCAATTCATTAGAAGCGTCATATACTATTTTATGTTTGTGCAAAATTTTAACACTCTCTCTTTAGTAACAAAAAATTATCGATTTTTGGTCCGAACTATCCTACTGCGTAAAATCGTTTTGCATATTGGAACTTTTAAAGTCTTGAACCCAATTTTATCAATGAAGACAAAGAGATAGAGAGTGGGTCTTGAAGACATTTCTATTCTGCTTTTTGAAGGTCTTTAAGAATCCGAAATCAAATTTGTTGGTTTAGTTTGTTTAGTTACTTGAGTGGTTAGTTGCTTTAGTTTGTTTGGTATTAACGTCCTTTTCAACTGCTATAGTCATTTCCAACTTGAAGTGATGTGTAAAGATGAATACAACGTAAAATTAATGATCGTTCAAATTTGTTCAAAGGTACATGGTTTAATGGTATCATTATGGTCCATTGGAAATTTTTAATGCTAAGATACGGCATTTAATATATGAAAAAACTTGGAATGATGCGAAATGAATGATTACAATCATAAATTAATGATAGTAGAAATTGGTTCCAAAGCACCTGGTTTAGTGGAACCATTATGGTTAATTTGAAGTTTCAATGCTAAGATATGGTATGTTATGTATCAAATATCTTGGATTGATGTGAAATGATGAATACAAAGTAAAATTAATGATAGTCGAATTTTGTTCTAAGGCACCTGGTTTTGGTGAACCATTATGGTTCATTGGAACTGTCAAAGCTAAGATATGCTATGCAATATATCAAATGAATTGGTATGATGTGTCATGAATGAATAAAACTTTAAGTTATCGATAGTGAAAATAGGATTAAAGGTACCTGGTTTAGTGGAACCATTATGGTTCACTGGAACTTTCACTGCTAAGATATGGCATGCAATATATCAATCAACTTAGAATAATGTGTAATAATGAATACAACATAAAGTAATTATAGTTCAAATTTGTTCAAAGGTACGTGGAATGAAGTGTCATGAATGAATATAACGTAATATTAATGATAGTCGAATTTATTTTAAAGGTACGTGGTTTAATGGTATCATTATGGTCCATTAGAAACTTTCAATGTTGAAAAGTATGGTTTCGCGAATGGTTTAGTTTAGCCTTTCGGTACTTGGTTATGTCATTTCTTAATGGTTTATTAATCCTAAACGTTTTTCATGTGTCCATTTTGGCTGTATATTAACTATCAGATGAATCAAAATTTCTTCGAAATTGAGCTCGAGCAACGAAAAAAGCTCCCAATGCATTGCGTCTCCATATACGGCCCTTTAGTAGAACCTAAAACATGTATTTTTTCTATATAAATTCTGAGCTTATTACATGTGTTCTTTTTCTGAATATTCACATACAGTAATTGCAACATTTCATAGAAATCAGCCCGAGCAACGCCGGGTAAACAGCTAGTATTTTATAAAAAAAATTACCAGAAGAACAGTTCACAGACAAAAAATACCAAGTCCTAACAATAGCATAGGAGACTGTCATCATCTTCTCGGTAACCTCCGAGAAAACAATGACAGCGCCAACAATGCATGACCGCTGCCACTTTCTTCAAAACGTCAACAGACAGGCAATTAAACTCTTACTAGAAAAAAATCATGAAAACAATCAAATAAAATACACGAAAGTAAAAATCTTAAAAAAACAAACTCAGAAAACCACTGCGCACTGCACCGAGAAGAAAAACACACAGCAAAACAAACAGAAAAAAAACCCCGAAAACATGCACTTAACCCCAGATATAAATATACACAAAAAAACGAGTTACTAAACAAACACCGCCCCAACTCCGAGGCAATCATGACAATAAACCAAATAAAAATAAACAAAACCAACAGTCTGCTCCAAACATACTCCACAACCAAAACACGCACACACATACACTCGCGCTCTTCTATAAACCTGACTGAACTCACAATCGGCGCTTAAAAACTCAAAACCAACAATCCAAACCAAAACACTTTACACACACACATGAACACACTCCAGATATAATACAGTAAATAAAAACATAACTACTTCCAAACATAACTACTACGCCCTGTGCTAGGCGTAACGAACTCAATGACATGGAATGTCAGACTTTCATCATTATAGACAGGAGCCTTGATAATGGTAAAATAAAAAGAGACTAAAAAATAAAAAGAAAGAACAAAAATCCACAAAAAGAGTTTAATGCAAACTTTTGTATGTACAATACGGCAGATTCTTTTGAAAGACTAAACTTTTGTATTGTAGCACCACCTCGAGCGGGAGAGCAGGTTACAAATCATCAGACACCAATAATTAGGCGCTAAGAGCTTTAGGAGCAAGAAGTTTACAAGTTTTTTGGCGATAATTTATTTTAGGGGGCTAGTGAAAAACCCAAGACCCAAATTCTTTTAAAATATTCTTTATTGGGAGTCTTATAAGCTTTCACCTAATGTTATAAAAGTGCTCGCGTGTGGCAGTGGAATTTCACCCAACGAAATACAATTTATGTATATCTACAAAAGGGGCTTAATTTTAGGATAGTTTAATATCAAAAAGAAATAACTGTTATTTAGTTTTAAAGGGAAAGTATGACAAGAGAAAAAAATTAATTATAAAACTGTTGCTTAAATTTAAAAACTTAAAAAACTGAATTTTTTTTCTAGTTTCAATTAATTAATTATCTAATGCTTTAAATGGTTCAATAAGGGACAAATATATATCACGTGGTACAAATCCGCCATGTTTTGTAAACTGAATTGTAAACTATTCTTTGCTTGGAAATTTTAAAACATTCTTTTATGATATAGCTGCTAATTTTACAGTTGACTTTTGAATATAAATATATCAAAAATAACTATGCATTGTTGGTTTTAGCAATATTTTATTTCAGTAAAAACAACATGAACAGTTTATATTATCATTTTATTTTAAAAGAATTTTTATTAACAAAATAAATTATTCAAAAAACGTCCATTTTACAATACCATGTTTTATTCAATTTGAATTGGTCGACTTACGTCCTTTAGGACATCTTCAGATTCGTTACAACCACGGTCTATAGATATTCATGGTCATCGAGCTTCAGCCATTTTCCATTGTTTCGAGAAGCTAAGGAAAACAGATCCCACCAGGTGCCGCATAAATCGCACCAGGGCCGACCGTGACCTGCGATAGAAGTTTTTCATTGAATCTGACAATGAAAGTAAAGTTTCTGTCTGTCGATAGGGCGGCGCTGCAGGCGTTTTTGGGCCGATTGTACATGCAGCCCAACTTTTCAATAGAGTTCCCGCCCTATTGGGAGCTAGAAACTTCAGCTTCATTTTAACAGTGGAGCTCGATGACCATGAATATCTATAGACCGTGGTTACAACTGATTTTTAAATTTCTTACAATATAAATATTTTAATTTTGAACAATATTTATCTGTTCATTGTAAATGCTTTTTCCGGCTACATTGTTTTCCTTTTGAGATTCAATTATAGTTTTTTGCTACATATTTTCTTATATTATACTAGATGTTACCCGCAGGCTTCGCACTGCTTATGACTTAGCCTATCTTAGCTCCAAATTTCTAGGAAATTTTTAAAATGGGAGTTTGAAACTGAAGACTTCAGGATTGGTTTTATACCTTACCTCATGTATTAAAAACCTATTTGTAGACAATATTTTTTGTCTTTTCTTCTGGCTGAAGGATGACCAGACTGTCAGGTGAACTTACTCTGGAACAGGCTACGTACAACTGGCCATGGGAGAAACACTCACTTCTGAGGTCTATGCCAGCCATCTTGAGACTCTGCCCTTGTGATTTCTTGATGGTCATGGCGTAACAAACCTTTACAGGGAACTGCAAACGTTTAAACTGGAAATGATAGTCCTACGGAATCAGAGGAATACGGGGAATAAAAACAGTCTCTCCTTTCCCTATGCCTGTAAATATTGTAGCTTCTATAACATGCTTCTGCAAAGTCTTGACCTGTAAACCTTGTACCATTACAAAGTCTAGGAGGGTTTAGGTTGCGGTGGAGCATTATAGTAGCACCAACTCTAAGGTAGAGGACGTGAGGTGGTATTCCAGGTGGATCCAGAGTGTTAAGAAATTCGACTGGGTAATGAACAGCATCTTCCATCTCAACAACTGAGTCCACTGATTCATATCTCGCCATTTTTGAAGGTAGTTGTTGCAACAACGAAAGGTTAATACTCCCCCCATCAAACGGTCGCAGTTCCTGATGTCCTGGAGCGTCCTGTCCAGAGCCTCTATACCTCCTTTGTGGGCCATGGTACACTCGTCCCAAACTATTAACTGTGTTTCTTTGAGTACCTGTGCAAGATTGCTTTGCCTTGATATGTTAC
>JAHWFO010006037.1:295395-334887 GCA_023313115.1 Rhysida immarginata | reverse complement strand
TGGCGTATTGGATGAAAACTGAATTCATTTTCAAAATTAGTAGTCCACTGATTCATATCTCGCCATTTTTGAAGGTAGTTGTTGCAACAACGAAAGGTTAATACTCCCCCCATCAAACGGTCGCAGTTCCTGATGTCCTGGAGTGTCCTGTCCAGAGCCTCTATACCTCCTTTGTGGGCCATGGTACACTCGTCCCAAACTATTAACTATGTTTCTTTGAGTACCTGTGCAAGATTGCTTTGCCTTGATATGTTACACATTAGTGATTCACAGTGGTTCAGATTAAGAGGTAACTTGAGAGCAGAGTGAGCAGTTTTCCCGCCCTTAAGCAACGTTTCAGCAATGCCAGAGGAAGCAACTTCAACATGTTCATTTCAAATTTTATAACTGTTTTAGGATATCACGGAAGGTTTATTCGCAAAAAGGCATGGTCATTTTACTCGTTATTTTATGAAAACGGACAGTATTAAACTCGTCACCAACTCATGTTACAAATAAAACTAAAAATAAAAATAGTTTTACAATTTATTTATTATTATTTATTTATTAAAAATCTAATTTAAAGTTTGACTCTGGGTTAAATTACGATTATGAAGTAGGAGTGCATGTAGAATTTGCATTATTTGCATTTTTGAAAAATCCTGGCGTATTGGATGAAAACTGAATTCATTTTCAAAATTAGTAGTCCAAAATTATATTTAATCACCGAATAAAATTAAAACAACTTTCCAAAAGCTAAAATATTATTAAAACTTTTGTTTTTATTCAAATACATGCACTTTAATTATAAATTATTTTCTTTTCTTTTAAATATGTTTATTCTAAAATTTAGAAGCAAATGTGTGTTTTAAATTTATTATTCCATTATTATAACTGAAATGTTAATTAAAAATTCTTTTTTTAAAAAAAAATGCTTTTCAGATAAAATGAAACTGTAAACTGTTCATGTTGTTTTTACTGAAATAAAATGTTATTACTGAATCCAGTAATGTATAGTTACTTTTGATATACGAGGCCTGTGAGAAAACTATCCGGCCTACGGCCGGGAAAAAAAAAATTACACGTCTGGAGCATTGAAAACCTAATCACCCTCAAAGTAGTCTCCTTGGGACTCTACACACTGCTCCCAGCGGGGCCGCCATTGTTTGAAGCATTCCTGGAAAGCGTCTTTCGGAATGGAGTTTAGCTCGGCTGTCGTTGCAGCCATAATGTCCTCTCTTGTCTGAAATCGCGTTCCTTTCAATGGCCTCTTGAGTTTGGGGAACAGCCAAAAGTCGCAGGGGGCCAGGTCAGGAGAGTAAGGAGCCTGTTGTACCACGGGAGTCTGGTTTTTCGCCAAAAAAGTCTGATCAAGTTTGGTTTTTGAGGCGCCAATTGCCTGTTGACCACAACTGCGGTCTCTTGCGCCGCACTGCATTACGTAGGCGACGGAGGACATCCCTGTAGTACTCTTTGGTGATTGTTAGACCCTGTGGTGCGTCCTCGTGGTGTACCACACTGCGGGAGTCCAAGAAAGCAGTCAGCACTGTCGGGCCTTCTTTGGTCGTGGTGACGAGGAATGCTTCCACTGTGCTTCCACCTGGCTGTCGCCCAGTTTCTGGCAAAATTTGATGCAGTAACGCTACTCCAGTCGTTCCGTCATTTTCCTTCAAATCAAAAACCGACGAGAGCACAACACACTACCTCCCTCTAATGCTGATTGCCAGCAACTGACGCTATTGAGAGGCAGGAAAAAATTCACGCATACGCAGAAAGGTACAAGGTCGACTCATGCAAGCGCGCGCGATTCAAATCCATCAGGTTTTCGCAAAAAAAAATTACTTCGGATACTTTTCTCACAGGCCTCCTACATGTATTTACATTAAACAAATCCACTATAAAATTAACAGCTATATCATTAAATGAATGTTTTAAAAATTTCTATGTAGAGAATATTTTAAACATAATATTAAATTTTATTTACTTATCGAAAGTCTGATATTATATTTAAGTTCTTGTACAACCGTTTACAACATTTTTAGAACGATTACTTGTTTGTCTTTAACAAAAAATACAGGTATAAAGTACTGCTGTAGTACTTTCAAAGCAGAGGTTTGCCAAAACATAGCTACCTTTCTACTCATGGCCACTCTCTGATTATAAAGGCTCTCTAAGATTACTAATGCGATGCTACCAGCTAGCGAGGAAATTTGCAAACAAACTAACTGTGAGGTCACTCCTAGACCCAACGAGCGGGCAGCGCAGGAGAAATGCTTGGAATATGCTGTTCTGCTGCCGCGTATAATATTCGAGTTTAATAACTACTTAGAAAAACTGAAATTCGCAACGCATAAAATATTTGACATTTCCAAAAGATAAATGTTGAAAATTTTCGGTGAACAAAATTCAATCTGAAATCATGCCATGATTACACTGAATGCAGTGGAGCAGACGTACTTCCAGAGAGATCTTCAATACGACTTGTTAGGTCTACAAGCGGGAGGCTACCACCTCGAAAAATTTTAAAGAAGAGTGCTTTAAAATTAAATAATACCGGTACTTAAATTTTTAATATCAGACACTAGCATCGACGTAGCCAAACGCGCAAAGTACCCCCTCCCCCACCATAAGTCAAGTAAACGTATTTTTGAGTGAGCACCCAACCCTCTCGATGTTTAGGAAAATGAGAACATTCGTCTGCATTACGTAATTGAGTTTTCTGCGAAAACTTAAAAGATCTGTGCACTTTATTTTTATAAGTAGGCTTCGGATTTGCATATAATGCATTTTTTTCCCGAACTAGCGATTCGCTCAAATGATGTTTTTAAGCACTTTTAGTCCCTTCTGGGCCTTCTAGCTTAACTTTTATTGTACATAAAAATGCATATTTCTGACTTTAGCGCATATTTTTGAAGGGATGTTGCTTACAAATACAGTTCATTTTTATCCACGTATTTGCTGCTGAACAGGCAAGTTTTTACTGCATATTTTGGCCGGTATTTTTTAGTGCATATACCATATTTGCGCATAATTCTGCACTTTTTAGTGCATTTAAATCCGATACTTAATTACAAATAAAATGCAATAATCAGCTACAAGTTTATCTGTGGTTCAGTTGATTTTTCCGAATAGAGTGCGCATTTATTTTCTAGTAATGCGTTAAATTTAAAAGAATCACTGGAGAAAATGTATCATAACATCATATTTCATTAATATATGTTTTTGGATCAACACTTTATTACGAGTCGTGTCAGTATTTTTTCATGTTTTAAGCATATTTATGTAGGCCCCGCTCCTTTTTTTCTTTCCAGTATTGACATTTTCAAGTATTCAATTAAAAACATCATTTGAGTGAATTACTAGTTCGGGAAAAATTATGCATTATATGCAAATTCGAAGCCTACTTATAAAAATAAAGTGCACAGATCCTTTAAGTTTTTGCATTATAATAAAAACGACATTTCCAGTTTATGAATTAAGCTAATTTTGAATTAATAAAAAGGGTATGAAAAAATATAAATAACTTATTAATATATCAGACCAAACATATACATAATTATATGTAATATTTTGCAATAATATGTAATAAATTTTATCAAAAATTTCAAATAAATAAAAAGAATATGTTAATTGTTGCTGTGTTCATATGCTTTTCCTATGAAGAAAGGTCTAGGAGTGACGTTATATGCACCAGCCAATCACGTCAATTTACCCGCATAAGCAATCCTTGTTATTTTAGGGCGCGTTCGACATCGCGCACTAAACGTCTTTGTGCGTCCACTAAACGCACTAACGTGTTCGTCATCGCCAGTGCGCGCACTACCGGGCGTTTCGTGCGCGCACTAAATGACCCTACGTTAGGAGTAGAGTCGTTTAGTGCGTTGCAAGATGGCGCTGCCCTAGAGCTTGAAATGTAGCGATAGATAGTTCGGAATTTAGTTACCGTTAAAGAGCCAACAGGTATGAAAATAATTGAATTCTGCATATCGTTTAAAATGACATTGAAATCTACCTGTGTAATGATCGATTTCGGCGTGTTATATGAATGCAGATGTTATGATGAGTTTTATTTTGAGCAGTATGTTTATTATTCATGATAGCACGGGTGAGGTGAACATCCCACTTTCGTGCTCTTTCCTGTTTTTCATGACACACAGAAAATGCACTACACTTTTTTCACCGCTCGCACTGGGTGATGTCATTAGGTGCGTTTAGTGTGCACATGCCGAACGCGCCCTTAATATCTCTGAAGGGAATCAAAGGAAAAACGAACCTGTGCTGCACGGAAAACCCTGGAACCTGAAGAGGTGTTTCGATTGTTCGTCAGCAATTGCCTTCTTCCTGGAACGAAATTACTAGTGGTGGGCATTGTCCGAAAAGTCCTAAGGAGAGAAAAAAGAACAAAACGCATAGAGAATTCATCGATCCCAAACATACGGTAAAATCGAAGAAACTTATTTGCATGTAAACATAAAATTTGCACGTTCCAAACAAATTGTCTATCGGGTTTTAGTGTTTGTCGTCGTCGTCGTCGAAGAAAGCTGGGACTGGGACATCACTCATAGTTTCTTCTGTCAAACACTGATGGCGGCGCTATGAAGACTGCTTGCTAATGTTTTCTGCATTTTGGCGTTTTAATGAGAAAGTCATAACTATAAATGAGTAAATGAAATAAAAATTTTTTGATGGAATTTCATAAAAATAAATTAAATAAATAAAATAGAGCTAAAATTTAATTAAAATATAAAATAAAATAATAATAGATTAATTAAATGATAGACATATACAATAAATAAAACAATAAAATAATTAATTAATTAAATAAACTTGGCTAAATGAATAAGTAAAGTAAAATAATTCACTGCACAAATTAATAAATAAAATCAGTAAAATAACAATTAAATTTAATCAAAGTAGTGAAGACATTGTTGTTACAAAATGTGTCAGCGAAAATAAAATTAATTTCACATATTCTAAATCGGAAATATCTTATCTTTTTTTATATACAAAATTGATTTTACTATTTTGTAGAATCACCTTTTGCTGTAATAACAGTTCCAATTCATTTGGGCGATGATATTAGTAAGGTCAGGGCAAGTTCCTGTGGAATATATTTCTAACACTTTGGATGCATTCAGTGAGATCAAGAACAGATGAAGGTAGGGGGGGGGGATCTTTTTTGTCCATTGTCAACGGTTTCCGTATTCTATTTATCATGATTGCCAATAGATTTTCGATTAGATTCATGGCAGGCAAATTTCCTGGCCATTTCAGACACTTATTTCTCTTTTCCGATTTTTTGGATGTATTAGCTGGTACATTATCCTGTTTGAAAATAACATCTTCAGACGAACAGATCTTCTCAATAATTGAGTGACAAAGATTTCCATCATTTCTGGAACAGGCTGTTCATAAACAAAAATCAATTCACCAACACTTTGAGTATTAAAACACCCCATAAATCATATAATTTTAAAGGGTGTTTTACTTCTCGGTTGACAGTTGAAGGTAGAAAGACTTTTGCAAGAAATCCATCCAATTATTTCTTGGAAATCACTACACTGCTCTCATTCTCATGTTGAATTGTACTTGCAACTATCGTAATTAAATATGTAAAAATGACAATAGAACAGTATTTAAAAATGTTAACCAAACAATATGCAAACAAAAAATTAAAGTATGCCAAAATAGTTTAGATATTATCTTAATAAAAAAAATAATGAATTCACAAAAGCCAAATTTTTTGTCTAGGCCCTTTGTTTATTGGATGAATTAATTTCAAAAATTTCAAACAATTAAGTTGTTTTTTTAATATAATCTACAACAGTTAATTTTCTTCTTTAACTTAATATTCGTTTGTCCTCCTAAAATTACTAAAAATAAAATAAAATATTTAAAAAAACTTTTTTATATTTTTACCCCCCTTCATCCATTCATGTTTTTACTTTGAAAAAAAGTATTCCTTTTTGGTTTAAAAGTGAAATAAAAAATTAAAATAAGAATTCATAAAATTAAAAAAAGACAAAGGTGTAGCAGGGCATTGAATTTTTTCATTATAAAATTTATTATTATTATTATTATTATTATTATTATTATTATTGAAAGACCACTCTCCAGGAGTAAAAGAAGAATAGTGTGAAAATTATAATTTAATATGAAACGCGCGTTCTATTTAAGGACACTGAACGTTGGAAATGCCATATTAAGCAACAGTGTCGTCTGCTTATTCTTCTTGCGAATCGCAGCGCCGCCCTGGCGAGCACTTGATCCCAAGTCTCTTGATTTAGCATTGAGTTTCCACCTCTGGTATATATCTATCTCTATGTTGGGACTTCTCACTATGGGTGCGTAACTTGCTGCGCTTTCCATTTTAGGCCTTGATTAATGCTTACACTCCACGATGCTGGCGACGGTCCTATCCGGGAAGACTGCATAACTTTCTGCAGAACTTAATGGGAGAAATGACAAAAAACCATAGTATCACCGGGGAAGGAACAGGGAAGGGGGGAAGCAAGAGGACTAGGCCGCAACTACGGGAAGATTAATTTGGTTAGTAGAGGTCGCTAGTACAAAATTTAAACATTAGAAGTATTCAAAAATCCTTTACTGGATGTGTCTTTATAGTCCTTCGCTGGATCCGGAAGCCAGAAACTTATACAGCACAGAACTCAGGAGAAATGTTGGATCACTCGTCGTGAGTAACGCCTATGGAGAAACATGGCCAGGAAAGAAAATATTAGTTGACTTGGATAAACTAAGCACTAATCTTGTCTTTTTTCTTTTCGATCCCAGGCGATCATCGTTTTGGATTTGAGATCCTTCAAGGCGATGTGAATCGAGACAGACAATATTCGTGGCTCGTCGCTGCTGAACCCGCAGGGAACAGCATTCTCGTCTGTCTCGCCAGGGGAGAAGAGTCCTTCACTGGTCTCCACATCCGAAGAGCCATCAACAGAGCTGTCCGACTAAATATTCCAATAGCGGAGAAAGTTCGACAGGAAAAGTTGACTTTTGCCATGAGGATGGATAACTCCATTGCTATCAATTGGTGTGGACATCAGCTCGGCTACCGCTCCACAACTGCTCTTCCACAAATTCTGCCACCACCTCCTCAACTTTTTCAACAAAAAAAACTTGCACTGGGCCCATAGCGTATTTTGCTGTTCGTCCACGAGAGCTTTAAATCAACACCACCTGTACTCAAAGCCTGAGCGCGAAAACGTCATACATTGTTAAATCACCTACGGTAGGGTATTGTTAATCATATTTCTACCAATAATAAGCCCGAAATTGTCCCTACCATAGGTGATGTTGTAACGGCCAGTTTTGGCGTTACAAATCTGTCTTTCTCTTCCCCCTTGACCCCCCCCCCCCCACCTCCTCTCTTTTGTCTCGTACCATTATCTTGACCGAGATGTCCGACCGCGACATGACGAAATTGTTTTGCGAGAATTATTTGTCGACGTTGATTATAGATGGTCCTTCTGTTGCGGAGAAAAGTAAACAATGGTCGAGATCAACAATGTTCGCCAACAAAAGGGATTTATTATACGAGCTTCGCGTCGTTTAAAAAAAAGACAATAGATATAATGAAAACAGAAGAGTAGAACGACGGCGGCCATCAAACAAGTCGGAGTAAGATGGAAAACGTCCGTGGGGAATTGCCTGCAAAGGACGACTTTGCCTTTTACGCGTTCCGTTCCTTCGTTCGGCGATGTTACGGAAACCTACCAGAGTTGGAGACGATAGAGAATTTAGCGACATAATTTACTCGCAGATATCGATGTTCGTCAAACGGGAACGTTACAAGAATGCAGACGACTGATGGATTCTAGATAATATCGAAAGGAGATTGCCCCTAAGATTTTCCGGTATTAAGCGCAGTATTCGGGCCATATGCTTGGAAATCTGCTTTTCTTTATTCTTTTGTTTATATTCTCTTGCAGAGTAATTGAAGCTTATAATTGCGAAATTAGACTTCCAATGGGCCTCAGCATCCGTCCACTTCATTCCGAAGGCAGTCCTGTTCTGTTGTAGAAACATGCAACTTAAAGAAAGCCGTGAAGACGAACGAAGAAATACTGTTGGTTACGTAAGACTTGTTTTAGCGCAGTAAGCACCCCCACTAACCTGCTCAAATTCATGTCCTCATTTCGGATTTGGGTCTTCCCCTCCATTACCTCGTTATTTTTAGATTAGCATTAGTACTTCCTTATCCCTCCTTACTGTTGCTTAATTCCTGCTTCTCCAGAAGTTCTTGAAGGACTTGTGTAGGAACTATAACGAATTAACGCGATTACCACAATTGGTTGACTCGTTGAAAGATATAAATGCTAGAAGAGAAAAATGAGAAAGTTGTTGATAATGCACACGTATGAACTTCATTATGTATCAGGTTAAGACAGTAAATTAAGCCCTTATCCACGCCTTGTTGTAAACTGTAATAAAGAGATAAGATAAACGTTAGCTATTGGATTTTGAAAATAATGAACGTAAACAATAAGTACTGTGTTGAGGGAAGATCATAGAGATATTTTTTGAAACTTACCTGCGACCTCTAAAGAATGTCTTGTCCGAATCTGAAAATAAAAGGATTTTAATGCATGATGAACAATTTGGTTAAGAAGAATACAAAAATGATAAGACAGACTTTTACCTATTTTAACTAATCTACGTATGGAATGATCTCGTGGATCCTTTAGACTCTGAAGTTTTGATTATTAATGTTGTTGAAAGATTTTCCTTTTTTTTAAACTGTATGTAAAAATATATATTTTTTTCTTTCTGAACGCCCGGCGGCGAAAGACTAATGCAGTCAGGAAACGTAAAGCCTAAGAGTTGTAAGTAAAGAAAGAAGACTCGTCCGTTATACATGTGTTTTCATGTTCTGAGAAAAGAATGTCTAATGACACATCGGTGTAGAGACACTGTAATCGTAGTATCTTACTTTGTAGAATGATTTCTCGATATAATTTCAAATTTCAACAGTGAAAGAAATTTTACAATAAAGCCCCGGCTATTTTGTCAGACATAGTTGTCTAGGAGAATTCTAATTTATACCCAAACACGATAAACAAATCGTCTACGTTGTTTTTTGTTTTTTTTTCTTTTATTCTTGAAAGCTAAAGGAGAAGAGAAGTATTGAAGATTATTTACATTTGAATAATATATGCATTTCTAACTGGATCCTTGTTAATGATTTCGTTGTTTTGTTTGTTCCCTGTTTAGGAAGACTTCTGTACGGGGGAGCGTTGCGTCAACCAAGAAGAACAACCTCACGTATTTTTGCCCGTTACAATGTAACAATGTAAAAAAAATGCTTTCTTTCTGTTTAAATCCTCTCTATCTATTTAATTGCGTACAATTTTGTTGCTGACGTTAAACAACAATCAAAAATGACTATTGAAAAAACTATTAATCAGTTCCCAAACAAGACACTTAAATTTGAAGATTTCTTAAATATTTATTTAAGAATAGCAGTTTCTCGAAAATATTTAAGTAAAATAACTAGTAAACCGCCTATTTTACGAGCAGATTTACTGAAATAGAAATTCTAGAATACGAACATTTCAGTGACGCCTTCCCGAGCATGACACTTTGCCACAAGTCATCCCATCCTATCCCAATAAAGAGTATATTAAATAAACTCAGAAAAATATCCGAGTCACGAAACTCACCATATCCAATCGGTAGGAGTTTGGGTCAGAGGGCATATATTCCCTTTAAGACCTCGTTCCAGTGAAGCGGACGATTCGCCCCCGGAACTAGAATCTAATGGACTTTTAAGCAAGTTGCCTCAACACCTTCGGGTCAGGAAACCCTCTTTCAAGGCCAGCGTTCGCTCCCAACGACGGAAACGGGGAAATTCCGCAATAACTCTGCTAGAAAAAGGGGTAAGAGGACTGAACAGTGAAGCTATGCGTGGGCGCCATTTCATCTGCAATGAAACGAATCCCTCAGGTACAAGAGGACACCGCGTAAAAAGTATACGCTACAGTATGTACATTGCGTTGACCATGTCAGATTCTTTCGCAATACACTTGGACAATCAATGGTTTGAGAGTCAGAATAATCGAAAAAAGCTCAGGGTAAAGAAAAAGTGTAGCATGAGTGGTCCAGGAACCTAGCTCATTTTACACGCTCGCCTTCAATTTAAATCAAATGAGGTACCCTGAAATGGGAGAGAAGTCTGATGAACCTCTTTATTCATCCAGAGAATAGTCCCATCATGGCTGGGAGGCGAATCAGATTGCACATTGACGAATAGCGAACCCTAAAATAAATAGGATCTTCGAGATCCAGTAGTTGGGAAGTTGGCCTTGTTAATATCCTTAAAAATGACATTCAGGATATGATGGGTTTTTCAAAACCTCAGGGGACCCCTAATGACGAGTGAGTGGTATACAAGAAATACAGCAACCAGAGTATTGTAATGAGTTTCCATCTTGGGCAGCATGTTGCTGAGAATTGTTTGGACATAACCAATATGGGTCATCTCCAAATTAGATGGAGATGATGTTGGCAGCTCTGTCAAGTTGGCCAAAGACTGCAGGAAACATTTTGGAAGGTCTGATGATCCTCCATCTCGACTTCCATCCATAAATTACCTCATATGTTAAGGGGGGAAGGAGGGGGTCAACAATGTGTGACATCGTCTGACAAGAGGATGGGACGAGTCATAAGCTTCGTGACGTCATATGTATAAATATAAAGTATTAAAACTCTAAACTTCAACTCTAACGAAAGACTTTAAAATATTACCAACTTTATCAATATAATAATACGAGGGTGAATCAGAAGGTAAGTTACACTCTCAAACAGTAAAAACAAATGCAAGTTAAGATCCCATACACACATTCTGAGGAAACGTGCACTATTTATTTCATTTTTCTATTTAATCAGACAAAATTGTAAACACTTCTCTGAACGTCAAATTAACTTTTCCATGCCGCTGCGGTACAAATCCGCTTCAGCGTTTCTCACCCAAGTTAGCACACTCCCATAAGAAACGCTAAGCGTTCTGGGATTTCTTTAATTCTGATTCGTCAATTGTCCAGAATCATCTCTTTAACGCGGGCAATGTGCTCGGTAGTGTTGGATGAGGATGGTCTTACTGCGCGGTATTCGTCCGTCAAATCTGAGTGCCCATTTTCAAACTGCTGGCAACACTTCACAATTGCATGACCAGAAATCACATTATTCCCGTAGACATTGCAAATTTCCTTATGGATTTCAGTGAAATTTAAGCCATTTCCCCACAAAAAACGAACTGTTCCGCGAATCTCCAACTTGCATTGTACAGCCAGTTACTGCGCCACAACAATACTCTTGCGTACGCAGTAATTGCGTGAACACATTTCAATTATAGACATATAAGCAACATCCTTAAAAACGGCGAATGATATGAGCGTTCTTCGACCACAGATGGTCCTGAGTGTATCTTATTTTTGATTCATCCTTGCATTATAAGGCTTAAATTTGTTTGTATAACTTTTTAGCATGTGGCGGCCGCGCGAGTTCACGCTCGCTTTACCTTTAGGTCAGCTCGTCGGCCGTCTTTGGGACGTGCCAGGGAAGTTCTTTGTTTGATAAACGATGACGATGCTTGGATGTTTGGATGAAGAAGATGGTGACACATCGAATGTTCCTGACATTCTCTAAATCGAGAACGAAGAAGCTGCTGTGCCAGTCATGAATAAAATAAAGTAATAGGTTCAAAGTCCGTGGACGCAAGATGATTAAATTTTGATAGTGCATTTGATTGATTATGTTTTGTAAACTTTCTAAAATGTTTGATTTATTGTTGATTTTATGAAAAAAAGATTTAAAATAGAAATATATAAATAATTTTGGAAGTGCTGTTTTAATTTAATAATTTCTAACTTTAAAATTGCAAAATATGTGACGACACACTACGGGAGGGGGGGTCACGCAAATGTGACCATCTGTGACAAAGACGGGGGAGTTGTCCAAAAATCATGAAATTCGTGTGACGTAATTTATGGTTGATCTCTAAGTAGAGGCATACATTTAAAATTATTCTTTAATACTGTAAACGAAATTATATCAAACTTTATTTTTTAAATATCATTAGAAACACTAATAGTTGATAACATTCACAAAGGTACAGCTTCCTGAATATCTTTGTACCCGATTGCTCTGATGTTCTTCTAGCCCGTTTTCCTTACTGCTTTTTCTGACTCTTCTACTCTGCTACTGATTTCACCTTAATTTCTGCTAAATCATTTGATTTATTTAGGTGGAACTTTTCGTTTGCTGTATTCCCTTTTGCATAGGACCCAAAATCTCTGTGCCTCTGGTCTAAAGCACACTGAGGGCATTGTCTTTTTTTTCTGAAGAAGTCAACATTCTGCTCCTCCAAATACGATGTGACAGAATTGGCATGATGTGGTGTTACCATGTCAGGTCGGAATATAATTTCTTTCATTAGGATGCTTGTTGATGAAGGGAATCAGATGCTTTTTCATGCATTCTTTCTGATACACTTGTGCATTAATTGTCCCTTTTGAAATGAAGGGTTGAGAAACGTTGTCGGATTGACCAATGGCCTGTCAAATCATAAACTATATTTTAAATTTTGAGTTAGGCTTGACTTTATGATTGTATTAGTCGATTTTTGGCATGGTAAAACTTCGGTCCTGAGGTACATACGTATCATCATCAATAAAAATAATTTTCTTTAAAGCTCTTTTATAAATTTTCCTACAGCTAGTTTTTGCCGCTCTTCTTGGCCATTTATGTATTTAGGAGCGGATTATTTTAAATATGACTTAATCCCAAGTTTTTTTAATTTAATGCTAGCAACGGTAGATTTGGGTAAATAACTAGAAAGGGTCTTTGAATAGCAAACTTCTTCCATTTTACTATTCGAAGACCCTTTCTAGTTATTCAATTTCAGCAAAATAGATCATGATGCAACTACTAGATTTGGGTATAATAATTTTTTTTTGCTGCAACAGGAACAGATGTATCAAAGCCATTAGAAAAAACTTTCTTTCACCTTCTTCAAATTGTTCGGCGTTGCTTGGAATGCAGGACGACCAGGAAGCAATTTAAATTTCACACTCCCTGATTCTTCATACGTCTGTAGAAAATTGTAAATTGTTCGTTTTGATCTGCCCTCTTCCATAAAATGTTTAACAAGTACCTTCTTTTCGTTTTCAGGAATATTTTCATTGAAATGCACAACCCTTTTTGCACAATGCTCCGATTCTTTTCTCGCCATTCCTATACTCTTCTTTCTCAACCTTAGTGTGCTTGCGCACATGCATTTTAGGCACTTGTTAAGAATGGAGAAAAATAACGACGCTCCATCAGCGAGCATTTCGAAACTACATTCACTTAAACTTTGCGCCTCTACTTAAGAGACATGCCTTATCTAGCAAGAGAGATGGAACGACTTTTCATACTAGAAACTTCGGGATACAAGCCTAAAATTGGGTTCTGGATGACAGCTTCATGCGCTAATAGGCGTGAGGAAGTGGTAGTATGTAGTCTAAGGATTAGACATTGTAGGTTAACCCACAAATATTTATTAAATCTTGAGAGGGTGCCAAAATGTTCTTGTGTTGAAATCCAGACAGCAAAGCACATATTAATGGACTGCAATATATACACTCCATTGAGGAATTTGCTGCAACTTCCGGCTAGGATGTGCTCGGAGATAAAATAATTCACTTATACAAATTCATATGGTACACAGATAATCTTGAGCTAAAAAATTTTAACTTGTAAATAATTAAAGTATAAATTTTAATTTATTACTTTTCATCAATTTTAAATTTATTTTATTAGCCCAATTCATCTTTTTAACTATATTTTAAATACTGTGTTATTATTTTTATTTAGCGGGTAGTATTTTGGTTGTTTATTTCGTGGTTTAGTTAATTCCTTTCTTGTTGGTGTGTGCTTTTGATGGAAAGTGATTTTGGTTGAGCGTACTTTACGTTTTCGTTTTCATTTAACCTGGTGTTGGGCGTAAATGACCGTGTAGTCGACGCGCCCGTAAAATTAACCAAACAACCAATGTTGTGCTCTACATACCAGGCCACGTTCGAACTCTAATAGCTCTCGTCCTGTAGCCGTTGTCACACTGAACACCTCACCCTTACTCATGACAGTGTAGCTAAATCTACTGACACTGATTTGCATATTTATACTGTTTGCACACTATGCTACTGCTACTTGAAAAATAGCCCACTCCTATACCATGACTATACCATGGCGCGTGAGTATTGTAACGGCCCAGGTAAGAAATGGTTACAATGCGTGTGCTTTGTCTTAGATTCTAAACTAAAATAGCTTGTAAGAAAAAGTTTTATCAACGTGTGAGGAAGAACAATCCTAATAAATTCCCTCTGACCGTAGCGAAAGGAAAAGCTATTTTTACTGGCTCGATTAGGGAAAACTGCGGGGAATTACCCGTAGGCTGTTAGGGGCTATACAAAATCTAAAAAAGTAACATTAATAAAATTGTCAAAAGCGTTAACTAGAATATAACACAAAAAACGTCATAAAAGTTTAAATTTTAAGTGATGTCACTGAAGTTCTTCTTTCCTTTTTATCTGAATCTTTCAAAAGTTTTAATCTGGCAAAGTTCGTATTTACCAAGTCTAAGTTCAAACAATCAACTAAAAGTCTCGAAATTTCGGTAAGTTAATCAAGTACTGATTCGGGTAAGTCTTAATCACTAAATTCTATAATGTTTAAAATTAAGTCTCTCGACGTCAAACAGTCATTTTAAATGTTCGTCTTTTCTTTTAATCACTTATCGGGCTTTATCATTATCGGAAAATAGTCGTCTCAGTTCGTTTTTCCGTATCATACTGGGTAAGTTAATCTTTCTTTTTCCTTTTGGTTAATGACAAACAGTTTGTTTTCTTTTATGTTACTCGTTAATTATTTTATTCTTTAATTCTAGAGTTCTCTTTCTTTTTAAAATCTCAGTATTATTAATTCACCCACTGTTAGTTCTATCACATTTTTATATATCTTCGTTTCGTTTTTTTTTCTTCATATTTCAGGGTTCTATCTAAAACACAGTTCAATTGATATCGTTCAAGGGGGTTCGTCTTTGAAAGGGCCAAGTTCCTCGAAATTATTCGTGACATTTACTGGTGGGCTGGGGCATCGCGGCGACAGTCAATTGTGGAATTGGGGGAAGGAATACGTCGAGTGGTGGGGGGGAACGAATAACAAATCAACGAGATTAATATTATTAGAGTAGAAAATAACTGATCATCAGCGCCACCACTATGAAGCAGAGATAACTTGCATGTGTCGACCTCAACTGCTGCTATTTAACCTCAACTGTTATGGCTGACGCTAGTTAAGTTGCTCATATTAATAATATAAGCCAGGTTTAGACTAAATTTATTTCCTGCATGTAGCACCATGATAAACATGATTGTAATAAACCGAATGTTTATTTTCTTATTCTCATATTTCAAGTTTTTACCTCAACTATAAATTAGCTTCAAACATGGCGTCGTTTTTTCCACTCTAATAATAATAATACAAACGCTAATACATTCATTCCAGGGAAATGAAGGAAAGGTTAGTAAGGGACGCCAACCTAAATCCCCGCGTACGAAAAAGGGAAGTCTAACATCAGCAATTGGTTTCGTTATTTTCATTGTGTCGCCTCCATTAGGCGTCAAAACCTCGGTGAAAGGGCCCTCAAAATAAAATTTGTAAACGGACATTACTTGGTTTTCAGGCGTCGTCGATATCGTGTCGGAGTTCTGCGTCGCTGAAGTACGAGAAATCCTTCATCGTTAATGGGTCGTGAGTCAGTCGGGTTTACAGTCTCTTAAACGCCAGAATAGGGTAACAACGTTCGAATTTTGATACTATTACGGTGAAGTCAAGGAAAATTATTGTTAAAAATAAGTCACTTGACTTTGATGTCGTCGCTTTTCTTTTTTCAGTTCCTGGCAAGATTCTGAACGGTAAAATCATAATCATTGCCCTAAGATAGGTCAATGGGCCAGCTTCGCCTGTCGTCATCGTCAGCTCCGACTTCCAGTCAAGCCGGACATCAGCCTCAAATATCCTGCCGGTATTCCATTCATGGCCCACTAGATTATAGAAGGCCTGTCCATTCGATGCTTTTCAGCATCTAAAATAGGAGGCAAATAGGTTTCTTATTTTTGTCACAGTGGCGTTAAAACTCGTCCCCATGCAACTGAAAATAATGCATTCTGAATACACTATATGATCACAAATATCCGGACACATGCACGTTTGCGCTCTAGCCACGATTTCATGGAAATCAATAGGGCGTTGTACATCCCTTTGCCCGAATCACAGCTTCCACCCTTCGGGGAAGACTTTCCACCAAATGTTGGTAGGTACTTTCCGGAATGTTCCACCATTCCTCCCGAAGAGCGAGAATCAGTTCAGGTACAGAAGTTGGCCGATGTGATCTGGCCCGCAAGCGTCTTTCCAATTCATCCCACAGACTCTCTATAGGATTGAGGTCGGGACTTTGTGCCGGCCAACCCATTTCTTCGACCCCTGAGTCCGCAAACCACTGCTGTACACGCCTCGCTTTGTGGCACGGAGCATTGTCGTGTTGGTAGAGAAATGGCCCGTTTCCGAAAAATTGCCACAACGTTGGAAGTGCACAGTTGTCCAAAACATTCAGATATCGGTCGGAGTTCATGATTCCTTGCACAGGAACGAGCTGGCCCAGTCCGTACCATGAAAATGAGCCCCACACCATGACTCCTCCTCCTCCGAACTTGACTGTGGGCTCTATGCACTCAGGTAAGAAGCGTTCTCCAGGTATGCGCCAAACCCAAACTCGTCCATCGGATTGCCAGAGTGTGTAGCGAGATTCGTCTGTCCACATTACACGTTTCCATTGGTCCATTGTGCAGTTTCTGTGGGCTTTGCACCACTCCAGACGTCGCTTGGCGTTGACCCTGCTGATGTGGGGCTTGTGGGCAGCAGCACGGCCATGGAATCCCATCGTTTGCAGTTCCCGACGAATTGTCATGGTACTGGCATCATTTGCAGAGGCGTTTCGAAACTCTGTGGCAATTTTTTCCGCCGAGGACTTCCGGTTGCTGCGGGTGACACGACGAAGCACTCGACGGTCTCTGTCCGTTAGTTTCTTGGGTCTACCGGTTCGTTGTTGAACTGTTGTTGATTCCCGGGTCTTCCATTTCATAATGACATCGCCTACTGTTGACTTGGGTATCTGAAGAAGGCTGGAAACGTCACGCACGGACTTGCCGCATAGGTGACATCCAACGATGGTTCCACGTTGGAACTCACTGAGCTCTGCCGAACGACCCATTCTTGCCAATGTCCAAGCAGAGTTGTGTCTGAAGGTGTGGGAAGCTATTTAAATAATGTGCAAGTCATTGTCATGTGACATTGGGCCAATCGATGATCTGTGAGGAGTGTCCGGATATTTTTGATCATATAGTGTAGGTGATATAGCTATTTAATTTTAATTCTTCTGTGTTTAATTGTAGGTTTTAATAATACTTTTTATAGTTTAATATTTTAATTAAACTATCTATAATAAATTTTAATATTTTAATTTATTAATGTATGGCGTTTCAGTGCGCAGACGTTCTTATTAGGTGGTGTTGATTCAATCAACACCTTCTAGAAAGAATGCCAAACAACTGAACCGTCATACATTGAATTCTGATGATGTAACAATATATGACGTTTCAGTTGTTTGTATAGCACTGTATTATACTGAGCAGACTCGACACACGAGTAATAGTAATCCTCGCTCTTATGTCATGCATTATTATTTTAAGTGGACTCCGTAATGGCGGTCGAGTCTGCTAGTATATATATACGAGGGGCGATTGATAAATAAGGTCTCCATGGCTGTAACTTTTTTATTTTTTAACTGATTTTCAAAATTCTTTTTGTATCTTATACTCACATTTGTCCTTTATGTAATGCATTATTCACTTTTCGACATAGTCCCCATCTCTTTCCACGCATTGTACCAACGCGTGACCAGTTGGGTGAACCCGTCGGAGAGGAATTCCGGAGTTGTTGTCGACACCAGGATTGCATGGCAGCGTTTACGTCGCCGTCAGAACCAACTCATGTCCCTTAATTGGCTCTTTCTTCTTTAGAAAGTGGTGAAAGTCGCAATGTGCAAAGTCTTTCATTTTTGAACTGCAAGTTTTCATCTTTGAACTGTAGACGCTGCAACACCTCTAGTGTGTGTTGACTCCTGGCAGGCGGACGTTATCGTACTCCAGAAGAGGGTCCAGGATTTACCCGACTGGTCACGTGTTGGTACAATGCATGGAAAGAGATGGGGACTATGTCGAAAAGTGAACAGTGCATTACATAGAGGACAAATGTGAGTATAAGATACAAAAAGAATTTTGAAAATAGGTTAACAAATAAAAAAGTTACAGCCATGGAGACCTTATTTATCAATCGCCCCTCGTAGTTGCTCTAGTTGTTTGGCTTTCTTTCCAGAAGGTGTTGATTCAATTCGCTTCGTTTATTCTTTAATTATTGTCATGATTGTTGTTAACACCTTATTGTCGTTAGCAAAACGAAAACGCGTGCGATAGGTTTGAGACGAGTTTTAGGGCCATTGTGGCATATGTGAGAAACCTATTTGCCTCCACTTCTTATCATCGAATGGACAGGCCTTCTATAATCTAGTAGGCCATGTTCCATTTCAGTCGAAGGTATATTACCAATACCGCCTAGAGATAAAGCCTGCTCACGGAAAAATCTTACATTGTTACATCACCTACGGTGGGGAAAATTTCGGGCTTATTATTGGTTGAAATCACGGTCTGTAGATATTCATGGTCAGCAAGCTTCGGCCATTTTCCATTGTTTCGAGAAGCTAAGGAAAACAGATCGCGCCAGGTGCCACATAGATCGCACTATAGCCAATCGCAACCTGCAGTAGAGAGTTTCATTGAAACTGAATACGAAAATACAGTTTCTGTCTGCCGATAGTGGCGCTGCAGGCGCAGTTGGGCAGATTGTACATGCAGAGTTCCCGCATACTTTTCAATAGAGTTCCCGCCCTACAGGGAGCTAGAAACCTTATGTTCTTTTTAACAATGGAGCTCGATTACCATGAATATCTATAGACTGTGATTGAAATATGATTAACAATACCCTACCTTATGTGATATAACAATTTATAACGTTTTCGCGCTCAGGCTTTGAGTAGAGGTGGTGTTGATATTACCACTGTCGTTTAATCCCCTGGTCTGTTCACACGCGCAAATCCCGTCGTTGTAGTCAACAATAGGATTGCTGTATTAATCGAAGAAGCGCTTTTAGTACCCTCTATTGCGTGAATTTGGCTACATCTCAAATTTAACAATAGAATTTAACGTTCGTACAATGTAAGAAAAGTGTCACCTATTATTACGTGTCAGCAACAAATACGTAATATCAGCTGACAGTTCTGTTATGTTGAACGATCGTTAAATTCTATTGTTAAGTTTGAGATGTAGCCAAATTCACGCAATAGAGGGGACTAAAAGCGCTTCTTCCCTAAGTACAGCAATCCCATTGTTGACTACAACAACGGAAATTACGCTTGTGAACAGACAAGGGAATTAAAAGACCGTGATATTATTCGCTCAACAATGCGTCGTCCATTCCGTTTTATCGTCACTTTCCATTGACGAAAATGCGCACATAAAGTTTCATCGTCGATTCAAAGGATAACAAACAACAATCGGGTCGGGGTCAAAGTAGAAAAAATCATGGTAGAAATATACTCACTATTTTAAAATTAATCGAAGCAAAACTGCAAGAATTTTTTTCATTTTTTTTAATGAACACATGGGGGGAGCGGGATCGCTGCAGAATATATAAAATATTAATGTTATATTAAAAAAATAAATTCTTATATTCTTCTTTTCAGCATATTTGAAAATGGTTTTACAGGTTATATTCTTGTTGTGTTCAATATTTTGGAAGAGAACTAAAACCACTGGCATCTCAACACCACAGTTCGCTTTTTAAGCCTAATTGCCTTGTGAGTAATTAGCATTTATGAGATCATCACAAAAATCATTTAGATCATACGTTTTATCAAATATACGAACAATATATTAAAACATTTTCTGAGACTTAAAATGATGGTGTTAGATTTTAAGCACATCGTTCTTTTTGATTCCTGCCTCGAGAATTTTATGTTTCCTCTAAGTGGCATTTGACAATAATACAACCTGTGACAAGAAAGTTCGGTGAATGATGGCATATTGAGAGTGGATTGCTTGCTTACATGAAACAGCAGTTACTATCCTTCAAAGTAATCCCCGTCGATGGTAATGCACTTCTGGGAACACCTGTACAAGTCCTGGAAACTCCTGGCATAGTCGTTTTTAGGGATAGCCTTCAGTTGGGTCGTAACATAACGTTAGTAGATAAGGCCTTGATAGAGTCGCATTTTAATGAGGTGGGCGTGACCCGAATTCAACCAATCAGCGTGCAGTATTCGCGTCACGTGACCACCCACCCCAACATCACAGCGGCCATTTTTGGGTTACGTGATGGGTTTTTCCCATGACGTCACAGCTGATAGGATTATTTTTAAAATTTATTTTTCATTTTAATTTTTAATCTTAATTTTTTACCTGACATTTTTCTAATTTTTGGGTGTTGTCATTTCAGGTGTGGTCTTTGTTTGGTGGTGGTCCTTGTTTTGGGTGCTGGCCCTCTGTTCTGGGCGTTGGTCCTTGTTTTTAGCATGGTCCTTGATTTTTGGTGGTGGTCCTTGTTTTGGGTGTGGTCACTCATCTGACTCCTTGTTTAATCACGTGATTGTGACCATTTTCTGATTCCCTTCTGATTCTGATTCTGATTTTCTGATTCTGTGACCCTTCAGTGCCTGAGAACACTTCACATGAAATTTTTCAAACTTTTTTTGGAAAACCTGTTTCAATATGATAGAAATAGTTCACAAAAAAATAATTTATTTTAATATTCTTAATTTTATTGACTTTTTGAAATGTCCTCTACAAAGGACATCAGGTTTACACAAAAGATCAAAATCTTAAAAATATTATTGCAAATTTCACTATATCCTTTATAAAATTACTGTTCTTAAAAACTAATACAAAATGCTGTTGAAAATGAAAAGTTTGTGTCTGAATGTTGTTTTACTGACGTTATTTTTTGTGAAACCGTACAAAACAACTGAAAACTTTTACTTGCATACATAAAAACACTTTACACTTGCTGCATTGAGTGTAGGTTTTCCCTTTGCAGCCCTCAAACTTACATCGTTGTGAGTTCTTTGTATTCGGGATTGGAACTGGAAAGTGACCATTCTGATCATATCGCACAGCTAACGGGACATCAGTAGCATGGGTTCTTGGTTTCTTTGGTTGTGGTGAAGAGATATCATGTTCCGTGTCTTGAGAAAGGCGACTTGAACAACCAGCCATCAGTGTAATTGCAATATCCATTTTGAACTGTCGGAGAATTCCTTTTCCTCCAGTAGCTCTGTAGAGGATCCAGGCGTTGACTATGGCCATGTCAATCATATGAAAGAGTAGTCTAAGATACCATTTCCTTGTTTTTATTCTTGTTCGGTTGAGTGCCAGCAACATATCGGCTTTGTCGACTCCGCCCATAAGACTGTTATACATTTTCACACATGCTGGTCTATCTACTTTAATGTATTGCCTGTTCTTCCTATCAAACCTGTTGCATTTATCTTGTGGAGCAACGGCGATCCAGTTTGATGCCATAAAGACAATTCGGTTGTCAAACCAATTGCAAATCATAAATTTGCCATCTTTCTCTGTACGGTAATCAGATGCCCCACGACCTTCTTTTTTCAGTTCTCTTTCTGTTTTCAGGGGACATTGCCGCAATCTGTTACTATTTATGGTACACAGGGCATAAATTTGCCTCTCCAAAAGAAGGATAAGAAGTTCAGGTGACGAAAAGAAATTGTCAAAAAAGATCTTGCTTTTTGGAGGCAAAGTGTTGGTCAGGCGCAAAACAACACAAGATGATTCACCCATGGAACTTGGTATTTGCATTCCGGGAGGTGGGCCTTTGCTTCGTCCTTCATAAATTTCAAATTCGTATGTATAGCCGGAAACACCAGCTCGGACCCAAAGTTTAAAGCCCCACTTGACTGGCTTTTTAGCCATATACTGTTTCAGATGCATTTTTTTGCCCTTCCAAGGGGACATCATTTCATTGATTGATTGGCAAGTTTCCAAGATTGCCACTTCTTGAAACTTCTTGTTCATATGATCAATTATTGGCCGAATCTTATGTAATATGTCATGTGTGGAATCTGTTGAAGGTTTTGCTACATCATTATCATTTGCATGTAAAATGTGAAGTATTTCTTCAAATCTATTTCTGGTCATAGTATCAGCAACTTTTTCTTGCAATGTGGGTCCACCCCAGTACATCTTGCGATTTGGCAGCTTTACAATGCTCATGTACTGAACAATTCCAAAAAACTTCAGTAGTTCTACTATGCTGACTTCTTTGACGTTTCGATTGACTTCAGTTTCCTCTGTTGTAGATACATATTTGTTTGAAACAGAAGGTGTTCGATGAAATCTTGGGTGAAGAATAGTTCAAAGAAACACATTGGACTAGAGAATTGATTCAGAAAATTGAACTGGCTGTTGAGTAGTAGTGGCCTGTCCTCTTCATCTGTTCCTGCTCTCTCAGGTAAAGGGTCTTTGGTCCATTGATAAGGAGATGGTTTTTCTTTTACTCTTGATGAGAGAGGATGTTGACCTCGTCCTCGACTGCCTCTTGAAAAGATCCCACCCCGAAGCCGTGGATGTCTGCCTGTTCCACCTCGAATTCGGACTCTTCCTCTGGATGCAGAGTTACCCAAACCATTTTCGTAGTCACTCTCCTCAGAACTTGTATTGCTTTGTTCATTTTTTTCATTATTGTTCTCAAGTTCTGAGTCAGTACCACTCTCTTCATTACTTTCAAAGTTACATAAAACATCAGCACTGTCATCATTATCATCATCATCCAAATCGTCCTCACTATCGTTGCTGGGAATGGGGGCAAGAAGGATTTTTTTCCCATAGAATGACCTAAAGTTACAGAAAAACATTTTTGACTTTCATTCTTAATTGTTTGGATACTTTATAGCAAATAAACATCGTAAAACTTCTATCTACTATAACGGACTCAAGTTACATAAAATGCCTAATGTCCTTTAGAGAAGACAAGACTCGCACAGCTTGATTCAACATAGAGTGCCTCATGTCCTCTACAAAGGACATCCAATGCTTTGAAGGCAATTTACTAAATAATCTCATTATAACAACAGCACTTTAAGTTATTTATACACTTTAATCATTGCTAAATACAATAGAAACGTCCTTTTTGACAAAAATACTGCTAATAATTTAGAAAAGTAAAGTATAAACACTCGACCCTTACCTCGTGCTCATTCCGTTGCTCGAAGCCATGTTTCGTTTTTTGAAAAATTCGCGCCATCAATCCAGAAGATTTCTACTGCGCACGAGCAATCACTAGTACTTTGAGAGGGACCACAGGCACTCTGTGTGGCCTCAGCTATTCTCAGTTTCATTAAATAAAATTCTAAAGTTTGTCCTCTGTGGAAGACGTCAGGCATGGAAGGGTTAAGGGTGATGATAATAAAATTAATTTCATATTTTTAGTTATGCACAGGGTTTGGGGCTTCACTGCAAAAGGGGCTTTTTGTTATTTTTATCTCACAATTTAAGTTACTCAGGGTGTGGTATATATACTTACTAAAGTGATGCGTGTTATACATACTGCCACCTCAAGTTGCTTTTACCTAATTACTAATTATCATTTCGTTTCTACCACAACCAAATTTTTCCCGTATTGCTTTACACTCTCTTCTAATTAACTACTTCTGTTTCAAGGCGCTCAGTTTGTTTTTAGATTTCAATTAATTTTTAAAAATTGTATTCCATTGTCTTGTTTCAATGGTTGTTTATTTGCTCCCACAGCCTGTTGCAGTGTTTGACAGGTGTCTGAATTCGCATATGCATGCTTATAAATACAACTAGGTCACATAACCTGATGAAATGGTCATATTCACTAACATTTTAGCTTATTTTAAAGCTGGGCTGTTTGAAATTTGTTTTATTTTCATTTTTGCCTCTGTCACTGATTGCCTTTGCTCGCATGAAGGGTTGTTTTTTCTTGTCAGGGTTGAACCTGGTTGAAATGTTTAATAAAAATACAAATTTCACATTTCTCCATGTTGCCTAGGCATACTTGCCTCTATCTCTATACAAATTTGCACAACTTCGGCTAACATAGGTTGATAAACGCGTTGTTTGATTCCCCAAACTCGCGATATTCAGTCTGTCTCTCTCTTTCTCCCTCCTCCTACATAACCAATACAAGTTTGCAAAATGTTGTTTAAAATTGTATTCTAAAAATTGCTTTCACTCTCTCTCTCTCTCTCTCTCTCTCTCTCATACAGTAAACAACTTTTCTGTTCATATATAGTATTAGGATATGAGAGTACTCTTTATATTCAAAAAGTCTATTCAATTTAAGGCTGTGGTCACATGCGATGATGTAACATCATTCGTCACAAGTCGTTAAGTTCTCAAAGTCGCGCGCTTGTTGGTTGGTTTATGGTTTGAATTTTATAATTTTTACTTATTACAGACTGTATGTGGACTGTGCTTTCTTTTTGCATCACTCTACAATTCACCAGTTGATGACGTTCGCGTATGCGAGCATCGTGATTCTGGGGTTGGCACTCACATCCACGTTGCTTCTCGGGCATGCTTTCTCAATGGTGTGTCCTCGATGGCTTGTTTTTCTGTCTAATTACACTGATTTTTACTTTTAAAGGTTTGTCATGGGGATGTATGTTCGTTTCACTGCCCTTTTACGATGTGTTGAAAGGTGATAGATGTAGCGCCAGTGTGTGCTCAAGCGTGGGCGGTGGTTGCTGCTAGGCCACGGACGCTGGGGTGTTGTTATTCAGCGCGTTCATTCATAGTTGCATTGTTCACGTGTTTGTGTTTGCTAAAAACACTGTGTCTTCAGCCAAAGTTCTGTACTTTGTTAGGGTAACCCTGCTATTTCATTTTATTGTTTTTGTTTTTTATTCAAATTAAATTTTCTCCCGCTAACATATTTGCACACAGTTGATTTCGAGGTGTTCGCACGAGGCCTAATAGCGGTGTACAGCGACGTCAGTTGCAACTTTCGACGCGCAGGCTAATTCATGCTAAAAATCTACATATCTGACAATTCAGGGTATTTGAAATACGTTTGTTTGTGCTGCATTGACGTTTTCACATTACTTTCAGAGTTTTTCCATCCAATTAAAATCTGTCGTATGAACAAAAAAAAAAAGCACGTTCTTGTTATCACACAGTTTGGCGGGCTAGGCTTAGCGTGATCGCGAGGAGTACAGCACCGTTTGACACTATGGTCTGTTTTCAAGCTATTCCAGGCTAAAATTCCTTGCACAGGTATGTGATATACGTTTTGCTTGTGATGCATTGGTGCTCCCCATTTCGTTTCGTGCTTTTCAGGCTAAATTAAAAATTTCCTATTTACAAAAAAGTATGCGTAATTCTTATCCCACAGGCCGTATAGAAGCCTAGCGCATCTGAGCCGTGAACAGAGGCGACAACAGCTGTAATCAAGGCTCAAATTAATCTGAGCTAAAAATCCTTGTCTTGTCCGTAGGGTTGCAGCACTTTGCTAATGTAAAATGCAGTGTTTCAATTTAATACAATAACATTGTTTCACATGTGCGATAGGACTTGTTCATTTCTTAGTTCTCGCGGTCATTCGTTACCTTGGAACATTTATCTCCACATTTCCATATCTCTGTCTTTTCTGTTTTGCATTGATTTCTTATAAAAATAATTATAAATAATATTGATGATGATGATGAAAAGTTTACAGGTTTTCAGTTTTCAGTTACTATTTACTGATTGCTTTTTATTCCCTAAAATTTTAACTGGCGTACTGAAAAATAAAATATAATAAAATAAAATAAATCAAAATTCTGACTTTACTTTTAATTTATTTAGGCTCGTGCAAATGTTAAATTTTCTAACTTAATCTGCATTACATAATAAACGTATTAGTGCAAATTTTGCTTTTAAGGTATTACTAAGTTCACATTTTTGAGAAGCATAGGTCAATATTGTTACTTATTAAAGCAGACTTCATTACTCTTTTTCTATTGTTTGGTTATTTTGGGCTGTTTTGTTAGAAGGCAAAACAGCGAAATTGTAAGTGGTCTTCAGGTCTTCTCTTTCCTCGTTTGGTTTTAGTTGCTTGCACATCTATTGTTGCTCAGTAGGTCGCTCAGTCGCTTACACATTCCTCCTCCTAATTTCTGCCCGCACTTGGCATGGCAAACACATTGTGAACTGACTCAAACAATGCCAGCATGCAGCTGTGAACTCCGTAGGTTGCTTTTAGCCACACACTGCTCTGTTGACTAAGAAGGGCTAATGTAACGATAGGCTCACTATTATCTGCCAGCTGGTGCTATCTATCCATCGGTGACCCCTATCTGACTAGATGCAGTTGCATTTGCTTTGAGCCTTGTTACACCATCGACTGAAATTTTGTTTTAATCAAATTTTTTTGTTCTCTTTAACATCTATTTACTGGTTTGTTATTCTTTCGTTTCCACCCACGTGAGTCTGTTTGAAAAAAGAAAAATTGCCTTTCAAGGGTTCCTTTGTTAGCCGACAAGCCCTACCTCTTACTGAGTTGTCTCTTCTATGTCAATTTAAGCTAAAATTGTGTGTTTAAAATTACAAATTTTCCTGTTTTTCAAGACTATTGAGGTTATATGGGCTTCTCGTTACTAAAATATGTCTGAAACGATTTGCTGTGATCATTAAAAATGCGCCATTTCTCACGGTTTCAATATGATATGATTAACCTTATCTTCATCTCTCTCTCTCTCTCTTTCTCTCTCTCTCTCTCTCTCTCTCTCTCTTTCAAGGTTTCTTGCTCCTTAATCTTTTGTAAATACAAATGCTAAATAACTTCTTTTCCTCGAGTATTTGTCAACGAAGAAAATTATACAATGTTTATACTACAATTCCGTTTCTCTTTTGACAAAAGTCACACGTTTTTCTGTTTTTCTGTGCTGATTTCTCACCAGCAAGAAGCCCTAGTAAAGGCGACATTAGCAGAGTTGACGTTTAAATACACGTTTTCGGATTAATTTTAGGGTTTGTACTGGTTAAGGCTACCATCCATATCTCTTCTTTTAAGTTTCTCTGGTTTTTATGATGCTTTCATTTACTCTCAGCGTTGGTAATTGTTCAAAAACGTTGATGACTGTTTATATCTGTTACTGTTTTCCCGACGATTGCGAATGCATTTGTACTAACATTGCCTATACATTTCATCACCAGCAGATTAACTGACATTGTTAAAACGGTTGTGCTCTTGAAATTAATTGAACACAGTTGTTAATTCTTCAATTCAACTATTCTTTTTTACCTTTGGTATGAAACTTAGATTTTTTAATCTTCTTTGTTGTTGTTATTTCAACAGTATACATACAGGTGTAAGCAGTGGGTTCCTATTAACAAATTTGTACGTTACTGTTATCAGCTTCTTAGTTGCTGTGTTCAGTGTTTGGCATGAACAGAAGTGCTGATCCCCAAATAACTGCGTTTTGCAGTAATCAGAGCTAAAAAACAGTCGTATCTGTTAGTTAGGGGTATGTGAAATATGTTTCCTCATTAGTTTCATGGGTTATTCGGTTAATTAAACTAGGCCTCTTGGTAAATTTGTTGGTATATTGTTTCAGTTGACCACTGTTAAACCTAAGCTGTTGAATTAGAGGGTTGGCATCGCATATACTTTATAACCACTGTTTCTCACTACGTATGTTTAAGTTTCTTCTATTCTCTGTGATTTCGACACTTTACTGTTACACAGTCCTGTGAAGAGAACATCAGGTTACCATTCACTGGTTGAGTTCGATTCTATGTGACTGTAGTACCCACATTTTATTCAGTCAATCCCCGTTTTTAACCTGTTAGACACTTAGTGTTAAGGTCTAAACTCGTTTTCCTGTTACCGGAGTTTTTTACAATTTTCGACGTCATTAAAAGTTGTTTACGACTTTTGGTTCCAGACTGACCTACGTTTGACTGGCATGAAATATGTTTGTTTGTGGTTCATATGACTTGCCCCAACTTTAGTTTCACTGATTTTTCATCCCATTAAAGTGTTTCTTTTTCGAGAAATAAGTATGCAAGTTCAAGTATTACATAGGCCATGATGGAGGTCATCTAAGCCAGCATCTGATACGATAAATGTTCGCGCTAAAAGGGCACTGCATCTTTCAAAACGCGTACGTGAAATACGTTTGTTTGTTTGTTTGAGGTCAAAACGAGTTGCAATGCTAAATTCACCTCATTAACGCATTGCCTTTTATGTAAAATGCGTACGCAATGGTTACCCCGTATCACACGTATAACATTGACCGTGTTGGATGTCATTAAGTCAGCAGTTGTTACGTTAAGCGTACGTGCTAGCTTCACTAAAAAGGTACTTGCGTTTTTCTGTCAGGGTACATGAAATACGTTACTTTGTACTACACCAGTGAAGTTTGCGTATTAGTTTCACAGCTTTTTTTTATCTCAATAAAGTGTTTCCTTTTCGATAAATATGCGTACGCAACGATTACCTCGTTACTCAAGTATAACATTGACCGCTTTAGATGTCACCAAGTTGGCTTTTGTTATGCATATCGTACGTGTTGGCCTCACAAGCCAATGCGTTTTTCAAGCGTGAGTACATGAAATGCATTGCTTTGTACTCCATTGAAGTTTCCTTATTAGTTTCAAGTTGTTTTTTTTTTATCTCTTTGAACGGTTTATTCCAGACAATTGAGTAGTCAAAAACTTCTTCATGGTGACACGAGTTACCGGCATTATTATTGTAAATCTTATCTTCAACAGTCATTCCAACACTAAAGTTTTAAATTTGTTTGACACTTTCATTCTCCAATTCACCTTCAGTCACACAAATTCATTAATGGTGCGTGAACTACAATCATTCAACTCACACGTACTAACATTAATTTTTGACAAACTGAATTTGTACTGACTCTGCACGCGTACATATACTGAATTTTTCAGCCAAAATTTCATTCAATAAGTCACAGTGTTCTAAAAAATTAATGTTTTGCATGGTTGGTGTTCTAAAAAATTAAAGTCGTGTATGCTCAGATGGTTGGTTGGTTGGTTGGTTGGTTGATTGATTGATTGGTTTGTTATCTAAAGTTTGAAAACATTACATGCAATTCACTAAATTACCAAACACTGTCACACATTATTGTTATGGTGTTATTCGGTTGTAATTCTGCAACCAAGTGTGAATCTATTCACGACGGGATGGTAGTATTCACTTTGCTACAATCTCTTTGATCCGGCCGCAATATGATGTAGTCAAGTGTGCGTGTATGTGACAAAGTAAATATCTTGGTTTGACAGCCCAGGTGTGGTTCGTGAACAAACGTTCTCCAAAGTCAAACGGCTCAACATTTTTACACAACAGCATAGTTAAGGTTTAACATCCACTATGTCACCGACACAGTTGAAAAACAAGATTTTGTTCACCAAACATTCGTGTATGGACAGTAAGAAATACGACAGGTTTTCATTTTATGGTATATTTCACAATTAAGCTCGAATTAAAATACAAACAAAAAAGGTCCTTTTAACATGCACGCAAAATACTAGCTTCTATGGTCTACATCTTTAGTACAAACTATTCTTAGGGCCATCATATTGTGCAATTTTCACACAAACTCAGGTTTCATACGTTCAAATACAGGTGCAATTGTTCAGGCGTAGTGAAGGTTTGTAATGTGATACAGGAAATCCATCCCCAAATTTATCTAACTTTTATTTGCTAGACAATTTAAATCTGACCGTAGTCCAATTGAGATTAAGAGTTTCAATAGTTTAAAAGTTGCAAATTCAATCAGTCATCCAAACACCAAACAAACAAATTCAACAGGCAACACTTTCATAGACAAATCAAAGTACTTGTGATAATCACAACGTTGTCCAAGTCATTTTTATCAACTGTAAGGATCAGAACTCAACAGTCATAAAGTATTTCAAAGGGATAAGGTGCCAACATTTGACACACTGTGTAACAGCTCATGATGATAATAAAATATAATTATAATATTTGACAACTCATCTGAATGCAGCAATAGTAACTTTGTCGTGGTATATAAGATCTGTAGTGACTGGTAAAGGGACAGCGATACAACTTGACCTGTGTGTGAAAACAGAGGTTCAGGTGTAATTCTGTGAAAATAAATACTAGCTGAAATGTATATCTGCGAATAGAATTTCTTGTCCGTGTCGAGAAAGAGAAAATTTTCGCAAGAGTTTACAAAACCTATGTTGAATATTGAATAGTGCAAATCTCTTTTAGTAGGACCTTTACTTCAAAAACCAGAACACAGTTTTTGTAAATGTGGAATTTCTCCAGAGACAGTTTTTGTGAAAGCGGAATTTCGCTGCAACAGTTTTACGAACGTGGAATCTTTCGGTAGACAGTTTTACGATTACGGCATTTCTCTGTAGACAATTTAGTGAAGTCGGTATTTACTGTTAAGTCATATTATCTTACGTGAAATAACACCCAAATAAACTTGTCCCCATACCACTTTTTAATCCCCACCCACAAATGATTTATTTCGAGGATAATTATCCATTTGTGCGTGGGTTTTATTATCAATATAATGTATTTTTAAAATTTCCTCAAATCCGTTCATACAATGCAAGGCAATCAACAACAATAATATACATGCAGTACTAAGTCGTAGCAAAGATCCTTTCTGTATGTGGGGTGACGATCGTTCCATTATGGTTGTTAAAGGAATTTCAATGAGCAAAAGACTTGGAGGTATTTATGGTGATATCGGACAATAGCTTTTTTATTTACGTGTTTACGGTAATGGAGTGATCGTCACCCCACATACAGAAAGGATCTTTGCTACGACTTTGTACTGCATGTATATTATTGTTGTTGATTGCCTTGCATTTTATGAACGGATATGAGGAAATTTTAAAAATAATGCATTATATTGATAACAAAACCCATGAACAAATGGATAATTATCCTCGAAATAAATGATTTTGGGTTGGGGATTAAAAAGTGATATGGGGACAAGTTTATTTGGGTGTTATTTCACGTAAGATAAAACGACTCAATGGTAAATATCGACATCACTAAAGCGTCTACAGAGAAATACTGTAATCGTAAAACTGTCTACAGAGAGATTCCGCATTACGCAAAAACTATCTGCAGGGAAATACCGCATTCGCAAAACTGTCTGCGGAGAAATTCCGCATTTGCAAAAACTTTCTGCAGAGAAATTCCGCATTTATAAAACTCTTGCAAAAATTTTCTCTCTCTCGACACGTACAAGAAATTTTATTCGCAGAATTAAGCTAGCATTTGTTTTCACAGCTAGTACTTGTTTTCACAGAATTACACCCGAAACTCTGTTTTCGCACATAGGTCAGATTGTATCGCTGTCCCTTTAACAGTCACTACAGATCTTATATACCACTACAAAGTTACTATCACTGCGTTCAGATGAGTTGTTAAATATTATAATTATATTTTATTATCGTCGTGAGCTGTTACACAGTGTGTCAAATGTTGGCACCGTATCCCTTAGAAATAATTTATGACTGTTGAGTTCTGATCCTTACAGTTGATAAAAATGACTTGGACAACGTTGTGATTATCACAAGTACTTTGATTTTTTCTATGAAAGTGTTGTCTGTTGAATTTCTTTGTTTGGTGTTTGGATGAGTGATTGAATTTGCAACTTTTAAACAATTGAAACTCTTAATCTCAATTGGACCATGGTCAGATTTGAATTGTTGCTAAAAAGTTTAGTGTATAATAGTTAGATAAATTTGGGGATGGATTTCCTGTATCACATTTCAAACCTTCACTACGCCTGAACAATTGCTCCTGTATTTGAACGTATGAAACCTGAGTTTGTGCGAAAATTGCAGAATATGACGGCCCTAAGAATAGGTTGTACTAAAGATGTAGACCATAGAAGCTAGTGTTTTGCGTGCCCGTTAAAAGGAACTTTTTGTTTGTATTTTTAATTCGAGCTTAATTGTGAAATGAAAGCCTGTCGTATTTCTTACTGTCCATACACTAGTGTTTGGGGTTGTGAACGAAATCATTTTTTTCAACTGTGTTGGTGACATAGTGGATGTTAATCCTTAACTATGCTGTTGTGTTATAATGTTGAGCTCTTTGACTTTGGAGAAAGTTTGTTCACGAATGACACCCAGGCTGTAAAAACAAGATATTTACTTTGTCACATACATGCACACATGACCAAATCATAAAGCGGCCGGATTAGAGAGATTAATATTGCCATCCCGTTGTGAATAGATTCACACTTGGTTGCAGAATTACAACCGTGAAACACCATAACAGTAATGTGTGACAGTGTTTGGTAATTTAGTGAATTGCACGTAATGTTTTCAAACTTTAGATAACAAACTAATCAATCAACCAACCAATTAACAAACCAATCAACCAATCAACCAACCAACCTGCCGACAACCGTGTGAAACTTTAATTTTTGAGAACACTGTGACTTATTGAATGAAATTTTGGCTGAAAAATTCCGTATATGTACGCGTGCAGAATCAGTACAAATTCGGTTCGTCAAAAATTAATATTAGTACGTGTGAGTTGAATGATTGTATTTCACGCACCATTAATGACTTTGTGTGACTGAAGGTGAATTGGAGAATGAAAGTGTCAAACAAATTTAAAATTTTAGTGTTGGAATGACTGTTCAAGATAAGATTTATAATAATAATGCCGTTAACTGGTGTCACCATGAAGAAGTTTTTGACTGCTTAGTTCTCTGGAATAAACAGTTCAAAGGGGTAAAAAAATAACAAAAAAACAATCCCTTGAAACTAATAGGGAAACTTCAATGGAGTACAAAGCAATGCATTTCATGTACCCACGATTGAAAAACGCGTTGGCTTTTTAGTGAGGCTAACACGTACGATAAGCATAACAATAGCCAACTTGGTGACATCTAACGCGGTCAATGTCATGCTTGAGTTACGAGATAATCGTCGCGTACGCATATTTATCGAAAAGGAAACACTTAAATGAAATAAAAAAAGCTGTGAAGCTAATAGGCAAACTTCACTGGTGTACAAAGCAACGTATTTCATGTACCCTGACAGAAAAACGCAAATACCTTTTTAGTGCAGCTTGCACGTATGGTTAACGTAACAACTGCTGACTTAATGACACATAACACGGTCAATGTTATACGTGTGATCCCGGGTAACCGTTGCATACGCATTTTACATAAAAGGCAACAGGTTAATGAGGTGAAACTACTAGTGCAACTCGTCTGAATCGCAAACAAACAAACGTATTTCACGTACGCGGTTTGAAAGACGTGGTGCCTTTTTAGCGCGAACATTTATCTTATCAGATGCTGGCTTAGATGACCTCCATCGCGGCCTATGTAATACTTGAACTTACGTACTCATTTCTCGAAAACGAAACATTTTAATGGGATGAAAGTAAAGGTGGGGCAAGTCATATGAACCACAAATAAACATATTTCGTGCCTGTCAAGCGTTGGTCAGTTTGGTACCAAAAGCCGTAAACAACTTTTAATGACATCGAAAATTGTAAAAAAAACTCCGGTAAAAGGAAAACGAGTTTTGACCTTAACACTAAGTGTCTAACAGGTTAAAAACGGGGAATGACTGAAGAAAATGTGGGCCCTACAGTCACATAGAATCGAACTCAGACCATCACTCAACCAGTGAATGATAACCTGATGTTCTACCCACAGGACTGTGTGGAGCAGACAGTCAAGTAACAGTAAATTGTCGAAGTGATATTTTAACCTAAATTTAACTTAAGCGTGTATAGAATGATGCCTATAATACACAATCCTCTACGCCCTTACAAGAGTAAACATTGAGTGAGCGAGATAAAATTATTTAAAATGCAAACAACAAACTGAACAATCAGAGCGCTGAAATCACAGAGTAGAAGAAAATTAAACATATGTAGTGAGAAACAGTGATTTTAAAGTATATGCGATGCCAACCCTCCAATTCAATGGCTTAGGGTTATCAGTAGTCGACTGAAACAGTATACCAACAAATTTACCAAGAGGCCTTGTTTAATTAACCGAATAACCCATGAAACTAATGAGGAAACTAACTATTTCACATACCCTAACTAACAGATACGACTGTTTTTTAGGCTCGGATTACTGCAAAACGCAGTTATTAAGGGGTTAGCAATTCTGTTCATACAAACTCTGAACACAGCGACTAAGAAGCTGATAACAGTAACGTACAAATTTGTTAATAGGAACCCACCACCTACACCTGTACGTATACTGTTGAAATAACAACAACAAAGAAGATAAAAAAACAAAGTTTCATACCAAAGGTAAAAAAGAATAGTTGAATTAATTTCAAGAGCACAACCTTTTTAACAATGTCAGTTTATCTGCTGGTGATGAAATGTATAGGAAATATTAGTACAAATGCATTCGCAATCGTCGGGAAAACAGTAACAGACATCAACGGTCATCAACGTTTTTGAAAAATTTCCAACGCTGAGAGTAAATGAAAGCATCATAAAAATCAGAGAAACTTAAAAGAAGACGTGAGGGTGTTTGCCTTAACCAATGCAAACCCTAAAATTTATCCGAAAACGTGTATTTGAACGTCAACTCTGCCAATGTCGCTGGGGCCTCTTGCTGGTGAGAAATCAGCACAGAAAAACAGAAAAATACTTGTGACTTGTGTCAAAAGAGAAATGGAATTGTAGCATAAACATTGCATAATTTTCTTTGTTGACAAATACTCGAGGAAAAGAAGTCATATAGCATTTGTATTTACAAAAGATTAAGGAACAAGAAACCTTGAGAGAGAGAGAAATGGCGCATTTTTAATGATCACAGCAAATCGTTTCAGACATATATTAATAACGAGAAGCCCGTATAACCTCAAAAGTGTTGAAAAACAGGAAAATTTGTAATTTTAAACACACAATTTTAGCCTAAATTCACATAAAAACAACAACTCAGTAAGAGGTAGGGCTTGTCGGCTAACAAAGGAACCCTTGAAAGACAATTTTTCTTTTTTCAAACAGACTCACGTGGACAGAACGAATGCTACTGCATCTAGTCAGATACGGGTCACTGATGGATAGATAGCACCAGCAGACAGATAATAGTGAGCCTATCATTAAAGAGCCCTTCTTAGTCAACAGAGCTGTGTGTTGCTAAAAGACACCTTCGGGGTTCACACCTGCACGCTGGCAATGTTTGAGTCGGTTCACAATGCGTTTGCCACGCAAAGTGCGGGCAGAAATTAGGAGGAGGAATGTGTAAGCGACTGAGCGACCTACTTATACAATAGATCTATGAGCAACTAAAACCAAGCGAGGAAAGAGAAGACCTCAAGACCTTTTACAAATTCGCTGTCTTGCCTTCTAACAAAACACCCCAAAATAACTAAAAAGTAGAAAAAGAGTAATGAAGTCTGCTTTAATAAGTAACAATATTGACCTATGCCCCTCAAAAATGTGAACTTAGTAATATCTTAAAAGCGAAATTTGCACTAAAACGTTTATTATGTAATGCAGATTAACTTAGAAAATTTAACATTTGCAAGTCAGAATTTTGTTTTATTTTATTTTATTTTTTAGTACGTCAGTTAAAATTATATGGAATAAAAAGCAATCAGTAAATAGTAACTAAAAACTGAAAACCTGTAAACTTTTCATCATTATAATCAATATTATTTTTAATTTTTTTTATAAGAAATCAATGCAAAACAGAAAAAACAGAGATATGGAAATGTGGAGATAAATTTTCCAAGGTAACGAATGTCCGCGAAAACTAAGAAATGTACAAGTCCTACCACACATGTGAAACAATAATGCTATTGTATTAAAATTGAAACACTGCATTTTACATTAGCAAAATGCTGCAATCCTATGTATGAGACAAGGACTTTTAGCTTAGAATAGCGTGAGCCTTGATTACAGATGTTGTCGCCGCTGTTCACTGCTCGGATACGCTAGGCTTCGTACAGCCTGTGGGATAAGAATTACGTACACTTTTTGTACATAGGAAAGTTTTAATTGAGCCGGAAAAGTACGAAACGAATGGGGGAACACCAATGCATCATAAGCAAAACGTATATCACATACCTCTGCTAGAAAATGCACGGACTTTTAGCCCGGAATAGCTTGAACACTGACCGTAGTGTCAAAAGGTGCTGTACTCCTCGCGAACACGCTAAGCCTATCCCGCCGAACTGTGTGATAACATGTACGAACTTTTTTTTTTGTTAATATGGCAGATTTTAATTAGATGAAAAAACTCTGAAAGTAATGTGAAAGCATCAATGCAAGACAAACAAACCTATTTCAAATACCCTGATTTGTCAGATACGTAGATTTTTAGCTTGAATTAGCCTGCGCATCGAAAGTAGCGACTGACGTCGCTGTACACCGCTATTATGCCTCGTGCGAACACCTCGAAATCAACTGTGTGCAAATTTGTTAGCGGGAGAGAATTTAATTAGGATAAAAAACAAAAACAATACGATGAAACAGCAGGGTAACCCTAACAAAGTACAGAAAAGCATATCACATATATCTTTGGCTGAAGACACAGTGTTTTTAGCAAACACAAACACATGAACAATGCAACTATGAATGAACACGCTGAACGACAACGCCCCAGCGTTCGTGGCCTAGCAGCAATCACCACCCACGCTTGAGCACACACAGGTGCTACTTCTATCACCTTTCAACACATCGTAAAAGGGCAGTGAAACGAACATACACCCCCATGACAAACCTTTAAGAGTAAACATCAGTGTAATTAGACAGAAAAACAAGCCATCGAGGACACACCATTGAAAAGCAACGTGGACGTAAGTGCCTACCCCGGAATCACAATGCTCGCATAAGCGAACAACATCAACTCGTGAATTGTAGACTGACGCAAAAAGAAAGCACAATCCACGTACAGCCATTATTATATAAAAATTATAAAATTCAAACTGTAAAACAAACCAACAAGCATGCGACTTTAAGAACTCAATGACTTGTGACAAATGATGTGACCACAGCCTTAAATCATCGCAAGTGACCACAGCCTTAAATTGAGTACAGAATTTTTGCACTATAAAGAGTACGAAGCATGTCACTCTCGTATCCTAATACCATAAGTGAACAGAAAAGTTGTATACTGTATGACAGACAGAGAGAGAGAGAGAGAGAAAACAATTTTTAGAATACAATTTTAAACAACATTTTGCAACTTGTATTGGTTATGTTGGAGGAGGGAGAAAGAGAGAGAGGGGGGGGTGGGTGACTGAATATCGCGAGGTTGGGGAATCAAAAAACGCGTTTATGAACCTCTGTGAACCAAAGTTGTGCAAATTTGTATAGAGAGAGAGAGAGTCATGTATGCCTCAGCAAAATGGAGAAATGTGAAATTTGTATTTTTATTTAACATTTCAACCAGGTTCAACCATGACAAGAAAAAACAACCCTTCATGCGAGCAATCAGTGACAGAGGCAAAAATGAAAATAAAACAAATTTCAAACAGCCCAGCTTTAAAATAAGCTAAAATGTTAGTGAATATGACCATTTCATCAGGTTGTGTGACCTAGTTGTATTTATAATCATGTATATGCGAATCAGACACCTGTCAAACACTGCAACTGGCTGTGGGAGCAAACAAACAACCATTCAAACTAGACAATGTAATACAATTTTTAAAACTTAGCTGAAACTTAAAAACAAACTGAGCGCCTTGAAACAGAAGTTGTTAATTAGAAGAGAGTGTAAAGTAATATGGGAAAAATTTGGTTGTGGTAGAAACAAAAGGATAATTAGTAATTAGGTAAAAACAACTTGAGGTGGCAGTATGTATAACACACATCACTTTAGTAGGTATATATATCACATCCTGAGTCACTTAAATTGTGAGATAAAAATCACAAAAAGCCCCTTTTGCAGTGAAGCCCCAAACCCTGTGCATAACTAAGAATATGAAATTAATTTTATTATCATCAGCCTTAAGGAATCAGAACATAGTCACAATCACGTGATTAAACAAGGAGACGGCCGCAATCAGATGAGTGACCACACCCAAAACAAGGACTACCACCAAAAATTAAGGACCATGCCAAAAAAAGGACAAACGCCCAAGACAGAGTGCCAACACCCAAATAATGACCACCACCAAACATAAAGACCACACCTGAAATGACAACACCCAAAAATTTGAAAAATGTCAGGTAAAAAATTAAGATTAAAAATTAAAATGAAAAATAAATTTTAAAAATAATCCTATCAGCTGTGGCGTCATGGGAAAAACCCATCATGTGACCAAAAAATGGCCGGCTGTGACATCAGGAAGGGTGGTCATGTGACGCGAATACTGCACGCTGATCGGTTGAATTCGGGTCCCGCCCATTTCATTAATATGCTACCCGATCAAGGCCTTATCTACTTACGTTGGATGTGTGGGCACTTTGGGGTGGCGTCTTCTACGGTCCTCTGGCCTCGTTGGAACCGTTTTCACCACTCATAAAGACAGTTCAAAGTAATAGCACTTTCTTTGTAAACTGTTGTCATCATTTCATGAGTCTCTTTCGTTCGCTGATCCATTTTGGGTTTCGCGCATACTACGCCTTCTCTCTTAAATGTCCTGTTTAAACACACTGGCAGCGCTGATTTTCTCAAATTTGTTTTAACATGTCTCAACCTTTCTGGGGCAGGATACGAAGATGGTGCACTCTTAAGACCATTAGCAATTTGACGTCTATTCACCGAACTTTATTGTCACAGGTTGTAGTATCAGAGCGACCTCTTTCTGCAGTAATGTTATCTAGAGTTACATGATATTCTATGTCAACTAGAACATACTTATTTCGTTTCCTGTGATGTCTAATGATACTAGAGATGTAAATTGCTCATTTTTCACGGGTGGTATTGGTTTGGGTATTACTCTGCTGTAAAATATTAGTCCTGATCCCCCTTCTGGTTTTTTTGTAATGAACAACAATCCAGCCACTACTTTCCTCTTCTCTTCACTTCCGTCGGCGTGAGTTCATGTAAAGCCACCATTTCTGGAATAGTCAAGATCATCAGTTATATTTCCATAGACTCCAATCCATGAACTTTGTTAGCAAAGGAAATAGATTTTAAATTATTTCTTACCTCATTTTCTTCAATAGAATTCCCTGACTTCGAAGTCCTGAAACGTTTCACAATGGCTTCTTTAAGTTCACTTATCTTGTTAATAACATCTATATGAAATAAATAAAAGGTAATAACTGAAGAAACACTACAATATTTCGAAATACAAATTGAAAAGATAAGGAAAAATTCCGCGACCCGGATTCGAACCGGGGACCATGCCTATC